>OZ038509.1:61506500-61529000 GCA_964036315.1 Acanthosepion esculentum | reverse complement strand
CATCTTCCAGTCACCCTTCCTCTTGAAGTATGTTAATTCTGAATCACTCTCCTGACTTCCATCCACTTTGCCCTCTTGATGGCGCAATGTCCGGAAACTGGCCAAAAACAAAAAAAAAACAAAAACAGTATTTGTTGCAGATTTTTTTCGTTGTTTTTTTTGTTTTTTTTTACAAATACTATTTTTCTTTTATTTTACTCTAATTTGTTTTATCATTCAGCATCCATCCCACATCGACTATGTTCTGTTTTCCATTTTTACCATTTTCTGCCTGCCTAGCCCTGTGGAGCCCACCTGGTTTACTCTCACATACCGAATCACTGAGTCAGACGATCTTTTTTTTCTTTTCTTTCTTTTTTTTTTATTTTCGGCGGGGAACAGGAAGAAAAAAAAGTGACCCAACACACACGCATAGATTTTCTAATTCAAAACGGACAATGATCATCTATTTTTTTTTTTTATTTATTTTGTTAACCCCACTTAGTCCGTTCGTTGAAATAATTTATCTGTCGCTTTCAAAATGGAATCTCTAGCTATCTTTTGAGCACACGCTCTACACCCACTCAAGGTGGCAAATGTTTGGCAAACAGTATATATTGTTGCTTTCGTAAGAAACTACGTCATTGTTTTAAGACGAATATTTTTTGCAACGGTAGCCAATTCCGTTCGTTCTTGATATTCAAATCAACCGATCGATATATGTGGTGAGTTCTGTTACACCCTGTTCCATTAACCATGCTATGAATTTATGTAATACTAGTCGAAAAGCCCATCCTACAAATAGAGAAAAGTTCTTACAGAAGTTCTATTACTTCTTTAAACTTTCTGTGTATACAACATTTTCAGGAATTTTCTTATCAAATTCTTTTACTACACTTCTAAGAGAACTTTCCATCTATATTTCTGAGATGAGGTATTATGTACATTATTTACATTATTCGGACTATTGTCCTCATCTTTGTCGTCATATTTATTACAACGTTTCGGCCTTTCAGTATCTGTCTATATTTTTGAGATTAGGTATCATTTACACTATTTACATTATTCGGACTATTGTCCTCATCTTTGTCGTCATATTTATTACAACGTTTCGGCCCTTCAGTATCTGTCTATATTTTTGAGATTAGGTATTATGTACATTATTTACATTATTCGGACTATTATCCTCATCTTTGTCGTCATATTTATTACAACGTTTCGGCCTTTCAGTATCTGTCTATATTTCTGAGATGAGGTATTATGTACATTATTTACATTATTCGGACTATTGTCCTCATCTTTGTCGTCATATTTATTACAACGTTTCGGCCTTTCAGTATCTGTCTATATTTCTGAGATGAGGTATTATTTACACTATTTACATTATTCGGACTATTGTCCTCATATTTGTCGTCATATTTATTACAACGTTTCGGCCTTTCAGTATCTGTCTATATTTCTGAGATGAGGTATTATGTACATTATTTACATTATTCGGACTATTATCCTCATCTTTGTCGTCATATTTATTACAACGTTTCGACCTTTCAGTATCTGTCTATATTTCTGAGATGAGGTATTATGTACATTATTTACATTATTCGGACTATTGTCCTCATCTTTGTCGTCATATTTATTACAACGTTTCGGCCTTTCAGTATCTGTCTATATTTCTGAGATGAGGTATTATGTACATTATTTACATTATTCGGACTATTGTCCTCATCTTTGTCGTCATATTTATTACAACGTTTCGGCCCTTCAGTATCTGTCTATATTTTTGAGATTAGGTATCATTTACACTATTTACATTATTCGGGCGATTGTCCTCATCTTTGTCGTCATATTTATTACAACGTTTCGGCCTTTCAGTATCTGTCTATATTTTTGAGATGAGGTATTATGTACATTATTTACATTATTCGGACTATTGTCCTCATCTTTGTCGTCATATTTATTACAACGTTTGAGCCTTTCAGTATCTGTCTATATTTCTGAGATGAGGTATTATGTACATTATTTACATTATTCGGACTATTGTCCTCATCTTTGTCGTCATATTTATTACAACGTTTCGGCCTTTCAGTATCTGTCTATATTTTTGAGATTAGGTATCATTTACACTATTTACATTATTCGGACTATTGTCCTCATCTTTGTCGTCATATTTATTACAACGTTTCGGCCTTTCAGTATCTGTCTATATTTCTGAGATGAGGTATTATGTACATTATTTACATTATTAGGACTATTGTCCTCATCTTTGTCGTCATATTTATTACAACGTTTCGGCCCTTCAGTATCTGTCTATATTTTTGAGATTAGGTATCATTTACACTATTTACATTATTCGGACTATTGTCCTCATCTTTGTCGTCATATTTATTACAACGTTTCGGCCTTTCAGTATCTGTCTATATTTCTGAGATGAGGTATTATGTACATTATTTACATTATTCGGACTATTGTCCTCATCTTTGTCGTCATATTTATTACAACGTTTCGGCCTTTCAGTATCTGTCTATATTTCTGAGATGAGGTATTATGTACATTATTTACATTATTCGGACTATTGTCCTCATCTTTGTCGTCATATTTATTACAACGTTTCGGCCTTTCAGTATCTGTCTATATTTCTGAGATGACGTATTATGTACATTATTTACATTATTCGGACTATTGTCCTCATCTTTGTCGTCATATTTATTACAACGTTTCGGCCCTTCAGTATTTGTCTATATTTTTGAGATTAGGTATCATTTACACTATTTACATTATTCGGACTATTGTCCTCATCTTTGTCGTCATATTTATTACAACGTTTCGGCCTTTCAGTATCTGTCTATATTTCTGAGATGAGGTATTATGTACATTATTTACATTATTCGGACTATTGTCCTCATCTTTGTCGTCATATTTATTACAACGTTTCGGCCTTTCAGTATCTGTCTATATTTCTGAGATGAGGTATTATGTACATTATTTACATTATTCGGACTATTGTCCTCATCTTTGTCGTCATATTTATTACAACGTTTCGGCCCTTCAGTATCTGTCTATATTTTTGAGATTAGGTATCATTTACACTATTTACATTATTCGGACTATTGTCCTCATCTTTGTCGTCATATTTATTACAACGTTTCGGCCTTTCAGTATCTGTCTATATTTCTGAGATGAGGTATTATGTACATTATTTACATTATTCGGACTATTGTCCTCATCTTTGTCGTCATATTTATTACAACGTTTCGGCCCTTCAGTATCTGTCTATATTTTTGAGATTAGGTATCATTTACACTATTTACATTATTCGGACTATTGTCCTCATCTTTGTCGTCATATTTATTACAACGTTTCGGCCTTTCAGTATCTGTCTATATTTCTGAGATGAGGTATTATGTACATTATTTACATTATTCGGACTATTGTCCTCATCTTTGTCGTCATATTTATTACAACGTTTCGGCCTTTCAGTATCTGTCTATATTTCTGAGATGAGGTATTATGTACATTATTTACATTATTCGGACTATTGTCCTCATCTTTGTCGTCATATTTATTACAACGTTTCGGCCTTTCAGTATCTGTCTATATTTCTGAGATGACGTATTATGTACATTATTTACATTATTCGGACTATTGTCCTCATCTTTGTCGTCATATTTATTACAACGTTTCGGCCCTTCAGTATCTGTCTATATTTTTGAGATTAGGTATCATTTACACTATTTACATTATTCGGACTATTGTCCTCATCTTTGTCGTCATATTTATTACAACGTTTCGGCCTTTCAGTATCTGTCTATATTTCTGAGATGAGGTATTATGTACATTATTTACATTATTCGGACTATTGTCCTCATCTTTGTCGTCATATTTATTACAACGTTTCGGCCTTTCAGTATCTGTCTATATTTCTGAGATGAGGTATTATGTACATTATTTACATTATTCGGACTATTGTCCTCATCTTTGTCGTCATATTTATTACAACGTTTCGGCCCTTCAGTATCTGTCTATATTTTTGAGATTAGGTATCATTTACACTATTTACATTATTCGGACTATTGTCCTCATCTTTGTCGTCATATTTATTACAAGGTTTCGGCCTTTCAGTATCTGTCTATATTTCTGAGATGAGGTATTATGTACATTATTTACATTATTCGGACTATTGTCCTCATCTTTGTCGTCATATTTATTACAACGTTTCGGCCCTTCAGTATCTGTCTATATTTTTGAGATTAGGTATCATTTACACTATTTACATTATTCGGACTATTGTCCTCATCTTTGTCGTCATATTTATTACAACGTTTCGGCCTTTCAGTATCTGTCTATATTTCTGAGATGAGGTATTATGTACATTATTTACATTATTCGGACTATTGTCCTCATCTTTGTCGTCATATTTATTACAACGTTTCGGCCCTTCAGTATCTGTCTATATTTTTGAGATTAGGTATCATTTACACTATTTACATTATTCGGACTATTGTCCTCATCTTTGTCGTCATATTTATTACAACGTTTCGGCCTTTCAGTATCTGTCTATATTTCTGAGATTAGGTATTATGTACATTATTTACATTATTCGGACTATTGTCCTCATCTTTGTCGTCATATTTATTACAACGTTTCGGCCCTTCAGTATCTGTCTATATTTTTGAGATTAGGTATCATTTACACTATTTACATTATTCGGACTATTGTCCTCATCATTGTCGTCATATTTATTACAACGTTTCGGCCTTTCAGTATCTGTCTATATTTCTGAGATGACGTATTATGCACATTATTTACATTATTCGGACTATTGTCCTCATCTTTGTCGTCATATTTATTACAACGTTTCGGCCTTTCAGTATCTGTCTATATTTCTGAGATGAGGTATTATGTACATTATTTACATTATTCGGACTATTGTCCTCATCTTTGTCGTCATATTTATTACAACGTTTCGGCCTTTCAGTATCTGTCTATATTTCTGAGATGAGGTATTATTTACACTATTTACATTATTCGGACTATTGTCCTCATCTTTGTCGTCATATTTATTACAACGTTTCGGCCTTTCAGTATCTGTCTATATTTCTGAGATGAGGTATTATGTACATTATTTACATTATTCGGACTATTATCCTCATCTTTGTCGTCATATTTATTACAACGTTTCGACATTTCAGTATCTGTCTATATTTCTGAGATGAGGTATTATGTACATTATTTACATTATTCGGACTATTGTCCTCATCTTTGTCGTCATATTTATTACAACGTTTCGGCCTTTCAGTATCTGTCTATATTTCTGAGATGAGGTATTATGTACATTATTTACATTATTCGGACTATTGTCCTCATCTTTGTCGTCATATTTATTACAACGTTTCGGCCCTTCAGTATCTGTCTATATTTTTGAGATTAGGTATCATTTACACTATTTACATTATTCGGGCTATTGTCCTCATCTTTGTCGTCATATTTATTACAACGTTTCGGCCTTTCAGTATCTGTCTATATTTTTGAGATGAGGTATTATGTACATTATTTACATTATTCGGACTATTGTCCTCATCTTTGTCGTCATATTTATTACAACGTTTCGGCCTTTCAGTATCTGTCTATATTTCTGAGATGAGGTATTATGTACATTATTTACATTATTCGGACTATTGTCCTCATCTTTGTCGTCATATTTATTACAACGTTTCGGCCCTTCAGTATCTGTCTATATTTTTGAGATTAGGTATCATTTACACTATTTACATTATTCGGACTATTGTCCTCATCTTTGTCGTCATATTTATTACAACGTTTCGGCCTTTCAGTATCTGTCTATATTTCTGAGATGAGGTATTATGTACATTATTTACATTATTCGGACTATTGTCCTCATCTTTGTCGTCATATTTATTACAACGTTTCGGCCCTTCAGTATCTGTCTATATTTTTGAGATTAGGTATCATTTACACTATTTACATTATTCGGACTATTGTCCTCATCTTTGTCGTCATATTTATTACAACGTTTCGGCCCTTCAGTATCTGTCTATATTTTTGAGATTAGGTATTATGTACATTATTTACATTATTCGGACTATTATCCTCATCTTTGTCGTCATATTTATTACAACGTTTGAGCCTTTCAGTATCTGTCTATATTTCTGAGATGAGGTATTATGTACATTATTTACATTATTCGGACTATTGTCCTCATCTTTGTCGTCATATTTATTACAACGTTTCGGCCTTTCAGTATCTGTCTATATTTCTGAGATGACGTATTATGTACATTATTTACATTATTCGGACTATTGTCCTCATCTTTGTCGTCATATTTATTACAACGTTTCGGCCCTTCAGTATCTGTCTATATTTTTGAGATTAGGTATCATTTACACTATTTACATTATTCGGACTATTGTCCTCATCTTTGTCGTCATATTTATTACAACGTTTCGGCCTTTCAGTATCTGTCTATATTTCTGAGATGAGGTATTATGTACATTATTTACATTATTCGGACTATTGTCCTCATCTTTGTCGTCATATTTATTACAACGTTTCGGCCCTTCAGTATCTGTCTATATTTTTGAGATTAGGTATCATTTACACTATTTACATTATTCGGGCTATTGTCCTCATCTTTGTCGTCATATTTATTACAACGTTTCGGCCTTTCAGTATCTGTCTATATTTTTGAGATGAGGTATTATGTACATTATTTACATTATTCGGACTATTGTCCTCATCTTTGTCGTCATATTTATTACAACGTTTCGGCCTTTCAGTATCTGTCTATATTTCTGAGATGAGGTATTATGTACATTATTTACATTATTCGGACTATTGTCCTCATCTTTGTCGTCATATTTATTACAACGTTTCGGCCCTTCAGTATCTGTCTATATTTTTGAGATTAGGTATCATTTACACTATTTACATTATTCGGACTATTGTCCTCATCTTTGTCGTCATATTTATTACAACGTTTCGGCCTTTCAGTATCTGTCTATATTTCTGAGATGAGGTATTATGTACATTATTTACATTATTCGGACTATTGTCCTCATCTTTGTCGTCATATTTATTACAACGTTTCGGCCCTTCAGTATCTGTCTATATTTTTGAGATTAGGTATCATTTACACTATTTACATTATTCGGACTATTGTCCTCATCTTTGTCGTCATATTTATTACAACGTTTCGGCCCTTCAGTATCTGTCTATATTTTTGAGATTAGGTATTATGTACATTATTTACATTATTCGGACTATTATCCTCATCTTTGTCGTCATATTTATTACAACGTTTGAGCCTTTCAGTATCTGTCTATATTTCTGAGATGAGGTATTATGTACATTATTTACATTATTCGGACTATTGTCCTCATCTTTGTCGTCATATTTATTACAACGTTTCGGCCTTTCAGTATCTGTCTATATTTTTGAGATTAGGTATCATTTACACTATTTACATTATTCGGACTATTGTCCTCATCTTTGTCGTCATATTTATTACAACGTTTCGGCCTTTCAGTATCTGTCTATATTTCTGAGATGAGGTATTATGTACATTATTTACATTATTCGGACTATTGTCCTCATCTTTGTCGTCATATTTATTACAACGTTTCGGCCCTTCAGTATCTGTCTATATTTTTGAGATTAGGTATCATTTACACTATTTACATTATTCGGACTATTGTCCTCATCTTTGTCGTCATATTTATTACAACGTTTCGGCCTTTCAGTATCTGTCTATATTTCTGAGATGAGGTATTATGTACATTATTTACATTATTCGGACTATTGTCCTCATCTTTGTCGTCATATTTATTACAACGTTTCGGCCTTTCAGTATCTGTCTATATTTCTGAGATGAGGTATTATGTACATTATTTACATTATTCGGACTATTGTCCTCATCTTTGTCGTCATATTTATTACAACGTTTCGGCCTTTCAGTATCTGTCTATATTTCTGAGATGACGTATTATGTACATTATTTACATTATTCGGACTATTGTCCTCATCTTTGTCGTCATATTTATTACAACGTTTCGGCCCTTCAGTATCTGTCTATATTTTTGAGATTAGGTATCATTTACACTATTTACATTATTCGGACTATTGTCCTCATCTTTGTCGTCATATTTATTACAACGTTTCGGCCTTTCAGTATCTGTCTATATTTCTGAGATGAGGTATTATGTACATTATTTACATTATTCGGACTATTGTCCTCATCTTTGTCGTCATATTTATTACAACGTTTCGGCCTTTCAGTATCTGTCTATATTTCTGAGATGAGGTATTATGTACATTATTTACATTATTCGGACTATTGTCCTCATCTTTGTCGTCATATTTATTACAACGTTTCGGCCCTTCAGTATCTGTCTATATTTTTGAGATTAGGTATCATTTACACTATTTACATTATTCGGACTATTGTCCTCATCTTTGTCGTCATATTTATTACAACGTTTCGGCCTTTCAGTATCTGTCTATATTTCTGAGATGAGGTATTATGTACATTATTTACATTATTCGGACTATTGTCCTCATCTTTGTCGTCATATTTATTACAACGTTTCGGCCCTTCAGTATCTGTCTATATTTTTGAGATTAGGTATCATTTACACTATTTACATTATTCGGACTATTGTCCTCATCTTTGTCGTCATATTTATTACAACGTTTCGGCCTTTCAGTATCTGTCTATATTTCTGAGATGAGGTATTATGTACCTTATTTACATTATTCGGACTATTGTCCTCATCTTTGTCGTCATATTTATTACAACGTTTCGGCCCTTCAGTATCTGTCTATATTTTTGAGATTAGGTATCATTTACACTATTTACATTATTCGGACTATTGTCCTCATCATTGTCGTCATATTTATTACAACGTTTCGGCCTTTCAGTATCTGTCTATATTTCTGAGATGACGTATTATGTACATTATTTACATTATTCGGACTATTGTCCTCATCTTTGTCGTCATATTTATTACAACGTTTCGGCCCTTCAGTATCTGTCTATATTTTTGAGATTAGGTATCATTTACACTATTTACATTATTCGGACTATTGTCCTCATCTTTGTCGTCATATTTATTACAACGTTTCGGCCTTTCAGTATCTGTCTATATTTCTGAGATGAGGTATTATGTACATTATTTACATTATTCGGACTATTGTCCTCATCTTTGTCGTCATATTTATTACAACGTTTCGGCCTTTCAGTATCTGTCTATATTTCTGAGATGAGGTATTATGTACATTATTTACATTATTCGGACTATTGTCCTCATCTTTGTCGTCATATTTATTACAACGTTTCGGCCCTTCAGTATCTGTCTATATTTTTGAGATTAGGTATCATTTACACTATTTACATTATTCGGACTATTGTCCTCATCTTTGTCGTCATATTTATTACAACGTTTCGGCCTTTCAGTATCTGTCTATATTTCTGAGATGAGGTATTATGTACATTATTTACATTATTCGGACTATTGTCCTCATCTTTGTCGTCATATTTATTACAACGTTTCGGCCCTTCAGTATCTGTCTATATTTTTGAGATTAGGTATCATTTACACTATTTACATTATTCGGACTATTGTCCTCATCTTTGTCGTCATATTTATTACAAGGTTTCGGCCTTTCAGTATCTGTCTATATTTCTGAGATGAGGTATTATGTACATTATTTACATTATTCGGACTATTGTCCTCATCTTTGTCGTCATATTTATTACAACGTTTCGGCCCTTCAGTATCTGTCTATATTTTTGAGATTAGGTATCATTTACACTATTTACATTATTCGGACTATTGTCCTCATCTTTGTCGTCATATTTATTACAACGTTTCGGCCTTTCAGTATCTGTCTATATTTCTGAGATGAGGTATTATGTACATTATTTACATTATTCGGACTATTGTCCTCATCTTTGTCGTCATATTTATTACAACGTTTCGGCCCTTCAGTATCTGTCTATATTTTTGAGATTAGGTATCATTTACACTATTTACATTATTCGGACTATTGTCCTCATCTTTGTCGTCATATTTATTACAACGTTTCGGCCTTTCAGTATCTGTCTATATTTCTGAGATGAGGTATTATGTACCTTATTTACATTATTCGGACTATTGTCCTCATCTTTGTCGTCATATTTATTACAACGTTTCGGCCCTTCAGTATCTGTCTATATTTTTGAGATTAGGTATCATTTACACTATTTACATTATTCGGACTATTGTCCTCATCATTGTCGTCATATTTATTACAACGTTTCGGCCTTTCAGTATCTGTCTATATTTCTGAGATGACGTATTATGTACATTATTTACATTATTCGGACTATTGTCCTCATCTTTGTCGTCATATTTATTACAACGTTTCGGCCCTTCAGTATCTGTCTATATTTTTGAGATTAGGTATCATTTACACTATTTACATTATTCGGACTATTGTCCTCATCTTTGTCGTCATATTTATTACAACGTTTCGGCCTTTCAGTATCTGTCTATATTTCTGAGATGAGGTATTATGTACATTATTTACATTATTCGGACTATTGTCCTCATCTTTGTCGTCATATTTATTACAACGTTTCGGCCTTTCAGTATCTGTCTATATTTCTGAGATGAGGTATTATGTACATTATTTACATTATTCGGACTATTGTCCTCATCTTTGTCGTCATATTTATTACAACGTTTCGGCCCTTCAGTATCTGTCTATATTTTTGAGATTAGGTATCATTTACACTATTTACATTATTCGGACTATTGTCCTCATCTTTGTCGTCATATTTATTACAACGTTTCGGCCTTTCAGTATCTGTCTATATTTCTGAGATGAGGTATTATGTACATTATTTACATTATTCGGACTATTGTCCTCATCTTTGTCGTCATATTTATTACAACGTTTCGGCCCTTCAGTATCTGTCTATATTTTTGAGATTAGGTATCATTTACACTATTTACATTATTCGGACTATTGTCCTCATCTTTGTCGCCATATTTATTACAACGTTTCGGCCGTTGTACGCTCCGGCCTTCTTCGGGACACATGGCACAGTGGATACAGCCGTTAGTTAGATCCAGTAACAGGACCCAAAAAGTGTGAGTTCAATACCCGGCTAAGGCAATGGAGAACTTTCAGATGGAAATTAACAGGAGATAACTGATAAGTGACTTCCATTAAACATGGAACGTGGAACTAGAGCAGTCTAACCCAGTGAGCGAAATAAAGGGTTCAGTTAGACATCTCAACCACCTGGAGAAGGCCGGAGCGTAGAACGGCCGAAACGTTGTAATAAATATGGCGAAAAGGATGAGGACAATAGTCCGAATAATATAAATAAGAGAACTTTGTTTTGTGTTTTTTAATCAAATTTACCTCACGTAAGGCAGTAAAGCCACTAAGACTTAAGAGGTCATTGGGTGTAAAAGAATTAGAAAACAGAAAACATCATGAAAGAACGAAAACTATAGCAGAGCAATCAGAAGGACAGTAGATAGCAATTGACACTGTATTTAAATTTCTGAAAAACCAAATTGGTCGGAAAGCATGGGGCGGGAAGAGAGTTTCACAAGCGATAAATGCGAGAAAAGAAACTGTTAGCATAGAACTGATGGTTACATCTAGCCAATTCAACTGTAAATTGATCAGATCTTGTTACCAATCTCGTAGTGGACTTAAATCCATAAAGTCTCGGTACCATAGCGAAGATCTCAAGCAATTATCATGAAAGTATTTAAAGAAAAGGCAGAGGAAAGATACGTTACGATGGTGGGGGAGTGACAAAAACCGAGTTGCCAGAACAGAACTAATAATATTTCTGACTCACCTTTTTATTTTGTCAATAATCTCTAAATAAATAGCAGGAGGACAAGGCCCTATGCGACAGCAATATTCTAAGCATAAGCGAATGGTAGACTTTTTTATATGTAAGATAGGTTCTGGTGAGAAAAATTGTCTCTCACGACACAGTGAACCAATTTTCTTAGCTGTTGACCTAGCAATGGATTCAATATAGTCTTTCAAATTCATATCACTTGAGAATATTTATTCGAGAAAGCAAAACGAGTCACTCTCCTGGAGTTTAGCATCAGCCATACTGATATAAAAGTATAAAGGGATCTCTTAGATGATAAACAGAAAGTGCTGACATTGGTAATGGTGTATGTTGGGTCAATGTCTCTAAAACTGAATTCACAAACTTCAGCCTCAGTTGAATTAATAAAATCTGACGAATCTTTTAGGAAGCGAAATAAATTCTACAGGAAATGTGAAAAATCGAGCCTAAGGAACCCTCAGATGTTGAGATCTATACTTAACATCTCGTGGCTACAACATCCAGCTAAATCACAGCTCTATGGACCCATGCCTGATATTTCTAGAATCTTAAACCCTAGAGTCTAAGCTTGATGGAACCTACAATCGGATGCTGGGATCTATACTTAACATCTCTTGGAGGCAACATCCGGCTACATCACAGCTCTATGGACCCATCCCTGATATTTCTAGAATCTTAAACCCTAGAGTCTAAGCTTAATGGAACCTACACTCGGATGCTGAGATGTATACTTAACATCTCTTGGAGGCAACATCCAGCTAAATCACAGCTCTATGGACCCATCCCTGATATTTATACAATCTTAAACCCTAGAGTCTAAGCTTGATGGAACCTACAATCGGATGCTGAGATCCATAATTAACATCTCTTGGAGGCAACATCCAGCTAAATCACAGCTCTATGGACCCATCTCTGATATTTCTACAATCTTAAACCCTAGATTCTAAGCTTGATGAAACCTATACTGGAATGCTGAGGGATATACTTAACATCTTCTGCGGGCGAGTAAACTGTAACTACATTCATAAGTTTATCTTGGAGTTGTGTTATTGACAGTAGATGCCGGCAGTTTCCGTGTGGTTTTCGCCCGCCATCTATTAGAACTGAATAAGAACGTAGATCTCCCTAATATTTACCGATTCTGGATCATGGTCTGCCATTATGAAAACGTATGTAGTAACCTGATTTGAGAAGACATAATTGCCCGAGTTTCTTTACTGGTCTGACTTTCTTTTACGGCTTTAGGTTCATACTTTTGTTTGACTGGCAGCTTTGTAACTTGAGCTTGGCTTCAGGTAAAAATCAATTGTCCTCACCGGTGTAATTTACGTTGGCTTACCCTTGCGGCCGATCTAATTGTTCTTTACTGGACTCGGTGGTCTGCCGGACCTTTATTGCTCTAGTATTAGGTCCTCCGTCTCTGAGAGTCGATTCTTTTTTTACTTTGAAGTCGGAGGTTGTTTGCGCCAATAATTATCGGATCCCAAAGGGTTACCAATCCAGAATCGACGTTGCTTAACCTCAATTACAAATTAAGAGGAACAGTTAATAGGGAAGATAACGGGTAACCGTAGACTTGAACAGGTTAACATTGTAGTGATCGGGGAAGCACGCTCATGGGAGTCGATTCCACAGAGAAGCGGTTCTTGGGAAGACTCTTATTCTCCTCCATCTGGTGTTTCAGAACTCTCTGTCAAATGTATTTTTACAAAATTGCAAAGAAGCATGAATAAGTATTTTATTTCTTGCGGGTTAATAAACAGTACCTATATTCATAATTTAATCATAGACTTGTGTTATTGACAGTAGATGCTGGTAGTTTCCGTGGGGTTTTCGATCACCATCTATTAGAACTGTATATGAACGTGGATGTCCCTAATATTTAACCATTCTGAGTCATGGTCTGCCATTATGAAAATGTATGTAGTAACCAGATTTGAGAAGACATAATTCACGGCGATTTTTATTGGTTTGTCTTTCTGTTACGGCTTTAGGTTCATTTTTGTTTGACTGTCAGCATTGTTCTTGGGCTTGGCTTCCGGTAAAGATGAATTGTCCTCACCAGTCGTCGTGCACAAGGTCAGCAAAGCCAGATATTTGTTGCCATAGTTTTAAAGCATTCTTGTAGAGTCTGTTTTACAGTCTGGGCTGTTCTTTCCACTAAGCCATTGGCTGTGCAAATTCTGGGTTGCTAGTAAAAATCACTTGTCTTCTTCGCCGCTAATTATCTGAAAACACTAGTTTAGGAATTTCTAGTCGGCAGAAGATGATTTGTGAGTGCTAAGCCACTGTTGAAGACGTTCTATCGAGGAATGTGCTTATTTCGAATTATACTGTATGTTTTTCAACATTTATTAAATCTTACCAAACAGTTTGAAGACATCGTCGTCAGCCTAATGTCATGGTTGATCTCAAATACCGTATATACTTGAAAATAGTACAATTATTTTTCTGATCAGTTTTTAGAAAATAGGGAGCCGGACTATATACATTTTTGTTAAAATTCAAGCATTTAATAGGCCTACCTTTTTACGGTACACTTGGCTAACCTTAAACATTACAGGTAAGCAACCTTTAACCTACCTTGCGTAGCCAAGATTCGTTTCTGCTGCTACATGGACAGCATGACGTGATTTACTATGTATGCCGCTTAAAATCTACAAATGCCTGATATAAATGAAGAATTAGCAATGGAGGGCTATGATCGCTTCCGTCATAAAGGGACACAGCACAACGAACAAAAGATATCACCTTGTGTAAATGGATGGCGGAATAAGGTTTAGGAGAAGTAACAAAAATACAAAATTTATTAAGAGCTACAAACGACAGGAAAATGTGGAGAGCCATGATCGCATACATCATGGAGGGACAAGGAACATAGAAGAATGAGCGTGAGTAAATGAATGGCGGAACAAGATTTAGGAGAAATAACAAAAAGAAAAAAAATTAAGATTTACAAACGACAGGAAATTGTGGAGAGCCATGATCGCTTACGCCATGAAGGGTCACGGCACAGCGAAGAAAGGAATCATCTCGAGTAAATGAATGGCGGAAAAGGGTTTAGGCGAAATAACAAAATTTATTAAGACCAACAAAGGAGAGGTAATTGTGGAGAGCCGTGATCGCTTACGTCATGGAGGGACACCGCACAGCGAAGAAGAGGAATCACCTCGAGTAAATGAATGACGGAACAGGGGTTAGGAGAAATAACAAAAAATTTATTCACAAAGAGTTACAAAGGACAGGAAATTGTGGAGAGCCATCATCGACTACGTCCTGAGGGGACACGGCACATAAAGAAGAAGACCCTCCCTGGTCTGCCTACATTCTCACGGTACCTCTGGCTAACCTTAAAAGAGTACAGGTAGGTAAGCGAACTTTAACCAACCTCCCGTAGGCTAGATTCTTTTCTGCTGCTTCATGGACAGCAGGACGTCGTCATTCACTAAGTGTGCCGCTTAAAATCTACAAATGCCTGATATAAATGAAGAATTAGCAATGGAGGGCTATGATCGCTTCCTTCATGAAGGGGTACATCCCAACGAACAAAAGAAATCAGCTTGTGTAAATGGATGGCGGAACAAGGTTTAGGAGAAATAGCTAAAAAAAAAAAAATTTATTAAGAGCTGCAAACGACAGGAAATTGTGGAGAGCCATGATCACTTATATCATGAAAGGCCACGGCACAGCGAAGAAGAAAAATCACCTTGAGTAAATGGATAACAAAAAGATAAAATTTATTTACAAAGAGTTACAAAGGACAGAAAGTTCTTGAGAGCCATGACCGACGACGTCCTGAGGAGACACGGCACATAAAGAAGAAGACCCTCCCTGCTCTGCCTACATTCTCACGGTACCTCTGGCTAACCTTAAAACAGTACAGGTAGGTAAGCCTGCCTCCCGTAGGCTAGATTCTTTTCTGCTGCTCTATGAACAGCAGGACGTCGTTCCCTATGTGTACCGCTTAAAATCTACAAATACCTGATATAAATGAATAAATCTATGAATGCAAATTTGAGATTTGGAAAAAAAACTATTAATTATTCTAAATAACTAAACAGCAAATCCTGTCTACCCATCTGTGTATCTGAAACCCCTCTAACTGTTGTGGGGCAGACCCCTTTTACACAAGATGGACTCGTCCAAAGCATACTTATACTGACAGAGAAAATACCTGCAGGGAGATACGTTGAGTCAGGGTGAGAGATACGGAGACAGTACACAGGGTGTTCACAGAGAGTTATACGAGAGTGCAGAGAGAGAGATAATTAAGGCTTCACTTACAGAGACTTGTACATATACTTTCTACTAACCCGCATTCCTGGACTACTAATCTTCACTTCAAGTCTGTATTCTTACGTTTAATACACTTATTTTTCTATCTCAATTGCTGGCGTTGTTTAATTATTTGTGCAGGATTCCAACACCCGGAATCCACGACACTAACTTAGGTTGCACTAGCTTTACATAGACATATTACGTTTCTTTGGAATCAGGATGATCCAGAGATTAAAAATCTGACCTTCATCTGGTGCTTGAACATCCAACATTTCGATTTGTGTCCAGATGAGGAGGGAATAGTTAAAAATTCAAATTCTATCTTCTGTCCTCTAATATCTTCTTCAGCAGGTCGACGTTCACTATGTGGGCCTCTTAAAATCTACAAATACCTGATATAAATGAATAAATATATGAATTCAAATTTGAGATTTGGAAAAAAGCTATTAATTCTTCTAAATAAATAAACGGCAAATCCTGTCAGTTCCTCTGTGTATCTGAAACCCTCTAACTTAGGTTACACTACCTCTACATCGACATATTATGTTTTTGGATCAGGGGGATCAAATTTCAAATCTGCCTTTCATTTAGTGCTTCAACATCCAACATTGGGATTTGAATCGAGATAAGGAGGCAGCAGTTGAAAAATTAAATTTTAAAATAACTGAAAAAAATATTGATTTTAAAAGTTTTTAATTCATATTGATTTTAAAGTAACACAAAAACTTTGTGAATTTAATTTTTTTTGGTTTTAAATTCAGTTTAAAATATTTTCAAAACTTTGCGAATTGAGGAAATCAATTTTATTTCTTCGAAATGCCAAGGAATCAGAATTAAAGTCAGAGGTTTCGCGACGGGAGGTTTTCAAGTTCCACAGAGCGTTATTCGAAGAACTCAATTGTCGTCCTGAACTGGAATTTCGACCTAAATTAATCTTTTTCGCCAGAATTGGGCGTACAGCTTGAATCAGTGATAAAGTGTGGTTTTGAAGTTCTATGGAGTGAACTGATGAATTCAATTTATTTCTTCAAAATTATCATTGCTGTTTTCTAAGCTGAACTAGAAGTCCATATAATTGTAGACCTGAGGCCCAATTAGCTCTCAACAGGAGCTAGCTCAAAACTTCACACGGAGTCCGCCTTTTAAGCTAGTCTTTTATATAAGGTATTTTTTTTAATTTTAAGTGGTATGCTCCTGTAACGACAAAAAGGTAAGAAATTTACGTTACGTAGGAGACAGGCCGTAGATAATTGACCTACCGTAGTCAGTCATGAACGAAAACAAAGAAATAGTATCTAAGTCTTCGTATCAAATATTATACCATAAGTGTGTTTTGTCCCAATTTGGGGGTAGCCTTGTATTAAAAAAAGAAAATTTTTTTAAGCTTTTCACCCCAGGCAAGGCTGGAAGCTACTAGCACGCAAGGGGTTACAGAGGGTTTGGAGCGAGAGCAAATAGGAGTGTTAGAGGAAAGGATGTGGAGAAGGATAGAGGATAGATCAAGGCAACTGGAGATGTCGATTGACGTTACACTTGAATAGTCGGAGATCATAGTCATCAGGGAAACAGGAATGAGGAAGGGAGTTCCATAGGCGTGAGGTGCGAAATATGAAGCTATTGGAGTAGAAGAGACATTTAACAGTTTCAACAGTGAAAGGGTGGGAACGGGATGCCAGCCTCGTAGGACGCTTGAATTCATGGAGCCTGGGAACCAGCGATAGCAGCTCACCGGAAGTATTTATAAAAGAGACAGAGAGAGGCGACGATTCGTCCGTGAGTGAGAGAGACTGCAGACGAGAAGCCAGATCAGGGCCAATTACATTGCATACCCGTCTCTGGATCTTATCAAGAACCTTGAGGCAAACAGAAGGGGATCCAGACCATATATGGCAGCAATACTCCATGCAAGGGCGGATGGTTGCTTTGTAAATTTGGAGGATCGATTCAGCGGCGAAGAATTTCCTGGTCCGGCACAGGGAGCCAACTTTCCTTGCGGTGGATGAAGCAATCGAGTCAATATTGTTGTTCCATCTCAGGTCAGCAGACAGTGTGAGACCGAGCAGCCGCAGAGAGGAGTTCTCGAGAAGTTGAGCTTCAGACATTCTAATGGGATTGCAGGGAAGGCTCCCTGTGGTGATTAATGGAGTGCAGTTTTGTCTTGGAGGCGTTAAAGTTAACCAGCCAATTCCTACCCCAGTTGACAACCGATTGAAGGTCCTTTTCGAGACGAACAGCCAGAATTTATTTGCTATATGTCCAGGCTGACGCCCAGTACTGCAATATTTGACGAGTCCAGGTCTACTCGTATTGCTGAGAAGCTGGGGTCGAATTACATACGAACTATCTGAAAAAGAATGAGGACTTTCACCAAAAACTTCAGGAATAGCAAAATAGTTGACCGCCGAAGCATACCCGGTTTGGAAAGCTATGCGGGTGGCGTAATAGATAAAGATTCGATTACACCACACACACACCAACGCTAGTGGTACCTGATATTCTCAAATTAATCTGGGTACTAACCACGCTCGACGTTGCTTAACTTCGGTGATCGTATGAGAATCGGTGTTTAAACTTTTTTAATTCATTGTTTGGTTTTCTACGGCTTACCAACTCTTTGCAGGTTATTTAAAGCCAAAAAATATTTTTAATTAGTGAACAAATTCTTTTTACATAATAATGGTTCAATGATACAAACTTTACTAATTAACCCATAGCTGGGGGAGAAAAGGGGGGTTCATGCTTTTCTGAATAATACTGTAATATTTCAAACTTTATGCTTGGTTAAATTTAGAATTCGACATTTGTAATTTTTATTTTTAATTATACTATTTTTAATTTTTCGGCAGCGACACTTTATTCCTATAAAAGACTAATTTAACCCAATCTTAACTTTAATATACTAATAGATTGTATTTAGGGTCTGTTGTGACGTTTTTCTAATTATCATATACTGATTGGTCATCATGAGTTACGTAACAATGTCTCCCCTATTGAGGGGGTGGCTTTAAACATTTAAAACTCTTTATTTTGCAATCAACACCATCCATTGACAAGACACCAGAGGTGTTGAAACAAATGGCTATTTTTGTAGTGATGTTATAACATGCTTATGTTATAATTTTTGAATAAATATTATATTATATTTATATTTTATATATATATTTATATCATATATATGTATTTATATTATCCTACATTTATTTTATATATATTATATTATATATGTATGTATATATTATATATATTATATAAATGTATATATTTATATTATTATATAAATATATATATTATATAATTATAATATATTATAATATATTTATGTTATATATATATATATATATATATATATATATATGATAGAAATTCAATTCTCGGTAGTGGATGCGCACTGCTGATGAGTCCCAAATATTGGACGAAACGGCCGTCCAGTGCTTTCTGCATTCTTTTGAGGTTTCTTTCAGACTCAATGAATGAATTAATTATATATATATATATATATATATATATATATATATATATATATATATATATATATATATATGAAAAATTAATTTCCGTTGAGCTCTGTGGGTGTGAAACGTGCGTTTGTAAACAGTGACTATTTAAGCTAATATAGCATGACTCTTCGGCAGAATTGAGTCACTGTCAGTCACTGTGTGTTTATCTAAATCTAAAAATAAACACGCTAAAATTTCACATTCATCCCTGCCGTGTGCCGACGGCTTAGTGTTAGAAGTTCCAACTGACGCCAATTCAGTCGGGTTTCGATCCTAGCTAGAGGCAACCGGACGTCTAGCCACACTGATGAGCTGCGAAACAGTCTGTCCGTGGATGACAAATATATATATATATATATATGTATATTTCAAACATGTAGTGTTGAATGTTAAAGACAACATAGTCTTACATATTTTCTTTTGAATTTTCTCATATTCTCTAATGAGACTTTTTATTTGAAAATAGTTTCGAAATATGTATTGTCCATACGATGACCTAGCGCTTTCGAACATCATTGTTCATCTTCAGGGTCAATATTTTAGTCAAAATTTTTTTTTTATTAAACAAACATTTGCCAATTATCTTGTAGCGTAATCATGTTGCTACTTTTTTACAAAATAAAAACGTTAAAATCCTTTTAAATTCAAAAGACGCGATGATGTTATATCACGTGCATGGCGTAGATTTTTATCATGTGACAGATTTTTATCATATATATATATATTTTTTTATCATATATATATATATATATATATATATATATATATATATATATATATATATATATATATATATATATATAATCTACGGAGGTATATTGTTCTCGTTTTACTGCCCATATCTAAGAATATCCCGTTTAGTTCTTATTTTTAGTACTGCTCGGTTATTGCTCCCTCTAGGATTGAACTCACAACCTCTATGTCACCAAATTCATGAACCAACGCTTTCATCCACTAAGGTCTTGTCAGTGCGAGCAATAACTAAGTCTCTCTTTGAAGCGGAGTGACGTAGGCCATCATGAAAAGTTTTCATATTCGATGTCCACTCATGCATGCGACATGACCAACCAGCCCACTTGAATTGGGATTACATCAAGAAAGATTCAATCCCAGTATTGTCACATATGATAAACAGATCAGCATTTGACATTCTATCCTCCAAAGTGTAACCACAGATGGTGTAATGTCAATGTTTCTAGAAGACATTGTGTCATCGAGACTTTTAATATGAATTCGATAAGAGGGCCAAGATCTGAACCATAAAGGAGTGTCGGGCGTAACACACCAAGATAGATTATGATCTTTGTTTTCAATGATATTCTTCTGAGGTCCCACAAATTAACACACACAGACACATATATATATATGAATATATATATATATATATATATATATATATATATATATATATATATATATATATATATATATATATATGTATGTATGTATGTATAAAAGTGAACATAGAAGTCAACACTTAGAGGCGACAGTCTGTTTCATGCTAGATGCAATCGTCAGGCAACCTGACGATTGCATCTAGCATGAAACAGACTGTCGCCTCTAAGTGTTGACTTCTATGTTCACTTTTATATTTACACACGCTCTATCTCTGATATTGAGCACATTATCCCATAAATATAGCACATCTTAAGACTATATTTCTTCATATATATATTAATATATATAGATATATATATATTTTATTGTTATGTTATATATGCACAAATATTTAAGGAAATGCTCTGCTTATAATAAACAGTATTAACAGCATTCACCGGCCTGAATGTCAAAGAAATATTCATAGGAAATATTCGTCCTCCGACATGATTTGAACCTGTATCCTATACGGAACCGTCATATATCCCGACGTGCTATTGCTGTTAAAAGAGAGATGCTAGAGCTATGAAAACTTATTAATTATTAATTCTTCTTATTAATGACGGCATTGTTTCTTCCCAGGTACAATAGTGGTCTTTGGGTACCTCGAGGTGGTGTAATGGTTAGCAAGCTTGTCTCGCAGGAACAATTACTACTGAGTAGTGAGTTCGATTCTCACTGGACACCCCCTACTTTCAGCCTTGTGCGACATCTAAGCTATGGTTGGAAAGTCACTACAATGGTGGTCTGAGAAGTTCATAGGCTAACGATGAAGGAATGATGCTAGAATTATGAAATCGTGCATGTATTAATTGCAAATCTTATTAATAACTTCATTGTTATTTTCCAAGGAACGTGGGTGGACGGAAAATTTCATAGGCTGACTATGAATGAGTTAAGCTTGAGCTGTGAAATCTTGCACGCATCAATTTTAAATCTTCTTATTAGTAATTGCATTGCTTCGCCCCGTTACGATGGTGGACTGAAAAGTTCATAGGCTGATTATGAATGAGTTAAGCTTGAGCTGTGAAATCTTGCATGCATCAATTTTAAATCTTCTTATTAATAACTGCATTGTTTCTCTCCGTTACGATGGTGGGCTGAAAGGTTCGTAGGCTGACTATGAATGAGTTAAGCTAGAGTTGTGGAATTTTGTATGCATCAATTTTAAATATTCTTATTAGTAACTGCATTGCTTCGCTCCGTTAAAATGGTGGGCTGAAAAGTTCATAGGCTGACTATGAATGAGTTACGCTAGAGCTGTGTAATTTCGTATATTAATTTTAAATCTTCTTATTAGTAACTGCATTGCTTCGCTCGGTTACGATAGTGGGCTGAAAATTTCAGAGGCTGACTATGAATGAGTTAAGCTTGAGCTGTGAAATCTTGCATGCATCAATTTTAAATCTTCTTATTAATAACTGCATTGTTTCTCTCCGTTACGATGGTGGGCTGAAAAGTTCGTAGACTCACTAAGAATGA
>OZ038509.1:61496500-61501500 GCA_964036315.1 Acanthosepion esculentum | reverse complement strand
ATACAAAACACGATAATATTTGATTACCACCACCTTAATCCAAATCCACACATGCGCACACACACATTAACACCACAAGACAAAGACACCTGAGGTCTACCTGAACAATGCAAAACAAGCAACACTAAATTAAAAGTAAAAAAAAACTTTCTCTTCGGTAATTTTCCCCGATGTTTAAATAAAAACCAAACATGTTAAATTTATAAAAGTTTCTTATATGTATCCTATCTTATCATTCTATTGCATTCTCACACATTTAAACCAATTCATATATATATATATATATATATATATATATATATATATATATATATATATATATATTTTAAGACATTTTTATGTTTATACATTCTTTTTATAGATACAAATACTTAAGTAAATGATCTGTTTATAATAAACAGTATTAAACAACATTTACCGGCCTGAATGTCCGAGAAATTTTCATTGAAAATATTCGTCCTCCGACAGGATTCGAACCTGTATCCTATACGGAACCGTCATATAGCCTGACGTGCCTTTAATCGATTTAGTCAGGGAGGATCGTTCGGTTATCAAAGTCGATTTTACTGTCTTTAAACACTAATGTTCCATGAATCTCTCACGTAAATTCATAACTGCTCATGGCGTATCAAATGACATCACACATTATGAAATGGACAAAGTCCGACAATTATTTTAAGACATTTTTGTGTTTATACGTTCTTTTTATAGATACAAATATTTAAGTAAATGATCTGTTTATAATAAACAGTATTAAACAACATTTACCGGCCTGAATATCCGAGAAATTCTCATAGAAAATATTCGTCCTCCGACAGGATTTGAACCTGTATCGTATACGGAACCGTCATATATCCCGACGTGCCTTTTAACCGATTCGGCCACAGAGGATCGTCCGGTTGACATGAAAGTTTTTCATGATTCTGTTTTTTCTCTCTCTTCCCTTTTTCTTTTTCCTTTTCCTTGTGCCTGAATAAATTGAACTCCATTCATTTTGTAAAATATTAGTCTGGAGAGATGGACTTTTGAATCTACGAAAGAAAATATCCTCTAAACGGATTTTTAAGGATTCTCTATTCATTATTATATATATTGTTCTGATTCTAACATAGAGCTCTCGCATGATGTATATCCTTTTTTCTACTGATCCCTGGATTTATATCCTTTTTCTACAGATCCCTGGTTTTATATCTTTTTGATGCTGATCCCTGGATTTATATCATTTTGGTACTGATCCCAGAATTTATATCCTTTTGATACTCATCCCTGGATTTATATACTTTTGGTACTCATCCACGGATTTATATCCTTTTGATAATGATCCCTGGATTTATATACTTTTGGTACCCATCCCTGTATTTATATACTTTTGATACTGATCCCTGGATTTATATCCCTTTGGTACTCATCCCTGGATTTATATCCTTTTTCTACAGATCCCTGGTTTTATATCCTTTTGATACTGATCCCTGGATTTATATCCTTTTGATACTGATCCCTGTATTTATATCCTTTTGGTACTCATCCCTGGATTTATATCCTTTTTCTACAGTTCCCAGGTTTTATATTCTTTTGATACTGATCCCTGGATTTATATACTTTTGGTACTCATCCCTGGATTTATATCCTTTTGGAACTCATCCCTGGATTTATATCCTTTTTCTACAGATCCCCGTTTTTATATCATTTGAAACTGATCCCTGGATTTATATCCATTTTGTACTCATCCCTGGATTCATATAATTTTGGTACTCATCCCTGGATTTATATCCTTTTGATACTGATCCCTGGATTTATATCCTTTTGGCACTCATCCCTGGATTTATATCCTTTTTCTACGGATACCTGGTTTTATATCATTTTGATACTGATCCCTGGATTTATATCCTTTTGGTACTCATCCCTGGATTTATATATTTTGGTACTCATCCCTGGATTTATATCCGTTTGATACTGATCCCTGGATTTATATCCTTTTGATACTCATCCCTGGATTTATATCTTTTGGTACTCGTCCCTGGATTGATATCCTTTTTCTACAGATACCTGGTTTTATATCCTTTTGATACTCATCCATGGATTTATATCCTTTTGATACTGATCCCGGGATTTATATCCATTTGATACTTATCCCTGGATTTATATACTTTTGGCACTCATACCTGGATTTGTATCCTTTTGGTACTCACCCCTGGATTTATATCCTTTTTCTACAGATCCCTGGTTTTATATCCTTTTGATATTGATCCATGGATTCATATCCTTTTGGTACTCATCCCTGGATTTATATACTTTTGGTACTCATCCCTGGATTTATATCCTTTTGATACTGATCTCTGGATTTATATCCTTTTGGTATTCATTCCTGGATTTATATCCTTTTGGAACACATCCCTGGATTTATATTCTTTTTCTACAGATCCCTGGTTTTATATCATTTGATACTGATCCATGGATTTATATGCTTTTTGTACTCATCCCTGGATTTATATAATTTTGGTACTGATCCCTGGATTTATATCCTTTTGATTCTGAATCCTGGATTTATATCCTTTTGATACTGATCCGAGGATTTATTTACTTTGATACTGATCCCTGGTTTTATATCCTTTTGGTACTCATCCCTGGATTTATATCCTTTTTCTACAGATCCCTGGTTTTATATCATTTGATACTGATCCCTGGATTTATATCCTTTTGGTACTCATCACTGGATTTATATCCTTTTGGTACTCGTCCCAGGATTGATATCCTTTTTCTACAGATACCTAGTTTTATATCATTTTGATACTCATCCATGGATTTATATCCTTTTGATACTGATCCCGGGATTTATATCCATTTGATACTGATCCCTGGATTTATATACTTTTGGTACTCATCTACGGATTTATATCCTTTTGATAATGATCCCTGGATTTATATACTTTTGGTAGTCATCCCTGGATATATATCCTTTTGGAACTCATCCCTGGATTTATATTCATTTTCTACAGATCCCTGGTTTTATATCATTTGATACTGATCCCTGGATTTATATCCTTTTTGTACTCATCCCTGGATTTATATCCTTTTTCTACAGATCCCTGGTTTTATATCATTTGATACTGATCCCTGGATTTATATCTTTTTAGTACTCATCCCTGGATTTATATAATTTTTCTACAGATACCTGGTTTCATATCCTTTTGATATTGATCTCTGGATTTATATCCTTTTGATACTGATACCTGGATTTATATTCTTTTGGTACTCATCCCTGGATTTATATTCTTTTGGTACTCATCCCTGGATTATATACTTTTGGTACACATCCCTGGATTTATATCATTTTCATACTGATTCCAGGATTTATATCCTTTTGATACTGATCCCTGGATTTATATCCTTTTGATACTGATCCCAAGATTTATATCCTTTTGATACTGATCCCTGGATTTATATACTTTTGGTACTCATCCCTGGATTTATATCCTTTTTCTACAGATACCTCATTTTATATCCTTTTGATACTGTTCCCTGGATTTATATACTTTTGATACTGATCCCTGGTTTTATATTCTTTTGGTACTCATCCCTGGATTATATACTTTTGGTACACATTCCTGGATTTATATCATTTTGATACTGATTCCAGGATTTATATCCTTTTGATACTGATCCCTGGATTTATATCGTTTTGGTACTCATCCCTGGATTTATATCCTTTTTATACATATACCTGTTTTTATATCCTTTCGATACTAATCCCTGGATTTATATCCTTTTGGTACTCATCCCTGGATTTATATCCTTTGGGTACTCATCCCTGGATTTATATCCTTTTGGAACTCATCCCTGGATTTATATCCTTTTTCTACAGATCCCTGGTTTTATATCATTTGAAACTGATCCCTGGATTTATATCCATTTTGTACTCATCCCTGGATTCATATAATTTTGGTACTCATCCCTGGATTCATATCCTTTTGATACTGATCCCTGGATTTATATCCTTTTGGCACTCATCCCTGGATTTATATCCTTTTTCTACAGATCCCTGGTTTTATATCCTTTTGATACTGATCCCTGGATTTATATACTTTTGGTACTCATCCCTGGATTTATATACTTTTGGTACTCATCCCTGTATTTATATCCTTTTGATACTGATCCCTGGATTTATATCCTTTTGGTACTCATCCCTGTATTTATATCCTTTTGATACTCATCCCTGGATTTATATCCTTTTGATACTGATCCCTGGATTTATATCTTTTTGATACTGATCCCTGGATTTATATAATTTTGGTACTCATCCCTGGATTTATATCCTTTAGATACTGATCCCTGGATTTATATACCTTTGGTACTCATCCCTGGATTTATATCCTTTTGATACTGATCCCTGGATTTATATCCTTTTGATACGGATCCATGGTTTTATATCCTTTTGGTACTCATCCCTGGTTTTATATATTTTGGTACTCACCATATATATATATATATTTATATATATATATATTATATATGTATATATATATATATATATATATATTATACATTTATATATATATATATTATAATTTTGCACACTCTCTCTCTCTCTCTCTCTCTATATATATATATATATGTGTGTGTGTGTGTGTGTTTGTGAGTGTGTGTGTGTGTGTGTGTGTGTGTGTGTGTGTGTGTGTGTGTGTGTGTGTGTGTGTGTGTGTGTAACCCCTTAAAGTTTGTAACTTATGCTCCAACGCATGGATGTGCAACTGCACCTAACCTCAGATTATTTATACCGGTGTGTTTGTACAAACTAAAATGCATACACATATATACACATATAATATTTCTGAGATGATGTATTATGTACACTATTTACATTATTCGGTCTATTATCCTCATCTTGTCGACATATTATTACAACGTTTCGGCCGTTGTACGGTCCGGTCTTCTTCAGATGGTTTGAATGTCGAACTGAACCCTTTATTTCGCTCACTGGGGTAGACTGTTCCAGTTCCACG
>OZ038509.1:61486500-61491500 GCA_964036315.1 Acanthosepion esculentum | reverse complement strand
AGATAGATAGATAGATAGATAGATAGATAGATAGATAGATAGATAGATAGATAGATAGTTGGATAGATAGATAGATAGATAGATAGATAGATAGATAGATAGATAGATAGATAGATAGATAGATAGATATGAACAGAGCTTAAAGGCATATGAAGATAGATAGATAGATAGATAGATAGATAGATAGATAGGTAGGTAGATATGAACAGAGCGTAAAGACATATGAAGATAGATAGATAGATAGATAGATAGATAGATAGATAGATAGATAGATAGATAGATCCAAATGTAAAAGAACGAAGAATAAAATTTAAAACAGGGCTCAATACAAAAGGAGAGCAATAAATATAGTCCGTACCAACTATTTTCTTAATAGAAATTTGTTGGTACGGTACATATATATATATATATATATATATATATATATATATATATATATATATATATATATATATATATATATATAGTTAGATTGATATGATTTTCACTTAGCAATCTTCACATATTTATATTTATATACATACATATTATATATATATATATACATCGATATATATACATCTATATATATATATATATATATACATCTATATATATATATACATCTATATATATATATACATCTATATATATATATACACACATCTATATATGTATATATATATATACATACATGTATATATATATACATCTATATATATATATATACATCTATATATATATACATCTATATATATATACACATCTATATATGTATATATATATATATACATACATCTATATATATATATATATATACATCTATATATGTATATATATATATACATACATCTATATATATATACATCTATATATATATATATACATCTATATATATATACATCTATATATATATACATACATCTATATATATATATATATACATCTATATATATATATATACATACATCTATTATATATATACATCTATATATATATATATACATCTATATATATATATATACATACATCTATTATATATATACATCTATATATATATATACATCTATATATATATACATCTATATATATATAATCTATATATATATACATCTATATATATATATATACATACATCTATATATATATATACATACATATATATATATATATACATACATATATATATATATACATCTATATATATATATACATACATCTATATATATATACATACATCTATATATATATATATACATACATCTATATATATATATATATATATACATCTATATATATATATATACATCTATATATATATATATACATCTATATATATATATATATACACATCTACATATATATATATATATATATATATATATATATATATATTAATCGGTATCGGCTAAAGCAATGCAGTAAAGCTACTAAGACACAAGGGGTTACAGGGTGTGGAAGAATTAGGAACAGAAACATTAATTATGAGCGCGAAGAGAATAGAGTACTCGGGCGGACAGTATATGGCGATTGACATTGCATCTGAACTTTTGCAGATTAAAGTTGGCTGTATAGCATGGAGCCCGAAGTTATTTCCACAGGCGAGAAGTGCGATAAATAAACTGTTCGTATAGAATTTTCGGCTGCATCTAGCCATCACGATTCTAAATTGATGAGATCTCGCCACCAATCTAGTATCTAGTAAATTCACACACTCTACGTACCAAAGCGAAGAGCGATATTTATTTGTAATTTATTTACAAAGTGCGACACAAGGCCCAAAATAGGGAATTGGAAAGAGGGACGGTCTTCTCTCTTAACATTAAATTTAGCTAGCCACAAACACGTACCCAGAGAAAACTACAATATTCTTTACACCAAAACAACGTATTCTTACTTACCTTTCTTACTACAATCACCATAATACCGCACTGTCTCTATGAAAGTCCTCACGAGACCTCTTATGTACTATTCATTGTCTCTGGTGGGGGGGGGGAATAAAACAACAATTAAAAATCTACACCTCAATGAATATTTACAAAAATGAACCAAACTATATACAAGAGAAGACATGGAGAGGCAAACTTACAGCTGTGGGAAAATGACTGAAGCCGGGCCGCCAGATCAGGACCAATAATATTTTATCAAAGAGTTGAAGATAAATAGCGGGGACACAGGACCATGTATGGGGGTAATATTCTATGAATAGACAAATTCTAGACTCATAGATATGTATGACAATGTCTTGCCTGACACAGTGAACCATATTTCTTATCATCTGACCTAGCAATGGATTCAATATAGTCTTTCCACTTCATGTCAGCTGAGAACGCCAGCCTCAGAAGGCGCAACGAATCACTTTTCTGGAGGTTAGCGTCGTGCATGGGGTGACTGGGCGTGAATGAAAATGAGAAGAACAGGAAACCCAGTCCTAAACAGGAAACAAGGAATAAATTGACAAGGAAATTAAATAAATTTTCAAAGGACGTGCAAGAATGTAAACAGAGCGACAGGCATACCTATCTACTTTATATACGTGATAATGCCCTTAGGGAAGGTATGAATGCTCTTCTTCTCTCCCGCCAGCTATGGATAAATAGCAGGATAGACTGCGTTCTATTAGCCTTGGGTGGCAACTGGTCTAGGAGAAGGACAACTCTTAATTGAAAACTGTATTTAGCACAGGCGAAGCACATACTATACAGCTAAAGAAACGATCGTTCGCATTGGCTCGCCGAATAAATATATATATATATATATATATATATATATATATATATATATATATATATATATATATATATATATGCATGTATCAAAATCAGAGAAAGAACAGATGACGAAAAATTTCACTCTTCGTAGAATTTACTTATAAAAGAGTGCTCAGTATAAAGTAGAGCAATATATTATTAATTTCTATTATAAGAGATTATAATCTCCTATAATAAAAATAATAGTATATATTATAGGTGCGTGGATGTGATCGTCGGACAAGATTGTCTGACAATCACCAAAGGGCGTGAAACCCAGGGTCACAAACTCACATCAACGCAACTAAATATGTTAGTTCTATAGCTGATATTGAACATTTTGCAATAGATACCTCGCATATATAATATATAAATAATATATATATAAATTGCATATATATACACACACACACACACACACAAATACATATATATATATATATATATATATATATATATATATATATATATATATATATACATATATATATATATATATATATATATATATATATATATATATATATATATATATATATTTGAATTGGACATAGTCCGACAATTTATTTAAAGACATTTATATATATTATGTTTAACGTTCTTTTTATAGATACAAGTATTTAAGCAAATGCTCTGTTTTATAATAAACAGTATTAAATAACATTTACCGGCCTGAATGTCCGAGAAATTTTCATAGAAAATTTTCGCTCTCCGACAGGAATCGAACCTGTATCCTATACGGAACCATCATTTCGAACGGTTAAGGCACATCACGCGAAACCAATAAAACACCTACTGTGAAATGGAAATTAATTAAAAAAAGCTAGAATATGTAGGTCATTAAATGACCCATGTCCTTTGTGCATACATCAGAAATTATACATTACTAGGTTTATAAAAAATAAAATTTACTTAATCAAAGAAATGAAATAGCTATTCTTTACCGACATTGTCAAAAAGTTTCTTTAAATAATGTTTTAAAAAAGCTGAAAAATGAAATATACAAATTTTTTTTTATATTTTAATAATAATTTTTTAAATAATAAAGTAATTCTAATACATTTATTGGTTTTAAAAGCAGTATAGTCTATTAGTAATTAGAATTAAAAATAATATTTTAAAACTGTATTTTACTCACAAATTTAACGGCAAATAAGTGCCGAAAACCTTTTTTTCATTGAAAAAAACAGACGATATGAAAAAAAACGGCCGTCATCATTTGTTGAACAGGCACCCCTTCCCTACCTTAACTTAACCTCATTTCGAATGTAACACATATTTTGATACAATAGTTATCAATGAAAATGAATACCGTACCATCCCTTGTTAAAATGATTGAATTTCTCCGTATCCTTAGAAACTAATATTAAGAATGTATGTGCTTATAAAACTCAGTATATTTCAAAAAGTTATTCGAAAATTCGCTTGAAAAAGAAACAGTACTAGAGATTTTAATTTAATTCTATAATTGAATTTGAAGTTTTCAGTTTGTTTTTGAAACATGGTAATTCCAGTGTAGCGATGGAACCATATATTTAAATTAGTACATTTATAATATACATACATATATATATACACACACATATATATACATATATACATATATATATATACATACATACATATATATAAATAGTTATACATATATGGTAAGACATTTTTTTATGTTTATACGTTCTTTTTATAGATACGACTAAATAGTCGTATCTATAAATGCTCTGTTGATAATAAACAGTATTAACGACATTTACCGTCCTGAATGTCCCAGAAATTTTCATAGAAAATATGCGTCCTCCGACTGGAATCGAACCTGTATCCTATACGGAAACGTCACATAGCCTGACGTGCTTTACCGATTTAGCCACAGATGAGTTAATGAGCTGTTACGTGACATCTGTCCTTCTTTACGGCAGCGAATATTGAACGATTTCCTCAAAAATGAAGAAGAGACTCGAGGTGATAGAGATATGGTTCTACAGAAGGATGCTAATGATGTCATGGACCGAGCGTGTGAGCAATGATGAGGTCTTAGCGAGGTTGCAAACTTATACTTAATATCAGGAATAGGCAGCTGAAGTTTTTGTGACACATATTTAGGAAGGAGGGAATGGAGAATCTGATACTCACTGGGTCGAATAGAGAGAAAGCGAGACAAGGGAAAACATCGCGTGACATACCTAGCGGGCTTAAGCAAGTGGATGACAGAAAGTGGTCTGGGGGAGGAAGCAGATGGAAGGAACTTGCTGAGAGCTGCAAGGGATAGAGGGAGGT
>OZ038509.1:61386500-61479000 GCA_964036315.1 Acanthosepion esculentum | reverse complement strand
AAAATATGCGTCCTCCGACAGGAATTGAATACTGTTTATTTAAAATTTAAGATTGAAAATAATTTTTAAAAAATTAATAATAAAAATTATAAATTTTAATTTGAAGAGACGCTGTTATTATCCAAAGGAATGAATAAGGAAAAACGTTTGAAAATTATTTTTTCTCATTCATTCCTTTCGAAAAAAAAATGAAAGAAAAAAGAAAGAAAACGTGCTAAAAAGAAAAAGGAAGAAAAGCCTTAAAAGAAACAAAGAAAAAGAAACGAATGTCAGAATTTTAAAATAAAAAAAAAGAAGAGAGTCAAAAAGAAAAATGTTATGCGCACTTTAGTAAAATAAACTGATTTCAAACAAAATCTAAATCTTAAGGGGACAAACCTGAAATGTCAATCCACAGCAAGATATAGTGTCCCAACTCTCTCTCTCTCTCTCTCTCTCTCTCCCCCTTCCTCTCTCTTTTTATTTTCTTTTTGGCATATTTGTGCAAGATGAACCTATTATTCGACCCTGTTAGTGTTACCTGCTCAGCTTATAGCTCTTTGTTGTACCCAAATCGAGATGAGGGTCGCTTTTCTGTTAATTCAAGCCCTTTGTCGCTTGGCCCGTCTCGCTTTCTCTTGCCTAAACAGAATTGTTCAAGTCACAAACGGTAAATAGTGGCATGTTTATTTTAAGTTTTAAAACATGGCCGACTTGGACTTTTATTACTTTCAACACAAAAGAGTTCTCTAACTCTCATTCATCAATAAACCGCACTTGGGCGCCTCGCTATAGAACCGTACTCAACAAGGGCGTCTCGTAAACTACTTCGGTAGTGTAGTATAGTGCGATTGCTAGTCACCCCAGTTCTACAGCCTTGTGCCAGACTAAGATTATTAAGACGACTCGCTGTTGGGTAAATATGAGGAAATAGTTTAGCAGGCCATTACAACTACGCTGCAAGTTCGTTCTTCACAGGGAGCTCTAAATTCTTGGCCTTATACCTTACTGTTGTGGTAGGATCCACCTAATTTGCATAGTGGAGTACCGACGATATAAATATGGTTGGTACCGGAAGACAGGAGGCGAATCCAGAGATCCAACTAGAGACTCTGCCCGACTGCGACTTAGTCAACACATTCTCCAGGAACGGTCTTCCCAGAAATATACAAAAGACTATATGTAAATATTGTGTACACATTCTTGTTTCAATACATTTTATTCTAACTACATTTTGTGTTTGCATTATTATTCCATGCATTAGTCAAGTTTCAACACTTACCTAGCTATTTTAATAAATAGTGAACCATGGTGAAGAAATTCGTCTTTCGGTGTAATTCACATAGTGTCGCCAGTTCGATCCTCTTCGCCAGGACAGTATCTGCTTTGTGCAAATACCACTGGAGTGATCACCGTTGCTTGCACAGTTCTCATTGGATCGTCGTTCCTGCTCGATCATAGCTGTTTTTTTCTTTTTTCTTTTACTTCATATGACCATATTTATTGCGAAAGGGAAACAAAAAAATGACGGAAGTCTACTTCTTTTTCTATTATTCACGCATTATAGACAGTGTTACCAGAAAATACTAAAACTCTTTGAAAAAACAAACAGCAGACGTTGTCGAGCGAGTATCAGACCATAAACAACAATGTAATGACAAAAATTTAGAAGTAGAATTCATTTGAAATTTTGTATGCCGTACCCTGTATATACGAAGCATCGTTTGAAGATGTCGGAAACATGGTCGGTGCCTTGTACCGATCCAGTAAGAACCTGACTCCTACTGCTATGCTCTTTACAAGAACCCGATCAAGTCAAAAATGCAGCACTGCTGCCAAACCTTGTCTAGAGCTACCTACACGTCATTTTCCAGCCTTCATAAAGTTCAGAAGCTTTTACACTCTATCTCAAAGATGAAACGTTGCAAGCTTCTCGCTAATCTATTGTTTTGTGATGGCAAATGTTCTGATGAACTGCGACTCTTAGTTCCACCCGTTCAGACCTTCACAACTAAAAGTCCCAAAGCACATACACCGAGAAAAATCACCCTCATTCCATTCGTATCACATAGCTTTAGAAAGATGATCCGGGTAGCTTCCTCACAATGTCGGTTGCTCCCAAGAGGATGCTTCTACAGTTATTACTCCCGAGAAAATACTTCCCCGATCACTATAATCTTAATCTCTTTATTTGCTACATATCCTCGTGTTACTTCATCCTCGGATGTGCAAACCCTCAATCTGTAATCATGTACCTTGAGTGGCGCACGGGGCTTGTATTTGGTAAAAAATTAATTATAAATTTAAAAAAAACCTCTTAATTCAATTAATTAATGCCATCCGGTCATATCCAAGCATGAAAAAGGGTTATTTGGATTTTCTAACAGTGGGTTAGATGTAGCACAAGGCCGAAAATGTATGCTAACTAGCGAGGATCGAACTCACTACGCAGTCGTAATTGTTCTAATGAGACAAGCTTTCTAACCATTACACTACGTCGAAGAGAACCACGGAAAGGGTCGTGGAAGTAAATCCAGACAGAAAATCTGCAAGAATGTCTGTCAATATAAACCTCCTTCTGTCAACTCCTGGGATCACACCGGTCTCCAGATGGTGTCATGTATTCTCTTGGATCGTATTGTTTTACCTGAGTGAGGTCTTGTGTCATCACTTTGGTCTGGATTGGAAAGGTTATTCCTGTTACATCACTCTCTTGACTGAGCACGCGGTAGAAGTCAGCGACGTTTCGATAAAATTGAAGAAAATAAAGAGTGGCCTTCTTCTAGCCACAAGACTCTCATAGCTCAAGAGATAAATATTGATTGACTGACCGTTTGGTTAACGGTATATCAACACCTTATGGGTCATTTAATATTATTTTTTAAACTACTCATCATTTCCCGAGAATTCGTAAAATAAAAAATGCAATAAAACTATGACATTATTTATTTAGAAAAGCTTTTAATTGCTTTTATAAATAAGATTCATTAAGGACACCATTGTCTTCAGAAAAAAAAAATTTGATGAATAATGAATTTTTACAAGAATTGTTTTCATTTTCTAAAATTTTTAATAATGATAACTTATGCCTTTAACTACAGATAAAATGTATCTTTGATCGTTTTACTATGAATAGGTATTTTTAGTAATTTATTTTATATAAAAATGTATTGCTAGGATTCTTACTATAAAAATGTACTTTTATACTTTCATAGTGTTTTTTGTTTGTTTGGAGGTTCACTATTTGCCCATAGCTGTGACCCTAACAGACGCTACCACCCTGCGCCAGGATGGACCTGGAAACAGCACAAATTAAGAGTTCGTTCCACACTGCTCAAAAGCTCCACTCCCCCGATCAGAGGCCTTGCTGCCGGATGCAGTTCATCATCATACCCAGGACTAAATGGATAAAGAAGGAGCCTCTTTTGCCTTTAATAGTTCCTGCGAGTGTCAGATTCTCCAAGTCCTCCTTCCTTTTGTCCCAGAAATGTCGGGGGTCTCTTTCTGATTTTGAGTATAATTGTCCTTTTTTGTTTCCATTTTTCTAAAGACTTCTTCATTGCTTCTGTATAAAAAAACGTTTCTGTTGCTTCTAATCTCCTCTTCATCTGTGAGAAGATTGTCCAACATTCACTGCCACATAGGAAGATTGCTGGTTTGTTGTGTTTTACGGCATATCAATCTCAATGGGTTATTTAATGCCGACAAAGTTTTTATTGCTGGTAATATTTTGTTTTGTCAAAAATCTGTTTCTGGTAATAATTTTTTTTTTTTAAGTAATGCCGGAAATATTTTTTTCCTCAAAAATATATAGCTGGTAACACTTTTTCAAATACGCACTGTTGGTAACAGATTTTTCTTCAAAAATTTATTGCTGATAATGTTTTTTTGTTTTGTTTTTTTTTTTACAAATTATTCCTGGTATTAAAACCCATTTTTACCCCAATTTCAGAGTTAACTATTTGCCCATAGGTGGGACCCTAACAGGTGCTACCACCCCGGGTCAGGGTGGACCTGGGAACACCAGCAATTAAGAGGTGGTTCCACGCTCCTCAAAAACTCCTGACCAGAGGCCTTGCTGCTCGACCTCTTACCCAGGACGGCATAGGAAGATTGATATGTAGTGAAAGATAGAACGTTTTTAATTTTCTAAAATTTTAATAATAATAATATATAATATAAATCGTTTAAAATTCTGTATTAATTCAATCCGGTTGGGTGGGTGATATTGTTATTAAGTGAAATCTATATTTATGAATCAAAAATTGAAAAGATCCTTAAGAGTCTTTTCCACCTAATATTTTTTTAAATTGTTTTAATTTTTTTATGTATACGTAACGTGTCCCTGTTTGAACGTATGGTGACCATACACGACATAATCAGAAAGTATGAACGATGATTATAATAAATTTAAATTCAGCATTCCTAAAATTAGATTACGGAGAACATTTTCAAAGACTTTTAAGATTATTGAGTACTTAATCATAAAAAAAACTTATATCAAAAAGCGTTCACCTGTCATTTTCTTAAATTATGTTTTAACAGATAAGGTCTCCTTAGAACAATAATAAAAGTGTCAACACTTCGTAAATTATTAAATAATTTACGAGGTGTTGACAAGCAGTTATTCGAGCTACTGTTTGATTTAAACATCCATTTCTCTGCTGTTTTATACTTAATATTTTTTCAAATCAGATTAATTATACTTTAACTCGGCTAATATTTCTCAGATAATGTTTTAGAAAAGTATATTTTAGTATTTGAAGATTTTTAAAATCAAGAATTAACTTCCGTTTAAAAATATATAAAAAATGACTGCCACATAGGAAGATTGGTATGTAGTGAAAGATAGAATAACTTAACCTCGAAAAAGAGCCCGTGTTTTGTGTGCGATCTGCCGAAGGAGGGTCAACGAAAAAGTAGTTAGCAAGAATCAGATACTTAAAGTCTCAGAATCTATGCTAATGATCTTTCCTCCCCTGAATGGCGCGGCCAACCAGAAAAAATTGCTCGGTTCATAAAAGCTGTTGTTTTTTGCTTACCAGCAGAACGATTTTTTTTTCCTGAGTTTGTGACAAAGGTGCGTTTCTACTGGTTAGAAGTGAAGGGTGAATTTATGACCCCATTTTTGTCGTTACTACGTTTCTTGTTGGACTGTTACGACAGATTCTCGTTTGAACTGTGAATTAGCTACAAGTTTTGCGGACGAGAGTTAAAAAAAACTTATTGCCGGCGTTTATTGCTAAGACAAGTTTACAGTTTTTTTTTCTTTCTTTTCTCGACAACAACATATTATTACATAGCAGCTCAGCATTCTTTACTTTGGTTCTAACGTAATTTTCAGGTTTCTTAATACTTTACTTAACTTCTGAAAGGCGTCTTTTGCTCTTTCAATGCGCGTTCGGATTTCGGTGCCACGTTTTCCATCCTGTGTTAAAACACTTCCAAGATATTTAAACTTCTGTATATTGTTTGATTTTGACATCTCCAATTGGTTGTCAGTAAGAGAAGAAAAAAAAACGATAAAAGAAATACTAGTTAAACATTTTAATGATGTATCTGAAAATTTAAAATTGAGATTTTATTTGAAATCAATTATTTTACGAAATGGTATTTTTTTTTTTTCTTCTTTTCCTTTTCGTTTTTCTTGGCGGTTTGTCAAATCCAAGGTCTTTGACTTCACCAGCCATTAACAAAAAGAGACTATTTAAGAAATAAACATGTAAGGGCAAGTGCCCAATAACCATTTTTCGCACTTTCATCCTGTCAGCGATTATCTGAAGTTGGGGGCGGGATTTCTCACGTGACCGGCTTTGTTGCAATTTGACAGCATTTAAAGGAAGATCGTGATTCCTTGTAAGTATTTATTACTCAAAACTGTCAGAAAAATTATTGAAAGAAGCGTAAGAAAAAACTGATCCTATTCTTTGGTTGTCTACACATATTATGGCTTTAATACACACACACACAGACAAACATATATATATATATATATATATATATATATATATATATATACAGTGCTGTTCGATAAAAGTGACTCACCTGATTTTTTTTACTTAAAAACTTTTTCGCCTATTGTTGGGGGGGGGGGCAAACTAATTTTTAATCTTACTAATAAAAAGACCCCTTCCCGACCACCTAGTAGAAAAACGTTTACTCACCCTAAAGTATTCTATTGATAATTATAATTTTGGATATAAATGAGATTTAGGGAAAAAACTCTGTGCAAAAAAAGTGACTCACTTATTTCCTGCAACTAGTAATCAATAGAAACATAACCGAACAGCTTTAAATAAAGAATAATAGAGGTATAATTTATTTATAATAGGTAATATAGTTCGAAATATTTAATAATCTATGGGTCCTCCTTTATTTTGAATAACCTTTTCAACCCTTTTTGGCATTGACTTGATTAGGTTCTGGCAAATCTCATCTCCAAGCATTTAATTCCATTCGGATATGAAATTCACAATCAAATCTTCTTTGTTGCTCAACTGCTTTCTCGAGTGCCTGTACTTTATAATGCTCCATAAGTTTTCTATGGGGTTGGGGTCAGGAGATTGAGGCGGCCATGTCATAACACTTACCTGCTTCTCATCAAAGTATTCCTTCATCAATTTTGATTTGTGACAGGAAGCATTATCCTGCATAAAAATGAGCTTATTGGGGTCGATTTGCACCCTTTCAGCAGAAGGGAGCAGACAAGACTCTAAAATTCTCTTGTACTGCTCGCTCCTGAGGGTCTTTTCAATAGGTTTTAAGAAACCAGTTCCATGAAAAGGAAAGCATCCCCAGAACATTATACTGAACGGATGCTTGACAGTACTTACTGCTAAATTCAAAGAGCTTTCAAAGCTTCTTCTTGTTCAGATTTTAGATCGCTTATCCTTTGAATTTAGCTCAACTTTCGTTTCATCGGAGAAGAGAACATTTAGTAAAAAAAATCAGGTGAGTCACAGCACTATATATATATATATATATATATATATATATATATATATATATGTAAAAAAATAAAGAATAAAATTACAATGTTAAAAACATTAATTTAAAAACAGGGCCCAATACAAGAGTAGAGCAATAAATATTTATTATACACTGTTACATTAGATCATGTAAGTAATTACTACAAAATTGTACATTGTGTTTCGACGTTTAAATAAAACGTCTCTTCGGGTAATTAACAATGATGGTAATAAACGATTTTATTTAAAATTGTAATTTATGAAACATCACTTCAATTTCCGTTTTTGGAAAATTTTTCATATAAGGTAAAAAAGATTTTTATAAAGAAAAAAAGGAAAGAAAATAAGAAATTAATAAAAGGAAAAGGGAAAAAAAGAAAGGGTTTATTTCTTATGTTTTCTTTTCCCTTTCTTTTCTTTCCTCCCCCTTTTCCATTTGTTGATTTACAGAGACTTTGTAATCGCAGATACAACTATAGTAACGCCGTTGAACAATACTGGTGTCAGACGCCTTCTTGTTTGTAGAGAAAGTAAGGACCTATGTACATCAAATTATCTTTAAATTAAATGGCGGTAGATTAATTATTCTTGAAATTTTAAAAGGTAAGCTAAATATTAATGCAATATTTAAAAGCAGCGATTGATTTTGAGTTCCTCTGTAGTATATTGTTGTCTATCGCGTCTATTCCCCTTACCTATTGTGATGAAGGCCCAATTAAGAATCCTGCGCAAGAGCTAGCTTGAACGCAGCCTGATAGGGTAGCTTTTAAGCTAGTAAATATATATATATATATATATATATATATATATATATATATATATATATATATTTTAGAATTGGACATTGTCCGACAATTTATTTAAAGACATTTATATTATGTTTAACGTTCTTTTTATAGATACAAGTATTTAAGCAAATGCTCTGTTTTATAATAAAACAGAGCATTTGCTTAAATACTTGTATCTATAAAAAGAACGTTAAACATAATATAAATGTCTTTATATATATATATATATATATATATATATATATATATATATATATATATATATATATATATATATATAGCATAATTAAGCAGATGTAATTAATTTAAATAAGTTTATTAGAAAGGATAGATATTTTATATAATGTCGTCGGCTTTATCTCGTATCCAAAAATGGAATTTCATCTTTGCTGATCGCTTCATTTATGATGATGGCGTTGATGACTAAATTCTCCGCCAATGTGCCGGTTCAGCCCTATAAGCTTCCATTTTTACCAAAACCGTCATCCATTCCCTATCGCCGTTATGATTTGCAAGAGTTGGTTGGAAGTGAAAGAAAATCGGAGTAGAAGTGTTATGGTCCAATATCCTCGCACCACTGTTATGGTCCAAGGTTAGGACCAAGGAAGAACAACACGAACACAAGAGTAGGAATAACAAAGAAGTTGAAGATGTTAGTATGACTGTCAGTCTGGTTTAGAGTGAACTAATATTGTCTCGACTCGTTCCGTCTCGACTCGTTACACTTCCGTTCTCCCGTCTCCCTTGAGAGGCGCAGTCTTTATAGTGTCAGGAAGAGTTCATTATCGTTACAGGTAAGATCCCATAACAAGAAGAAAGTGCCGATGGCGTGTATTTATTTAAGGTGGAACTCAATTTGCCAGAAAGTGACCCACACACTTGACTTCATACCCTTCCTCTGTGGCACATATAGAATGAGACATGCAAAATCCAGCTAGGAAACTGCACCGGACTGCTGCTGACTCGAGTAACGCCTTCTGTAACATGTCTGTCATACGTAGACCTCTTCATACGCTTTGTTCCACTTTAGAGGTTTTTGGGGTTTGTCCTGCTTAGTCTGGCTCCTTGTCTTCGGCCTTGCCCCCAAGAGCTGTGACACTATGTGACACTGGTAAAAAGGAAAAGAAAGAGTTAATTTGGAATATGACTTGGAACAGAGAAGGTTAAAAGCATGAGATGACATCGAGATTTATGAACGCTTGCCTAAAAGTGCTAGTGATGAGACCATGTCTCGTGATTACCAGGAAGAAAGAAGAGGTCAAGTGAGTATAATATTCGATAATTTTGGGGACAAAGGCAGAATCAAGAGACTAACCTATGCCTGTCTGTCAGCAGATGAAAATGGCCTCGCCGATATTAGGATTTTATCTTGCGTTGAAAGGAATCCGGATAGTGGATGGGCCTGTGGAGTTCATTGGTACTATTATTCAAAGTTAAAACGATAAGTACAATTAATTGAGACCGCCCTTCTGTCTACGGAGTTTGAAAGTCGGAGTTGTCAAAGAAACATCTGAGATGACGGGCTTATATGTGATACCAAGAGAAACGTAGAAATAATCTCCCCCCATTTGGAAGTAATGGTGCGAAAGAATTAGTTATACGGGGTGGGGGCAATACCTGCAACCATTCCCGTAGATGAGGGCTCTCTCAAATTTTGAGAGCTAGTTAATATTACAAACCACACAACAAAGGGATTTTGTTGTAATCGTTACAGAAACCTGGGGGAACGCCAAATTCCCAAACACCGTCAGCTCCCACACCGATTTCGAATGAAAGTCAATATAAGAACGGTGCGCTTGCAGTTAGAGCTACAGACAGAAGACGAGACGAAACAGTGGTGAAGGAGCTGCTGAAGCCCACGTAACCTATTGCCGAGAGAATTCCCCAATTTGAGCCCTGTTCCAAGAAATTCGCAGCGATAGACAAAAGTGTCCCTAAAAAAATTTTAGTGGGAAGGGTTAATTTTTGTTATACCAGGAACTGCATAAACCACATCGAAAAATGTTTCGTTTTTATTGCGTCTTCAAAAATACATTTCTATTTTTTTTATCATAGAACAGCTTGCCATGTTTTGAATCAACGCTACGATACTGACGATTAAATGATCCATAACACCTCTGTGATCAAGAAACACAACGTAGGCGGAGCAGAGTGTTGACCGTTGAACTCCGACAGTATCGAACAGCGTGAGATTGACCCTGCAATCAATTCGTCGTCCTACGACCCTGAAGACCACGACACCTTCTGGTATAGGCGGCGTGTGGCAAGCAGCAGAATGTCTGGTCACTGCTGACCAGGCTGATCCAGAATTGGCCACAGGGTTAAGTGATACGGGGTGGCTTTAACGCGAGTTTAGAATTATTGGACCACACAATCCCCTCCACCACGACAAGGGGCGACCATACGCACATAGAAACATACATGCATATATATATATATATATATATATATATATATATATATATATATATATATATATATATATATATATTGCAATAGATGTCATCAAACGTACCACATTATTATTATTTTAGAAACAAAACCTTAAATAAGCTGGAGTCTTTGGGGTTGGACACGCTTAGTCTGTGTCGTCGTCTTCGACTTTACCGCCAAGAGTGGCCCTACCAGTAGTTTAGAACTCCCAACGGCATCGCTCTCAGGGTCATTGAACAACGCAAGCTCATCCACCACAACAAGAAGCGACCATCAGAAGTATGTACATAGAAACATAGACGCATGAAAACACATATTTTTACGCTGAAATTTCAGAGTAAACAGTTCGTCATCAACAAGAATAATAATCTATATATGTAAAGTTGTAGCCTCTGTCTGTCTGTTTTTTATCGAACTCCTTCTAAAGTTCTGGAGATAGGCCTTTATAACCATACATATGCTGAAACTACATTACCCAGGGTACTAAGGTATTAAGTATATTTCATTTTGGTCAAAGGCGGGCCACGGGGGTTCACACCCACAACCACTAAAAAAATTTTCCCTTTGACTTAAATTAAATTTAAATTTGAACAAGGGAATGACTCCTAGGATACTTGGATAAATATATTTCATTTTGATCAAAGAACCAACTGATTTTTTTTTCTTTTTGATTTAAATTAAATTTAAAATTGAGCAAGGGAATGACTCTTATCTAAATATAGAAGGAGAAAGCCAGAAGATGGAGGTCATTTTTTTTTAAGCTTATCACCCCAAGCAAGGCTGGAAACCACTAGCACGCAAGGGGTTACAGAAGGTTTGGAGGAAGAGCAGATAGGAGTGGTAAAGGAGGGGATGTGGAGAAAGATAGTGGATCGATCATGGCAAGGGGGTTACAGAAGATTTGGAGCGAGAGCAGATAGGAATGAAAGGGGGAAAGGATGTGGAGAAGGGAAGTGGATAGATCAAGGCAACTGGAGATGTCGATTGACGTTACACTTAAATAGTTGGAGATTGTATTTGTCAGGGAAACAGGAATAAGGAAGGGAGTTCCACAAGCGAGATTTGCTAGACATGAAGCTATTGGAGTAGAAGAGACGTCTACATCTAACAGTTTCAACGGTGAAGGGGTGAGAACGGGATGCCAACCTCGTAGGACGTTTAAATTCATGAGGCCTGGGAACCGGCGAAAGCAGCCCATCGGAGCAATTACCGTGAAAGTATTTGTAAAAAAAACAGAGCGAGGCAACGGCGCGTCTGTGAGAGAGCGACTGCAGACGAGATGACAGATCAGGGCCAATTACATTGCATATCCGTCTCTGGATCTTATCAAGAACCCTGAGGCAAACAGCAGGGGCTCCAGACCATATATGGCAGCAGCAAGATCAAATGAGACCATATCGACGTCAAGTTGAGCAAGAAATCACCAATCAGTAGGTAGTGCGTTATAATACGTATTTGTTGCGACATTTCAACTGTCATATCAATGTTGAAATCTGCTCATCAATTCATTCAGTCAAGTATTGCATCAATTACATATCAAAGGGATCAGATCAAGGTGTCACTCCACCACTGAAATCTTTTCCCCTTTGATTTAAGTATATTTCATTTTGATTAAAGGGTATCCCCGGGAGGCACAAACCTCGCATTGGAATTTTTTTTTTCCCCTTTGATATAAATTAAATTTAAATTTGAACAAGGGAATGACTCCTAGGGTACTTGGATAAGTATATTTCATTTTGATCAAAGGAGTTCCCCGTTGAGGCGTGGAGCAGAACAACCCCCCCCCCCACAGCACTGAATTTATTCCCTTTGATTTACATCAATTTTAAATTTGAACAAGGGAATGACTCCTACCCAAAATATAGAACGAGAAAGCCAGAAGATGAAGGTCACATCGGCAAGATCAGCGAGTAATAATGAAATGCATCATTTTTCTCAAGAAATTATAACAATGATTTAAAATCAATCATCATTTTCTTGCAAAACAAATTTGACACGCAGCAAGGCTAATTCGGTTAGTAATAATAATAAACGTCTTCATATTTTTTATGATTATTTTTCTTATGGGAACTTACCTGTAACGACAATGAACTCTTCCTGACACTATAACGACTGCACCAATCAAGAGAGACGATAGAGAACGAAGTGTAACGAGTCGAAGCGAAACGAGTCGAGACAATAGTAGTTCAATCTAAACCAGACTGACAGTCATACTAACACCTTCCACGTCTTGTATTATTATTCCGTGTAATATATCTTCGTTATTTCTACTCTTGTGTTCGTGTTGTTCTTCCTTGGTCCTAACCTGGACCATAACAGATAGATAGATAGATAGATAGATAGATAGATAGATAGATAGATAGATAGATAGATAGATAGATAATAAAGAGGCTGGGATAGATAGATAGATAGATAGATAGATAGATAGATAGATAGATAGATAGATAGATAGATAGATAGATAATAAAGAGGCTGGGATAGATAGATAGATAGATAGATAGATAGATAGATAGATAGATAGATAGATAGATAGATAGATAATAAAGAGGCTGGGATAGATAGATAGATAGATAGATAGATAGATAGATAGATAGATAGATAGATAGATAGATAGATAGATAATAAAGAGGCTGGGATAGATAGATAATAAAGAGGCTGGGATAGATAGATAGATAGATAGATAGATAGATAGATAGATAGATAGATAGATAGATAATAAAGAGGCTGGGATAGATAGATAGATAGATAGATAGATAGATAGATAGATAGATAGATAGATAGATAGATAATAAAGAGGCTGGGATAGATAGATAGTAACGTTTATATTTATTCAATTTATTTACTTGGATTTTGCAGATTTCCACCGAAAGATGTCCGGTCTTATTATTAGAGAAAATAATTTCTTTAACAAGACATCTTCGAAATGTTCTAATCGTCATATCTTTGAAAGTTGCTGCACATTAATGGTGTGATTTCAATATCTGGGACGTGTGAAAAGAGACGATAGAAAAAATATGGCACCGAAATAAGAAAGCGCATTGAGATAGCGAAAGATAGCTTCGAAAAAGTAAGCAAACAAAATACAGTAACATTTTATTCGAATCACAAAAACGAATACTGAAATTTTACGTAATATCATTCCTCCTATATGGCAGTGAATGCTGGACAATCTCTTCACAGATGAAATAGAGACTTGAAGCAACAGAAACAAAGAAAAGAGTATTGAATAATAATGTAATATCAGTCCTCCTATATGACAGTGTATACTGGACAATCTCCTCACAGATGAAGAAGAGACTTGAAGAAACGGTAATGTGATTCTACAGAAGGAACCTGAGAATGCCATGGACTGAACCTGTGAGCAACTACGAAGTCATGATCGCCAACACTTTGAAGAGACACAGTAAATAGAAGAAGAAATAGAGGCGTCTTGACATATTTGGAAAGGATATTAGAATAATCTAAAACCTGCAGACAGATAGAAAAATGATTTCATTAGATATTCAAAAATAGAAGGGGGTGTAAGACAAAGGTGGGCCTTCTCACCAGACTTATTCAACCTATACACTGAGTTGATTCTGAGAGAACTATTAGGATTCATTTCTGGCGGCCACAATCTTAACAACATAAGATATGCAGATGACACAGTGTTGATAGCAGACACAGAAAGGAGACTACAAGAATTCCTCCAAAATGTAGTGAAGGAAAGCGAGAAGAAAGAACTAAAGATCAACTGCAAGAAAACGGAATGCATGTTTGTTAGCAAAAGGGACATCCGAACAGGCAACTTACAAATTGGGGATAACAAAATCAAGCAAGTACAACAATTTAAATATCTGGGAAATGTTTTAGCAGAGGAAGAAAATTGTGACACTGAAATCCGAAGACACATTGGGATGGCGAAAGAAGCCTTCTAGAAGCTGGGCAAAGAATGAAGAAACAGGAAATTTTCGTTAGAGACAAAGAAAAGAGTGCTGAACTGTCTATGTGATACCAATCCTCATACATGCAAATGGATGACGGAACGTGGTTTAGGAGAAATAACAAAAAGAGAAAATTTATTAAGAGCAACAAAGGACAGGAAATTGTGGAGAGCCATGATCGCCAACGTTCTGAAAGGATATAGTAGAAGAACTTAAATTTACACAGCATTTATCTAAACAACAGCAGCAACTGCTATTGCTCTTGAGATTTTGATAAGAACCTACAATACTATCAGTCCTAACCTGACATCTCGGCTTCAGTAAATTCCCTGGGGCTTTTCGATAACTATGTTCAAGGCAATTGTTCTGACGGACATTCTTTTTTTGGCACCTCGACTTCATGAATTTAGGCGGTGTACTCGATTGGCAGTTAGGTCCCACCATTTTAATGCTGAAATAAGAAGATGTAACCGCAAGTTCTATTCTGATAGTTTCTTCTATCTCAAGTTCCCAGCTTGCTGAACTCTCTTCCGTTTTCTAGTTTTCCTGCGAACTACTCTCTTCAAAACTTTAAATGCTAACGTTGGTCGCCATCTTCGGTCGCTGTTGAAATCTGTTCTTTTATGGTCTATTATCCTCACTAAACCGTTCTCGTTTTTTCACTGTCCGTGAGATTTATTGCATTGCTTGAGATATAATAATTAAAAAGAAAACCTAAGCATTTAATTTCTGTCGCATTCAGTAACATTTGAATTTATTTGTGTGTATTTGCGTATGTATGTGTGTATATGTATGTATGTATTTTCTGTCGCATTCAGTAACACTTGACAATGTGTATGCATGTGGGCGCGCCCCTATGTGCGTGTCTATTTTACTGATACAACCACTTGCAGGTATGTTTGTATGCATGTGTCATACGAATACACATAAACATACAAAAAACATACCAATATCTGTGTGTCACATATATATTATATATATACGTAATATATATATATATATATATATATATATATATATATATATATATATATATATATAGATAGATAGATAGATAGATAGATAGATAATACAAGTGGTCTATATGTATATATATATATACATATATTCCCAGAGGACAGAATCCAGGTAAAACTCAATGTCCAGGACAGAGCAAGAATATAATATAAAAGGCTCAAACACTAATATTACATGGTTATAATTTATTACATTGGAATCGTAATAACGATCCAATTCATCAGACCTACAAATTCAAAAAGAAATGGATGTCTTTTTGTAGGTCTGATGAATTGGATCGTGATTACGATTCCAATGTAATAAATTATAACCATGCAATATTAGTGTTTGAGCCTTTTATATTACACACACACATATATATATATATATATATATATATATATATATATATATATATATATATATATATATATATATATATATATATATATAAAAGAAAGAACAGTAAGATATAAAATCCGGTGTTCTTATAGATATTTTTATTTTTACACAATAGTGCTCAATGTAAATTTACAGAGCATTAATATTATAAATTAATTGATTTAAAATATGTTTTTTTTCGCTACACAGTGATAACCATGTTTCAAAAATGGAAGCTAAAGCCTTCGAATTTAATTTTGTTATTAAATTAAAGGCATTAGTTCCATTTCCTCGTCAAGCGAATTTTGGAGTAATACATATATATATATATATATATATATATATATATATATATATATATATATATATATATATATGAGTGCATGAAACTTGTACTATCAGTGTGGGATAATATATATATATATATATATATATATATATATATATATATATATGCAAATAATATATATATGTATATGTTACTAAAGGATACGCTCACACACCCACCCATATATATATATATTGTTATGGGGTCTCCCCTTTTTACACAAATGGACTCACCCAGGTATACATATACTACTACCAGTGAATACCCGAACAGTCAAGGAACGACAGAAGCGTAGTAGAGTTCAGTAGTAGTAGAGTAAGTCATACACAGAGACGGCGGCAAGCCTCACAGTTAGCCAGCACGTAAACTCAGTAATGAGTCATACCGCGATACTTCAATACCAAAGCTGTATATATATTAGTGCTACTAACCCGCATTCCTGGATCTACTAACCCGTATTACCAGTTTGTATTATTACGTTAATACATTTATTTTCCTTATCCATTCCTGGCGTTTGTTATTCATTGATATCGGATTCATCCCGGAATTCACAACAAATTGGCGATGAGGAATTCGAACTCACACAAAAAAATAACAAAAGTCTCCTTTGCCGTTTTTTGCTAGTGTCCACAACAACTTGGCGACAAAAGAATTACGAGGACTAAAATACGGAAAAGCGAGTTTTTCGTGAGACTTTTATCGTGGAGGATTTTAAAAATATTTTAGTAGAACTTGTAAAATACCAAAATGAACAGCAATTACAACTCCAGGAAAGAATGGAAGAAAAATGGCAAAAACAATTACTACAAACGCAGGAACTAATATTAAAGGTAGCGGGTAACAAACAACAAAATATCGAAAAAGAGGCGACTTTTTTCCGAGACGCAGTGTGAAATACGATAGAGACATTCAATTACTCTCTTGAAGAGGATAAAAATTTTGGAGACTACTTCAGACGTTATGAAGACATCTACAACATCGATTGTCAAAACTGGACAGAAGCAAAGAAGCTACGTCTGTTGCTCAGAAAATTAGGAACAGACGAATACACAAAATTTGTGGGTTACATTTTGCCAAAAAAGACGAACGAATTAACGTTTGAGGAAGCAGTTACATGTCTTACAGAGCTTTTCAGTCCAAAAACGTCACTCTTTCACAAGAGGTGGAAATGTCTTAACCTGGTAAAGAGCGAAAATGATAATTATTCGACGTTTGCCGCAATCGTGAATAAACATTGCGACGACTTCAAGTTGGCAGAATTAACTCGGACAATTTCAAGTGTCTCATCTTTGTTCAAGGGTTAGTCTCAGCAAAAGATAGTGAAATGCGCAAAAGAATGCTTTCAAAACTACAAAATGAACCTGGACTAACACTACAACAATTATCAGAAGATTGCCAAAAATGCCTGAGTATAAAGAAAGACTCGAAGAACATTAAGGATTCAGAAGTATCACATATACGTAAGTTAAACAAAAGTTTACGTTCTTCACCCTCCCCGGAAAGAAAACAAAATTCTATAATAAGGGAAAAAGTACAACATATAGGGCAAATTATGACGAAAATCGAAGCAAATATAATCCCCCCCCCACCATCTGCATGTTATCGATGTGGAGGACTACACTGGAATAAGGATTGCCATTTTAAATATAAAAACTGTCTTGTGTGTGGAAAAATGGGGCACAAGGCATCCAAATGTAGAAACAGAAAAGCTACTAGTAGGATAAGAGCTACTAGGATGCATGACGGAGACAATACCATCATAAGGAAATATGTGGAACTTGAAATCTTAAATAAAAAGATAAAATTGCAACTAGACTCGGGTTCCGATCTAACGATAATTAACCTACAGACATGGGAAAAGCTTAACAGACCAACCATGTTACATACACAAAAAATTGCTAAGTCGGTGACAGGAAAGCGTATAAAATTCGAAGGAGAAATAATCGTAAATGTTAAATTTCACGGGAAAACAAAAAAAAACTCAAGATATACGTAATGAAAGATACAGAAAACCTAGTGGGGACAGACTGGATGCAAAAATTTGGGACCTACCTATCAGCTCATTTTGCAAAAAGTTAGACGGTGAACCATCAGAGGCGACAAAGTTAAAGGAAGAATTACATAATAAATTTCCCGAGGTATTTGCGAGCGGGTTGGGACAATGCAACAAATTTACAGCTAGAATTGAATTAAAAGAAAACGTCCAACAGATGGGCCTGATGATTGCATCTAGCATGAAACAGACTGTCGCCTCTAAGTGTTGACTTTTATATTTACACACGCTCTATCTCTGATATTGAGCACTTTATCCCATAAATATTGCACACATTAAGACTATATTTCTTCATATATATATATATATATATATATATGTAAAAAATTCTCAGTATTAATGTGTAGAAAAAGACAATATGTATAAATGAAAAAAGACATTTCTTTTTTTGTCTTTGAGAAACTTCGCAGCGGATGAAATGCATATAAATACATACAGTTTTCCTTTTATCCTTCATACATATATATATATATATATATATATATATATATATATATATTTTACTCACACACACAAACAATTCTATCCACCACCAGCTTCTCAGGCGTTGTTGGTACAGATAGAGGTACAGGGGTTATTTTTTTTGTCTTTTCCTACACCCGATACTTAATCACTTTGTAAAAGATCGCACTGTCAACAGTGTTTACTGGCTACAAACGCACACCGCACCCTACCCTAGTCACGACACTCGCACCCTGAATCCAGCACCCACCTCAATACAAGAAAGAGAGCATGCGACCCACTATGAATACTCATCGCTTCGACGGGTGTTGCCTGGCCTCTACACCCGCAAGCACCAAAGGTCATAGGGCTGGTATATTATACTTGAAATATAAGACCAGAGCTTTTTACACGGAGAAGAGACGTCATAACAGTAGTTTCCATTGTTATTTTGGCTTCAAGTATCTCTTGAGGGCTTTCACAATCGTGAGAACGCACACTCCCACGGATAGTTTTATATATATATATATATATATATATATATATATATATATATATATATATATATATATATATATATATATATATATACATATGATTAAGTAATTCATTGAGTCTGAAAGAAAACCTCAACGTAATGCAGAAAGCGCTGGACGGCCGTTTCGTCCTATATTTGGGACTCATCAGGAGTGCGCATCCGAGAATTGAAACCCGAGCAGTTGAGTTATCAAGCAAACGTCATACCAACTGTTCCAACGGGCCTCGGTGACGAAGAGGTAGCAAATCAGACTGAAAACGGCCGTCCACTGCTTTCTGAATTCTGTTGAGGTTTCTTTCAGACTCAATGAATTACTTAATTATAATTATCAAATCCTCCTAACAATCTCTCTCATCTCTGTCTCTCTGTCTGTCTCTCTCTCTCTCTCTCTCTCTCTCTCTTTCTATATATATATATATATATATATATATATATATATATATATATATATATATATAGATAGATAGATAGAAGGACGCGTGGTTAGAACTTTCGCTTTCTGACCCTGGGTTCAATTCTCACCATGATCGATTTGTCAGTTGATATGACCTCGTAATATTATCGCCTCGGGGAGGCGATCACAGGGTGTGATACCGTCTGATCTAATCATTGTGAGTGAAATTGAGTCGAGATCACAAGTCATCGTGGCCGAGAGTTTCAATCCATTGAACACTCCAGATTATGTGCTCTCTCCCTGAAACTGTAACTAATGTCCACTCAGGATAATTGCAGAATAAACCATCAGTGATTAAAAACACACACACGCACACGCACACACACATATATATATATATATAAATATTATATATATATATATATATATATAAATATATATATATAAATATATATATATAAATATATATATAAATATATATATATATATATATATATATACATGGGTATGATAGAAAAACATACGTATACACACATACACTTGATTGAACATATATATTTTTCTCAGGTGCTCAATGTTTTAAATATATTTAGAGCTAGTAAATATATATTAGTGAATATACATATATCCTACGTCGATAGGATATTATATATATTCTCTAATATATATATATATATATATATATATATATATATATATATATATATATATATATATATATATCCGATGCGATGAGAACGAAAGTAATATATAAAATACAACGTTCGCAGCGTTAATTCAAAAAAGATCTCTATACCGATAGTCGAGCGATAATTATTTATTTATTCATTTATTATAATTTTATCATATAGACAAAACCATTTTACTCACTACAAAGATGCAACTTGGTTTCAGTGCATTTCAACTGCACTTCGACGGGTGAGAGTCGAAAATGCTTATGAGCAATCCTGCTTGTAGGCAAGCCGGGTGTGAAACGTCACTTCCTTTTTTCCATTTGTTTGAGAAGAAACATATACATAAAAAAATATATACATATATATATAGGTATCGGATTGAAACAATAGTGCTTGTTGATAGCAGTTTGGTGATGGATGGACCGGGTGACCAATCAACATTAAACACCAAACTGCTATCAACAAGCACTATTGTTTCAATCCGATACGTATATATATATATATATATATATATATATATATATATATATATATATATATATATATATATAATCTTGACCGTGTTTTGAAACAAAACAAAAAAAAAATGAATCACTTTATAAAACACACACAAACTATTTCTAATTCTAACAGTTGAAATACAATCCTTGATAATGGCTAAAAGTATAGCCGAAAGCGCTCGGAAAAGAACATTCGGACAATTTTTATATAATTTATCCTCTGAAAAGAAAAACTTTATTAGATCGCACGAGAAATTATATAAAAAACTAAATAAAAGCACCTTGTCAGTCGTTTTTAATGAAATGTGCTTGAAAGAAGGATTGCTGCCTAAATACACAAATATACATATATATATATATATTTTAGAAAAAAGAAACTGCTGGCAAAGAACTTAGTTACATTTAGCCATTTCAACTGTAAAAACATAGGGAAGCTATATTACGGTGTTTGAAAAGTGGCCGAAGCCGAGATGCTAGGTTGGGACCAATAACATTGCAGATTCTTCTCTGGATTTTATGAGATAAGTATGGTTGGATCTGTTTATTTCTAGTTCTCTGAACAGCAAATAGAATCACTCAAACTCTGACCACTCTGTCATCTTTACTCCAATTTTCATAATAATATATGAATAAAATCTCAGGGAATGAAATATTATGCAAACAAATCTTAGAATTGCATGATGAACTCATCACATTGGAATAAAACCGTTACTCAAACCTGAACGCATAAATAATAGAAATTACCTTATGAGAGAGAGGCGGCCATTTTGATTACTCTCTCCGAATATCCAGTGCCAACCTGTCAGGCGAAAGAACAGAAGGAAGAACTACTGAACTACGCTCTGCTACTTTATCGGGATATCCACTGCTAACCTGAACTACGCTTCCCTACTGTCTTCGAAATATTCACTGCCAACCTCTGGATTCTATACTCAAAGACTACCGTCATCATGAACAACAAAGGTTATGTGCCTAGACTACGACTGGATTTTGACGGAAATGAACAATTTTTATGAATTGTGGGAAACGAAATTCCTAGGCTACCTAAGAACACAAAAGAACTTCATGACATCATCCTTTGCCAAGATGACCAGAAGGGGGATGATGATTTTATGGAAAGAAATGCAACCGTGTTCGCTGAACTAATACAATGCTTGGATGATAGAAGTTTGTCTTTAATAATGAGGGAAGCTAAGGATAATGGATGCAAAGCGCTCCAAATACTGCGAGAACACTACATACCAAAAGGTAAGCCTAAAATTATTGCTTTATATATACTGGACTAACTGCGTTAAGGAGACGGGAGAATGAATCCGTAATAGATTATATTATACGGGCTGAGAATGTCACAAATGCCCGAAAAATATCAGGTGAAGCTATTTCAGATGGGCTGTTAATAGCCATGGTTTTAAAGGGATTACGCATGGACATTTAAACCATTTACGACAGTCATAACTGGAAAAGATAAAAGTCTAACTTTGAGTTTAAAGTCGCATTACGTAGTTATGAAGAAACTGAAAAATGTGCAACCTAACAAATCAAGGAAAAACGTAATACAACTAAGGACTTCATTTTTAAAAAAAATCAGAAAGCAACCTACCAGACCAGGAATGATGATATTAAAAAGGGGGGGGGCTAAAAACAACAACAACAACAACAGCAGGAATAATAATAATAATAATAATAGAAATAATAATAGAATATATAATATCATCTACTTTCGGTGTGGTAAATTCGGGCATATACGTGTGTAATGGCAATTTTTTTAATTTTGACCCCTATCGGAACTAGAGTTAATAGTTTGGTTTTAGAAGAGGCAATGTCTGTATTTATTTACAAGATACTAATGGAAATATTTGGAAATGTTTATTAAAAAGGGCTTTATAGATTTATAAATTTAAACAAATGTTCAGTGTGCTGTTAAAACCGGTGTTAAAGTTAATTTTCACGGAGACAATTCAAAATTAATAAACCCAGACGAACTGAATTTAATATACAACAGAATGGACGTTTATATTATTTGAAAAGTATTAAATCTGTGAAAACGGCCACCCACGACTTAGCGACTTGGCATAAAATATTAGGTCACTGTAATAATTCGGATATTAAAAAAAATACAAGAACACGTTGCTGGAATGAAAATTGCATCCTCAAATGGCTTACGACATTGTGACACATGTATTAAGGGAAAAATGACAAAGTATAGGAATAGGGATAGAATCCCAAAATCAACAGAACTCTTGTTCAGAGTTTATTGCGACTTAGCGGGTCCAATTTCACTAACGGCTATAGGCAATTATGCATATGAATTAAATTTTGTGGACGAAAATTCAGAACTTATTATGATATATTTTCTGAAAAACAAATCTGATACTTTACAAGCTACAAAAATGTATTTATCTGATATTTCACCTCACGGAAAAGTGAAAATAATTAGAACAGATAATGGTGGTGAGTTTACTCCTGTCGATTACGAAAACCTCCTAATAAATGAAGGCATTAAACATGAGAAAACCAGTCCTTACGCGCCGCACCAGAATCGAATTGCTGAACGTAGTTGGCGGACGCTTTTTGAAATGGCTAGATGTTAGCTAATAGAATCTAAGTTACCCAAAATCTGTGGGTCTATGCCTTAAATACCGCCGTATATATAAGAAACCGTTGCTATAAGAGTAACATTAAAAGAGACTCTTTACGAAGCTTATACAAATTACAAACCCAACGTTTGTGGTATGCATACTTTTGGTATAATTTTGCGAAAACAGGGCAAAGTTTGATCCAAAAAGTAAACGAGGCATATTTACTGGTTAGGACGGGGCAAATCTGTCTTATATGTTTTATTTCCCAGAAAGTAAAATAAAACTGGATAGGGGGGAGGGGGATAATTCCACGTTATCTGACTAGAATTAAAAAAGGGACAGATTATCTTGGAATGGAACAATGTCCTATTGACATTGGCTGTTGTTTATTCGGTGTAATGTATCCCGAAGAACTATCAAGGAGCTACAAATTCTGATAATTTCAGAAAGATTGATAGCTGTCATGTATTTAAAAAAAAAAGAAATGGAATCTTTAGTATCAAATGATATTTTTGAATTGAAAAGAAGCCCCGGATGATAAAAATATCATCGGCAGAACGTTGGATTTATACTGTAAATTGAACTGGGGATGAGTGTATAAGGCTCGTTTTGTAACTAGAGGATGTTTTGGCAGATATACGGCGAAGATTATGTAGAATCATTCAGTCCAACAACAAACATGTCAACAATAAGAATTTTAATTTAGATGGCCGCAAATTATGGTCTGGATATACACCATACGGATGTGAAATCGGCCTACGTGAATGCGCCGATTGACTATGAAATATACATAGAACCGCCTGAAGGTTTCGGAAAAGGTGATAATTATGTATGGAAGCCCAAAAAGTCACTATATGGGCTAAAGCAAAAGCGGAAGAACGTGGAATAAATTACTGCATTCCTATTTAATTGAACAACTTTTTGAGCCCTCTTCGGTGGACCCGTGTCTGTACACAAGGACATTTAATAATGGAAATATAAGCAATGCTGATTATTTGGGTCGGCGATGTGCTAATTGCTTCAAAATGTGAAGCTGCTTAATTAAAAATCAAAAATTCCTTGAATGAAAGATTTAAAATCACCGACTTGAGTCGGCTATCATGGTTTCTTGGTATACAGTTCGAATTTAAGGACAACACTATTCTAATGAATCAATCCAGATATATCAACATACTCTTATCAAAATTCGACAAGCGAAATTGTAAAACGCGGACTACTCCATGTGAAATGGGTTTAAACACAATTATGAATAATGAAGATGGTATAGCGGCGTGCGAGAAAGAATACAGAATGTTGATAGGAAGTCTTATTTACGTCATGACATCAACAAGGCCATACATCTGCTATACGGTTACTAAATTATCTCAAAACTTAAATAAACCAAGGACTGTACATTTAACAAGTGCTAAGCAGGTATTACGTTATTTAAAAGGAACTACGAATCATAAACTAGTATTTCGCCAATCAAGAAACCCACTGCAACTGGAAGGATTTTGTGATGCTGATTAGGCAAATTCACCAGATCGTAAGAGTATCACAGGTTATTGCTTTAGATTGTCAAAAGATAATCCAATAATTAGCTGGAAATCTAAGAAACAGGGGATGATTTCACTTTCGACCTGCGAAACAGAATACGTTGCATTATCGCAAGCAACACAAGAAGCTGTTTTTCTAAAATTACTAATGAAAACTATTACAACGCTAATAAATAAGTGAGCCTATAACTATTTACTGTGATAATTAGGCTAGTATTGCTTTGGCTAAAAATCCAATAATACATCAAAGATCAAACCATATTGATATTGAATATCACTTTGTTAGAGATCAGGTACGTATATATAAAAAGTCGCGTGACGTCTAGATTGATCACAATTTCTAGTCTATCCTCTGTTACTATTCGGATTACCATATCTATTCTATCCTCTATTACTATACGGAACGCTATTCTCTTCGCTACGTTATTCTCTATACTGATTACTATTCGGTGGTTACTATTCGAGCGAGTATCATCGAGCAAGTACTATTAGTGCGAGTGATATTCGAAGGTGTCTGACACCAGTATTGTTCAACGGCGTTACTATAGTTGTATCTGCGATTACAAAGTCTCTACTACAACGAGGATTACGAAAGTGAAAACAAGTATTCATTGGCATTACAAAAATGGCAACGAGTGTTCGTTGACATCACAAAAATAACAATAATAATAATAATAATAATAATAATAATAATGAAACGACAAGAATTTAATAAAGTGTATGCTTATTGATATAGCCGTGCCATCTGAGAGAAACACCTCCATGAAAATTATCGAGAAATTATCCAAATACAAGGACCTAGAGATCGAGATTAACAGGATGTGAGGAATGAAGACTGAGACTGTACCAATAGTAATCGGAGCACTGGGCCTCGTGACAAAAGGAATGGACAATTTTACTAACAGTGTCCCGGGTAAAATCAACAAACAAGTCGCCCAGAAAATCACCATCATCGGAATATCCGATATACTAAGAAAAGTGCTATCAATTAAATAATAGTTCTATAGTGCCTAAGGACCATAGTTTAGATCCGACTCTACAGGATACAAAATAGGGAACATAACATACATATGTTATAATAATTAATAATAATAATAATTTGCTAACAGTGTCTCAGGTGACATCAACATGAAAGTTTCCCAGATCACCCTACTAGGAACATCCCATATAGTAAGAAAAGTGCTATCAATTAAATGACAATTCTCCTATAGAGCCTAAGGACCATAGTTTGGACCCGTCTCTACAGGATACAAAGCAGGAAGTATAACCTACATAAATAATAATAATAATAATAATAATAATAATAATAATAATAATGGAGCTCCCGATTAACACGATGTACAGAATGAAGACTGAGACTGTTCCAATAGTAATGGGAACTCTGGGCCTCGTGACAAAAGGAATGGACAATTTTACTAACAGTGTCCCAAGTAACATCAACATACTAGTTGCCCAGAAGATCGTCCTACTAAGAACATCGGAATTTCCCATATACTAAGAAAAGTTCTATCAACTAAATAACAGTTCTATAGTGCCTAAGGACCATAGTTTAGATCCAGCTCTATAGGATACAAAAGAGAACATAACAAACACAAGTTATAATAATAATAATAATAATAATAATAATCTACTAAATGCTCCAGGTGACAACAACATGAAAGTTTCCCAGAAGATCACCCTGCTAGGAACATCCCATATAGTAAGAAAAGCGCTATCAATTAAATGACAATTCTGCTCTAGGGCCTAAGAACCTTAGTTCAGGATACAAAGCAGGAAACATATGCAAATAATAATAACCTGTGGACCCCACCAAACAGTTATGGAAATATTATAGTACCCTGGAGTACCCTGGAGTGTGTCACCTTATTGAGGAATAAGAAGCTGTTAGTACTGGTAACAGTACCTCTGTTAGATAAGGATAGTAACTACGAGATATATCAAGTAATAAATCTGCCCATGACAGATGCTAAAACCAATCAAAAACAACAAGTGAAGTAGCGAACAGATGTAAAGTTGATGCTCTAGGCACCTGTGTATCTTCAAGTCCAATCAGCGGTGCGAAAAGCCGACCTTATTGTTATAGATAAACAGAATAGCAAGTGTCAAATTATTCAGTTTGCTGTTCCGTACGATACAAGAACGGACACGAAAGAAACTGAAATGACAGAAGAACATCTGAATCTGGTTGGGGAACAGAGGAAGCTATGGAATATGAATGTAGAACTAATTCCTCTTTGGACTGTTTATGACGATAAACTATATCCGGCAGCAAGGCCTCTGATCGTGAGATCGGATGTTTTGAGGAGTGTGGAACCATCTCTTAATTGCTGTTGTTCCCAGTTCCCTATCTGAACCACGGTGGAAGCACCTGTTATGGTCCCAGCTGTGGGCAAATAGTGAACTCCCAAACAAAAATGAACAGTACAATTTATAGTAAAATTACCAGCAATACATTTTATGATCTACAAAATATATGCAGTCAACGACGAAATTATTCGTACACCCATCAATTTTGAATGTTTTTATCCATTTCCCAGAATGTAATGCCCGTATGATGCCAGACTTTTTAGAGGACAATAAGCACAAAAAGAAAACTATAAAACTTAATTTTCAGATCGATAGCTTAATTTTCAGATCGATAGCTTAAATACAACAAATTTGACTGGTGAATTATGCAAAATAGGAAATGATAAAATTATTTGTACAGTAGAATCTTTTTTTTTTTTTTTTTACAAAAATGACCAGTGGAAAAAGTCATGGTGCCATTTCTGACCTTAGATCTCTGGTTAGGAACCGGAAGGGGATGAGTATGCAGAACCGGAAGGGAATGAGTATGCAGCAGAAATCAAAGGAAATAATAATAATAATAATAATAATAATAATAATAATAATGATGATATTGCAAGAATCTATTGATTTTCTCAGTCCCACCAGATCATGTGACTGCGGTGCGAAAAGAGGACCTTATTGTTATAGATAAACAGAATAGCAAGTGTCAATTTATTGAGTTTGCTGTTCTGTACGGTACAAGCACCCACTGAATATAAAACTCGGCATGACAGGATTGTCTAATATCTGCACTGGAAAATATGCAATTTTTACGGGAAGGAAACTGCAAGCAATTGGTATGAACATCACTCAGACCCGGTCACAGACATAGGACCTGTGACAAGTTCATGGTACTTTGAAATACACACAGACGAAACAAAGTTAATCGCCTAGACGTCGTGAGTAAAGAACACAAAAACAGAATGTGTTTTCTTATTGACATTGCAGTCCCCGCAGACGATAGTGTATCTCCTAAAGATCTTCAAAAAGCTATAAAAACACAAGGATCTGGAAAAGTGAAAATCTCTAGAATGTAGCACATATATCCGATATAATAAATACACTGAGCTTCTGTGGATCAGTTTAAATATTTTATATTATTAAGATTCACTTGGATTATTTACCAATGGATTATTACCTATATATATATATATATATATATATATATATATATATATATAGAGAGAGAGAGAGAGAGAGAGAGAGAGAGAGAGAGAGAGAGAAGTATGTGGTGGGGTGTATGACAATATATATATATACATATATATATGTGTGTGGGTGTGAGACTATATGTCTGTGTGTGTGTGACAATATATATATATATATATATATATGTATATATGTACATATATATATATATATATATATATATATGTATATATATATATATATATTAGATACGTTCAGTGCATTAATATGTATATATACAAGTACAGCTCACACATTACAAAGTGCTTTATTTATATAAATTATGTGCAATCTTTTTTTCTTTTACGATGGCTAAATGTATAGCCGAAAGCGCTCGGATGAAAAGAACATTCGGACAGTTTTTATATAATTTATCCTCTGAAAAGATAAACTTTATTAGATTGCACGAGAAATTATATAAAAAACTAAATAAAAGCACCTTGTCAGTCGTTTTTAATGAAATGTGCATGAAAGAAGGATTACTGCCTAAATACACATATATATATATATATATATATATATATATATATATATATATATATATATATATATATATATTATAAAAATAAAGAGAAAGAACAGTAAGATATATAATCCGGTGTTAATTATTTTTATTTTTACAAAACAGTGCTCAATGCAAATCTACAGAGCATTAATATCATAAATATGCTAATTTAAAAATCGCTACACAGGAATTACCATGTTTCAAAAACAAACTAAAAACAAGACGACATGAGATGAACGGCTGTCATCATTTGTTGAACAGGCACCCCTACTCTACCTTAACTTAATCACATTTCGAAAGTAACTCATATTTTGATACAATAGTTGTCAGTGAAAATGACTACCCTACCACCCCTTGTCAAAATAATTGAATTTCCCCGTATCCTTAGAAACTAATATTATGAATGTATGTGCTTATAAAACTCAGTGAATTTCAAAATAAGTTATTCCAAAATTCGCTTGAAAATGAAACAGGACTAGGGACTTTAATTTTATTCTATAATTGAATTTGAAATTTTTAGTTTCTGTTTTAGAAATAAGGTAATTCCTCTGTAGCGATGGAACTATATATATATATATATATATATATATATATATATATATATATATATATATATCCACGTATAGGATTGGTGTATATGGAATAAATTCCAATAACCAAAAAATACTATTCTTAAAAGAGTGCTCAATACAGAGTAGAGTAAATATAATTTATTCGAAAATTATAACATAAATATGCTATAAAATCACTACAAAAATAGCCATTTTTTCAACACTTCTGGTGTCATATCACGTGATGATGTTGAATGTAGAATAAAGAGTTTTTTATTCTTTATTCTACATTCAACAATATCTCTTGATATGACACCAGAAGTGTTGAAACAAAATGGCTATTTTTGTAGTGATTTCTTAACATATTTATATTATAATTTTTGGATCAATTTTTCGGATATAATATATAAATAATATATATAAAAATTGCATATTTATATATATTTATATACATACATATTATACATATATATGTGTGTGTGTGTGTGTGTGTGTGTGTGTGTGAAAGAGAGAGAGAGGGAGAGTATAGTCCCGATGCGATTACATTGAGTATTTATGCCTCCTTTTATGACATATGCTTGATTTAGTTTCTTAGATAGATAGATAGATAGATAGATAGATAGATAGACAGATAGATAGATAGGAAAAGACTGATATAGATAGATAGGAAAAGACATAGATAGATAGATAGATAGATAGGAAAAGACTGAGATAGATAGGAACAGACTGAGATAGATACGAACAGGCCTAGATAGATAGATAGATAGATAGATAGATAGACATGAACAGACTGAGATAGATACGAACAGGCCGACATAGATATGAACAGGCCGAGATAGATAGATAGATAGATAGATAGATAGATAGATAGGTGTCTTGGGTGTTCCCTCAAAATGGAAACTCACATACTTCATGCTTCAAAGATTAACCGTGTCCTGGATTTTTCAGCCATTTGATTGAAAGGTGGGAGTGAGACATTCAACGAGGCCTGAGTACCTCTTCATGCCCTTTATACTCTGCGTCTTTATCTTCACCCAAATTTTCTCGACACATGAATTGGACAGGCAAGTGACATTCCAATAGTCCAGCCTACGGCTCCTGAAAAGATCGCCTTAAATCAACTTTCAAATACTGACTTCGCTTCTTTTCTTTTTCATCACCGTCTACGATTTTAAGTCACTTAGATTTCTTTATAAAGTAATAGTAATGCGTATTATTGCAAAACAATAGATGTGAGGCTTGGTTTAAATTTACGATAGTGACTGGAATGAGAAATGGAGGAGCTGAATTCAAATTCAAAGTCCAGTTTCGTTACATACACTTTCAGGCAAATAACCTTAAGAAAGGCATGAATCCATCATTTCGTTTTAAAGTAGGGCAGATGCTGGTTTCTTCAGCTTTGTTTATCAATGAATCACGGATAAAATAAACATCACTGAATTCAAAGCCGTCTTTTTCCCTACCGAATCACATACTATGCAGCTAACGAAGGTTTCGCGGGGTTTACAATAATAATTTTTTTTAAAATAATAATAATAACTAATAATAATAAAAAAACTAATAATAACTAATAGTGATAATAACTAATAATAATAACAAAAACTAATAACTAATAACAAATAATTATAACTAATAATAATAATAACTTATAATGATAATGAAAACTAATAACTAATAATAATAATAACTAATAATAATAAAAAAACTAACAGCTAATAATACTAATAACAAATAATAATAACTAACAATAAGAATTAATAATAATAAATAATAATAATAATAATAACTAATAATAATAATAAAAACTAATAACTAGTAAAAATAATAACTAATAATAATAAATAATAATAACTAATAATACTAATAACTAATAATAATAAAAACTAATAATAAATAATACTAATAATAATAACTAGTAATGATTAATAATAATAACTAATAATAATAATAACTAATAATAATAACAAAAACTAACAACAAATAATAGTAATAACTAATAATAATAACTAATAACAATTAATAATAAGTAATAATAATAACAAAAACTAATAACTAATAATAACTAATAATAACTAATAATAATTACTAATAATAACTAATAACAAAAACTAATAACAAATAATAGTAATAAATAATAATAATTACTAATAATAATTAATAATAATAACTAATAATAATAATAATAACTACTAATAATAACAAAAACTAATAACTAACAATACTAATAACTAATAATAATAATAACAATAACTAATAATATTAATAATTAATAATAACTAATAATAAAATAATAATAATAACTAATAGTAATAACTAATAATAATAACTAATAATAAAAAGTAATAATACTAATAACCAATAATAATAATAACTAATAATAATAATAATTAATAATAACTGTCGTCGTTCTTGATTTGTTTAAATCAAGGAGAAGTAAATTTACAGTTTTTTACATTTTATAACATCTTATTTTTTATCATGACAGCCGTCTGAGTAAGAATGTTTATATAACATTAAATCATACTTGTTCTGAACTCAATAAATGTCTATCAATTAAAATACAATTTTAAAGTAAATAAAGTACTTTTAAAATCCACCAAAAATTATTATTATTATGATTATTATTATTGTTTACATTTCTTTAAAAACAATATTTGTCATTTCGTCTTCTAAAAAAATATCTCAATTTTTCACTTGTAATAAATGGTATATAAAATAGGATCGGATAGTTTTTCTCGAATGTCATGACTTCGGGAAGGCAGCGTGTTTCACATTTATGTAGGGAATATATAAGAAAAAGTATTTTGCATTTTATGCATAATAATCAGAGAAAGCTTTATAATTTTCTTGGATTAAGTGCATATTGTGCCACGGATGGAAAATGAAGCTAGTGATCTATTTTATTCAGAGTAGGCACTGTCTAACCTCCCTACATCGGCGGCACGTCACCTGAAAGAAAGAATGAAAAAAAGAAGGGACTTAATAGATATGAACAAAGTGACATAGATAGATAGATAGATAGATAGATAGATAGATAGATAGATATGAATAGACTTAGATAGATATGAATAGACTGAGATAGATAGATAGATAGATAGATAGATAGGTAGATAGATAGATAGATATGAATAGACTGAGATAGATAGATAGATAGATAGATAGATAGATATGAATAGACTGAGATAGATAGATAGATAGATAGATAGATAGATATGAATAGACTGAGATAGATAGATAGATAGATAGATATGAATAGGCTGAGATAGATAGATAGATATGAATAGACTGAGATAGATAGATAGATAGATAGATAGATAGATATGAATAGACTGAGATAGATAGATATGAATAGACTGAGATAGGTAGATAGATAGATATGAATAGACTGAGATAGGTAGATAGATAGATAGATATGAATAGACTGAGATAGGTAGATAGATAGATAGATATGAATAGACTGAGATAGGTAGATAGATAGATAGATATGAATAGACTGAGATAGATAGATAGATAGACAGATAGATAGATATGAATAGACTGAGATAGATAGATAGACAGATAGATAGATATGAATAGACTGAGATAGATAGATAGATAGATAGATAGATATGAATAGACTGAGATAGATAGATAGATAGATAGATATGAATAGACTGAGATAGATAGATAGATAGATAGATATGAATAGACTGAGATAGATAGATAGATAGATAGATATGAATAGACTGAGATAGATAGATAGATAGATAGATAGATAGATATGAATAGACTGAGATAGATGGATAGATAGATAGATAGATATGAATAGACTGAGATAGATGGATAGATAGATAGATAGATATGAATAGACTGAGATAGATAGATAGATAGATAGATAGATAGATATGAATAGACTGAGATAGATAGATAGATAGATATGAATAGACTGAGATAGATAGATAGATAGATAGATAGATATGAATAGACTGAGATAGATAGATAGATAGATAGATAGATATGAATAGACTGAGATAGATAGATAGATAGATATGAATAGACTGAGATAGATAGATAGATAGATAGATAGATATGAATAGACTGAGATAGATAGATAGATCGATAGATAGATAGGGTGGACATAGATATCAACATTGGAGTGTGACTGTCAGTTTCACTCTTCATTGCGATTTCCACACCAAGAGTATGTACGTATAACTATAAACGCTCAATCATTGACATTGAGCACGCTTCGTCTTTTTATTTTTCCGTCTCTTTCTCGAAGGAGACAGGAGAAAATGTCAATGAGAAATCACGAAACTCAGAGTGCACCCCAGATAACAGTTATGAACATCATTATTTCTAAGTCAATAAGCATAACGGAAGCACGGCAGAATAATGGATAGCGGCTCGTATTGATGAATCGGATAGCCGAGTTCGAATTCCAGTCGCGTGCATTTCATTCACTTACATGACAATATGCTTTGCAGATGTATGAATCCGTCTTTTCTCCCCCAGCTATGGGTAAATAGCAGGTTAGATGGGGTCCTATAGCCTTGGGTAGCAACCGGTCTAAAACAAGGACAACGTTTAATTCAAAACCTGAGAGGGAGTGGACTTATGGCATGTTGTGCACCGGTTGTCTGTATTCGGCCCTTCCTTTTAAAGAAATGTAATCAATAAACTGACCTGACCCCTTATTATTTTGATAAGGGGTCAGGTCAGTTCTGTACAAACCATCACCACTAGATTCAAATGAAATGTGCTGGTAGTCTCACTGTTGGTTCTCAGAGCTAACACTCATACGTCGAAAACGATATATATATATATATATATATATATATATATTAAGCTTATCACCCCAAGCAAGGCTGGAAGCCACTAGCACGCAAGGGGTTACAGAAGGTTTGGGGGAAGAGCAGATAGCAGTGGTAAAGGAGAGGATGTGGAGAAAGATAGTGGATCGATCAAGGCAAAGGGGTTACAGAAGATTAGGAGCGAGAGCAAATAGGAATGAAAGGGGGGAAAGGACGTGGAGAAGGGAAGTGGATAGATCAAGGCAACTGGAGATGTCGATTGACGTTACACTTAAATCGTTGGAGATTGTATTTGTCAAGGAAACAGGAATAAGGAAGGGAGTTCCACAGGCGAGATGTGCGAGACATGAAGCTATTGGAGTAGAAGAGACGTCTACATCTAACAGTTTCAACGGTGAAGGGGTGGGAACGGGATGCCAGCCTCGTAGGACGTTTAAATTCATGAGGCCTAGGAACCAACGAAAGCAGCTCATCGGAGCAATTACCGTGAAAGTATTTGTAAAAAAGACAGAGCGAGGCAACGTCGCGTCTGTGAGAGAGCGACTGTAGACGAGATGACAGATCAGGGCCAATTACATTGCATATCCGTCTCTGGATCTTATCAAGAACCCTGAGGCAAACAGCAGGGGCTCCAGACCATATATGGCAGCAATACTCCATGCAAGGGCGAATGGTTGATTTATAGATTTGGAGGATCGGTTCCGGGGAGAAAAATTTCCTGGCTCGGCACAGGGAGCCAATATATATATATATATATATATATATATATATATATATATATATATATATATATATGCCGGGTGTAAATTGTCCAAATCCTGTAACAGCAAAATTGTCCATTTGTAAGATTAAGCTTTGAACCGTCGTATGTTAGAAATTATTAATTTCTTACAGAAATTCTCCGGGGTTACTTTATAACAATGTTGGACTCTACTTTGGGCAATGACCATTTAGAATTACTCTCCACGCTTAACAGAAGGATCGCGATGAAATTGATCATAAATGAAAATGACATGTTCATCATTAATTGATCATAGCTAAAGATCGAAAGCTCATGCAGGATTGGAATTGAGTTCAAATATATATATATATATATATGTTTCATTAAATAATATAGATAAGTGCTGTCTATATATTTTATGTAAGTTCTTTTCATATCGTCTGAATGTATGAATGAAAAAATGCTGCCTAAATATACACAATATATATATATATATATATTTTTTAATTTTTTTAAAAATATGATTCCTTCGCTACATAAGAGTTCTCATGTTTCAAAAACGAGAGCCGAAACCCTCAATATAATTATTAAAATTAAATTGAATTAAGGTATCAAGCCCTGTTTCATCCTCAAGCGAAAATTTAGGAATAACCAATCTTGAAATTTACGCATCTTTATAAGCGTGTTGGTTCGCAAAATTAATTAATATGGAAACGGCTGGGCGACCATTTTGATAAGGGGCCTAAGAGTTAACAATTTGTATCCACATATCAGTCACCTTTGGAGAGATGTCAAGCCGAGGTAGGGTGGGGTATCCATTTCAAAGCGAACGATGGTATTCATGTACGCATATCGTCTGGTCAGTCACAGCGAAAGATAGCTTTTGGCACCATGATATGTCGTTAAGTGTCTAGAGAATTTTGTTTTATTTTATCTATTTATTTTTTTCTTTTTCTTTTCTTTTTTCCAATGGCTGTTTCATATATAAACGCGTCGCACTGAACTACAATTTGTTTTTTGACGACTTCATAAAGGTTTTTTCAATTTGATGATTTAAGCTTTTAAGCCTTTTATTAGACTATGAAATTTAAATTTTTTTTTTTAAGCTAATTATTTAATGCGAAAATTTGTTGATGGCAAAAAACAGTTAACTCATGTCTATGATTTAATAAATTTTTATTATTTAGAAACTTAATAATGTGTAGTTTTTCATGTAGGCATAAAGGGCATGGGTCATCCCAGGTTTTACAAGTTTTTGTTCTATTTATTATTTTCCATTTTACTTTTGGTGTTTTATTCATTTCTTTTAAATGCCAAAAATATTTAGATAGAGTTGTTTGAATTCTATTTCTAATATTATTGAAGGAGCTTTTGTGTTGTCTCCATCTAATTTTAAATTCATTCTTCGTTGACCCAATGTATATCCTATCAGTGTTAGGACTCTCAATGGATGATATAGTGCATTGGTATACCACAGATTTTATGAGGCATTTATTTTCCAACGGGCAGTCTTCAGGGTTTCTGCAATCACATAATTTTTCATTATTTTTGTCTAATTTTAGTTTAGGATTTTTATTAATACTGTTTTGGCATGCATGTTTTTCCAGGATTTTATTATTATGTTTTTTTATGATTCTTTCTAGATTTTCAGTGCAACTGTAACTTAATTTTAAGGTGTTTTATTAAAGATCTCGCTAAGTCTACTATTAGTAGGAAAGTGTTTTTCAATTAAAGCTAGGAACTTATGTCCTAGCTTAATACTAACCATTTGGTTGTACGCAGGGGTATACCAATTGATTTTTCTTTTCCTGTTTTTCTTCTGGTTAGTACTATTGTTTCTATAACTTATGTTAGCGTTTTTGTATCCGCTATTTTTTAAGGCTGTGTTATAAAAATTACTGTGTTGTCAGAATATTTCCATATTGGCGGAGTTCATGCTAATTCTTTTCTCTATTGATGTGGGTATTTGCTTAATTATAGATGGAGGGTGGTTTGACTTAGGGTGTACATACAAGGGATTAGTGTTAGCTTTTCTGTATATGGTGTTCATTAAGTCGAGAGTAACGTCGAGGAAGTTTACCCTTTTTAATTTAGTGTTGACTATAGTTTTAAAATTAGTCTTCTGAATTCACTATATATTATCTTTCTAATTTTATCTATTTTAAAATTTGTGGAGCTCCTCAATACCATGAGCCCGTCATCCCTGTAGAGCCCGATGTCCTTAGTGTCTAATTCGCGGTGCGCCGTTAGATTGTATAGTATAAATAGATGGTCTATTTATACTATACATATAAATAAATAGTTTTAACCCGGATATTACGATAAAGTACATCCGCGTCCTGGGTATGACAATAGACTACATCCGCGTCCAGAGTAAAACGATAAACTACATCCGCGTCTTGGATAAGACAATAAACTACATCCGCGTCTAGAGTAAGATGATAAACTACATCCGCCTCCTGGGTAAGATGATAAACTACATCCGCGTCCAGGGTAAGACGATAAACTACATCCGCGTCCTGAGTATGATGATAAACTACATCCGCGTCCAGAGTATGATGATAAACTACATCCGCGTCCAGAGTAAGATGATAAACTACATCCGCCTCCTGGGTAAAACGATAAACTACATCCGCGCCCAGGGTAAGATGATAAACTACATCCGCCTCCTGGGTTAGACGATAAACTACATCCGCGCCCAGGGTAAGATGATAATCTACATCCGCATACTCGGTAAGACGATAAACGATGTCCGACAGCAAGGCTTCTGATCAGGAGGTTTTGATCAGCATGGAATCACTTCTTCATTGCTTGTATTCCCAGGTCCACACTGATCCAGGTGGTAGCACCTGCTAGGTTCCCAGCTATGGGCAAATAGTTAATCCCCAATCTGGAGTCAAAATACTAAGAGAGTATAAAAATAGGTTTTAATACCAGAAATACTTTGTAAAACATTATTACCAGCAATAAATTTTTAAGGATAAATTATTACCAGCAATACTTTAAAAATATATTACCAACAATACATTTTTTTTTAAATATATTATCAGCAATAGATTTTTCGAAAAAAAATATTACCGGCAATAGATTTTTGAAGGGAAAATATTGCCAGCAATAGATTTTTGAATGAAAAATATTACCAGCAATAGATTTTTGAATGAAAAATATTACCAGCAATAGATTTTTGAATGAAAAATATTACCAGCAATAGATTTTTGAATGAAAAATATTACCAACAATAGATTTTTGAATGAAAAATATTACCAGCAATAGATTTTTGAATGAAAAATATTACCAGCAATAGATTTTTGAATGAAAAATATTACCAGCAATAGATTTTTGAATGAAAAATATTACCAACAATAGATTTTTGAATGAAAAATATTACCAGCAATAGATTTTTGAATGAAAAATATTACCAACAATAGATTTTTGAATGAAAAATATTACCAGCAATAGATTTTTGAATGAAAAATATTACCAACAATAGATTTTTGAATGAAAAATATTACCAGCAATAGATTTTTGAATGAAAAATATTACCAGCAATAGATTTTTGAATGAAAAATATTACCAGCAATAGATTTTTGAATGAAAAATATTACCAGCAATAGATTTTTGAATGAAAAATATTACCAGCAATAGATTTTTGAATGAAAAATATTACCAACAATAGATTTTTGAATGAAAAATATTACCAGCAATAGATTTTTGAATGAAAAATATTACCAGCAATAGATTTTTGAATGAAAAATATTACCAACAATAGATTTTTGAATGAAAAATATTACCAACAATAGATTTTTGAATGAAAAATATTACCAGCAATAGATTTTTGAATGAAAAATATTACCAGCAATAGATTTTTGAATGAAAAATATTACCAGCAATAGATTTTTGAATGAAAAATATTACCAGCAATAGATTTTTGAATGAAAAATATTACCAGCAATAGATTTTTGAATGAAAAATATTACCAGCAATAGATTTTTGAATGAAAAATATTACCAGCAATAGATTTTTGAATGAAAAATATTACCAGCAATAGATTTTTGAATGAAAAATATTACCAGCAATAGATTTTTGAATGAAAAATATTACCAGCAATAGATTTTTGAATGAAAAATATTACCAGCAATAGATTTTTGAATGAAAAATATTACCAGCAATAGATTTTTGAATGAAAAATATTACCAGCAATAGATTTTTGAATGAAAAATATTACCAACAATAGATTTTTGAATGAAAAATATTACCAGCAATAGATTTTTGAATGAAAAATATTACCAGCAATAGATTTTTGAATGAAAAATATTACCAGCAATAGATTTTTGAATGAAAAATATTACCAGCAATAGATTTTTGAATGAAAAATATTACCAGCAATAGATTTTTGAATGAAAAATATTACCAGCAATAGATTTTTGAATGAAAAATATTACCAGCAATAGATTTTTGAATGAAAAATATTACCAGCAATAGATTTTTGAATGAAAAATATTACCAGCAATAGATTTTTGAATGAAAAATATTACCAGCAATAGATTTTTGAATGAAAAATATTACCAGCAATAGATTTTTGAATGAAAAATATTACCAGCAATAGATTTTTGAATGAAAAATATTACCAACAATAGATTTTTGAATGAAAAATATTACCAGCAATAGATTTTTGAATGAAAAATATTACCAGCAATAGATTTTTGAATGAAAAATATTACCAGCAATAGATTTTTGAATGAAAAATATTACCAGCAATAGATTTTTGAATGAAAAATATTACCAGCAATAGATTTTTGAATGAAAAATATTACCAGCAATAGATTTTTGAATGAAAAATATTACCAACAATAGATTTTTGAATGAAAAATATTACCAGAAATAGATTTTTGAATGAAAAATATTACCAGAAATAGATTTTTGAATGAAAAATATTACCAGAAATAGATTTTTGAATGAAAAATATTACCAGAAATAGATTTTTGAATGAAAAATATTACCAGAAATAGATTTTTGAATGAAAAATATTACCAGAAATAGATTTTTGAATGAAAAATATTACCAGAAATAGATTTTTGAATGAAAAATATTACCAGAAATAGATTTTTGAATGAAAAATATTACCAGAAATAGATTTTTGAATGAAAAATATTACCAGAAATAGATTTTTGAATGAAAAATATTACCAGCAATAGATTTTTGAATGAAAAATATTACCAACAATAGATTTTTGAATGAAAAATATTACCAGCAATAGATTTTTGAATGAAAAATATTACCAGCAATAGATTTTTGAATGAAAAATATTACCAGCAAAAGATTTTTGAATGAAAAATATTACCAGCAATAGATTTTTGAATGAAAAATATTACCAACAATAGATTTTTGAATGAAAAATATTACCAGCAATAGATTTTTGAATGAAAAATATTACCAACAATAGATTTTTGAATGAAAAATATTACCAGCAATAGATTTTTGAATGAAAAATATTACCAGCAATAGATTTTTGAATGAAAAATATTACCAGCAAAAGATTTTTGAATGAAAAATATTACCAGCAATAGATTTTTGAATGAAAAATATTACCAGCAATAGATTTTTGAATGAAAAATATTACCAGCAATAGATTTTTGAATGAAAAATATTACCAGCAATAGATTTTTGAATGAAAAATATTACCAGCAATAGATTTTTGAGGACAAAACATACTACTAGCAATACATTTTTGGAAAAAAATATTATGAGCAATAAAAATTTTGTCGGTATGAAATAACCCATTGAGGTGTTGATATGCCGTAAAACAAACCAAACCAAACCAAAGACTTGTCCTTCGAAGTACCACAGTGTCTGGAGAATTAGTTTGCCATGAGATTTTCATAACTGAGCGGATACACCTTTGATATGAATCGTTTTAAATGTGCCTTCTGGTAGTTGCCTCGGTGTCACACCCGCATAAGAGAACAGTTAAGACACGGACATGATAAACCTTGATCGTTGTGGTGATAGAGATGTTCGATTGCGACCAGTGGGGTGTTCACTTACGCTAATGCAAACAGTTCTCAGGAGATCGGATCATGAGATTAGCGCATAAGAAACTTTCAGTCGTGGCCGGTCGGATGAACACCTCTGTTATATAAAATATAATACTCTGCCATTTTGTTATTGAGATTTTTGCCATCGTATGTCATTTTAATATACTTAATATATATTTAATAACGGCATTTTAATAAAATGATTATATGAACAGGAAAGGAATATTTTGCGAAACAAAATATTAAATGCTTTAGTTGCTCACCGTATAGAGACTGGCAAAAATTCTGATTAAAAAATGCTCCTAATAAATCCAAAAAATTTACTGAGACGAAAATGTCTACAAAGATAGATAGATAGATAGATAGATAGATAGATGTGTACAGACTCAGATAGATAGATAGATAGATAGATAGATAGATAGATAGATAGATAGATAGATAGATGTGTACAGATTCAGATAGATAGATAGAGAGAGAGAGAGGGGAAGAGAGAGACGTAGACAGAGATAGATAGATAGATGGATAGATAGATGTGTACAGACTAACATAGATAGATAGATGTGTACAGACTTAGATAAATAGATAGAGAGAGAGAGAGAGAGGGAGAGAGAGACAGAGATAGATAGATAGATAGATGGATAGATAGATGTATACAGACTTAGATAGATAGATAGATAGATGTGTACAGACTAAGATAGATAGATAGATAGATAGATAGATAGATAGATAGATAGTTATGTACAGACTTAGATATATGTGCACAGACATAGATAGATAGATAGATTGTCTACCTACTAAATCTATCACAACTACAATCGAAACATAAAATTTGTCACAACCGCATCTAAAACAATGAAAGATTTAATGAATACAAAACAATACAACCGACCAACACTTGAGGGAAGAATTTATTCTCTATCACCTGCACGGATTGCCAGAAAGAATATATTGGAGAAACCTCAAGAAGTTTAAATAAAAATTATATGAACACAAAAGAGACCTTAAGAAACGACACATTAAACACATCAGTTGCTCACCATAACGAGACTGACCACAATGTTGACAACAAAAATGCTTCTCTAATTAAAAGAGAAAATAATTCACTAACATGAAAATGTCTACAAAGTGCTTTAATCGCTCGTTCATCTACAGTAAATTTGCGTCCAGATTCTTACAACGTTTAACGGTTCTTGGCAGACCTTCTATCATCACAATGTGAGATATTTAATGAAAAAGAGGGTGGAAACAAAAAGAAAAATAATCTAAATGAAATCGGTTAGATTATAGATCCAAAATACATATTAACAGGAAATTATTTTAAATTTTAAAATTCCCAGCGTCTATCGTTTTTGCGCATTGATTGGACGTGTACTAGTGAATCATTAAAATTAAAATTTATCAGTAAATTATTATTATTATCTAAAAAAAATTTCTTACAATCTGAAATTAATTTCTGGTTTCAAATAACCTTCAAAGGGTTGATAAGCCTTAAAAAATCAATCAATCACTCGAGCATTGTACTCAGTGAACAGAAGTATAAAAAATTGAAGATAAGCTTTCTTTCTGAAACTGATCCACTGGAAAAGTAACGGCAACTTTATTATTATGATTTTATTTGATTTGATTTCAACCAGAGACATAAGGTCATATATTGCATCATGACATTTTTCACTGAACAATAAAAAAACAAAAACAGAAAAAAACAACATATTTTACATAGACAAAGCCCTTCGTAAGGTGTGGGCTGTACTCGTGAGAACATTTTTTTGTATTTTTTTAAGGCATGGACTTCCAGGAATCCCTTCAACGAGTCTACTGGAATCTTTTCCAATCAATCCGAGGGCTCCAACTACAACAGGGATTGTTTATGTTCTCAAGTACCATATTTTTTATTTATTTATCATTATTATTATTATTATTATTATTATTATTATTATTATTATTTTTATTATTATTATTTTCTTTGTTTTGTGTTGTATTCACATTTTCTTCCGGGTCCCAACCTGAGACCTAAGGCAAGAAATATTTTCATGACATTTTCCATTCACCATTTTTGTAAAAAAAAAAAAAAATCACACACATTTTACATAGATACAGCTCTTCGTAATGCCTGATCTGTACTTGTGAGTACAATGTTTTTTTATATTTTAGGCATGGACTACCAGAATTCCCTTCAATGTGTCTTTTGGAACCTTTTCCAATCAATCCAAGGTAAAACCACTCTAAAAATAATTTTCCAAGGAAATAATTTAAATATAATAAAGAAATGTAATGTGTGGAAAATCATTATTGATTAAATGCCAAAGATACATTGCATTTAAGAAGAAGACTGATCATGTAGCTAAAGGGTTAAAATTTAATATTTTCATGTTAATTGTAGTAATTTTAGTTTGTGTAACATGTACTACTTGCCGATACTAAGAGATCTGGAAGACATACTAGCACTTCTTTATAACGCTCATAGTCATAACAATATAAGTAGGTACTTTCAAAGAAAAGCTATACATCAGGTTTTAAGAATTTTTAAAAACGAAACGTCTTTCTTGAAGATTTTAGTTTAGTTTTAATTCCAAACTAATAAATTAAATTTAATCTTTCCAATAAGCAAAATACTTTACTGTATTTCAAAACTTACTCAAATTGATAGGAAGTTCTTTTTTATATCGCTAGAAATCGCTGATTTTTAGCCATTTTCAGCCATTTTTGTAATTCTCTTTATTAAAAAAAAATCTCTCAAAAATAAAATATACTTTTCTGAAACTTTATTTAAGGAATATTAGCTGGAACTATAAAATTGCAAAAGGGAAAACTTCGACTGAAAAAAAAATGACATGTTGTCATTTGAAATCAAAGCTCGAGGTGGGAGTGACACGTTGTAGACAGAGAAATCGAGCAAGGACACCAATTTAACTGAGTAGTGTAACAGACCACATAAAATGTGTTTCAGAAATTCGATAGTTTTTAAGAATAGTAAAATTACCATCCGAAAACTAAGCAAAGTATCAAGAGATATGAAAATATCTTTAAAAACAAAGACAAGTCATGTTGAATTGCTCTATGTCTAATCTTCTATATGTGTGCGTAACGAGGAAGTTTTATGGATGACAGGAACTGCAAAGAGGCCGAGGCGACCAAAGGCAGCTAAAAATCTGGGACTCATCATGAGGTTTGGTTTAGTTTGTTTTGCGGCATATAAACACCTCAATGGGTTATTTAATACCGACAAGATTTTTAGAATAGGTTCGTATGAATAGAATATGTATTATTTGGCTTGATTCATCTTGTAATATATTTTGTGCTATTTGTAATGGCTGACGGAAATAGGACAAGAACAGTCTGTGTTCGTCAAAGACACTGGATCAAGGGACGCGATATTTATTCTCAAAGTTTTATCAGAAAGAACAATACAGATGCAGAAGGGCGTATACCTGGTTTGGTTTGGTTTGGTTTACGGCATGTCAATCTCAATGGGTTATTTAATTTATTTTATTTTATTTAATTTAAAGTTTTTATTGCTGCAGAATGTTTTACCGCGATTAACCTGCAGAATGTTTTACTGCGGTTAAACGGCAGAATGTTTTACTGCTGTTAAACGGCAGAATGTTTTACCGCGATTAAACTGCAGAATGTTTTACCGCGACTAAACTGCAGAATGTTTTACCGCGGTTAAACGACAGACTGTTTTACTGTGGTTAAACGGCAGAATGTTTTACCGCGATTAAACTGCAGAGTGTTTTACCGCGGTTAAACTGCAGAATGTTTTATCGCGATTAAACTGCAGAATGTTTTACTGCGGTTAAACGGCAGAATGTTTTACTGCGGTTAAACTGCAGAATGTTTTACCGCGATTAAACTGCAGAATGTTTTACTGCGGTTAAACGGCAGAATGTTTTACCACACTAATTGAGCATTATGTATGAATTTTGGTATATAAAAATTTTAGCGCACTGACCGAAAATGCCTTAATTGAGGAATGCATGTACTAACTTATGAAAATTCAGATGTACTAGAGTGGTGGGCTCTATATCATAGATTGGGGGGGGCACAATGTTGACCAATTGTGGGTTGGTGAGGCTATTTAATACATAGTTGAAGGTTTTGAATTCAGTGTTGTTCGTCTCCTAGACCAGTTGCTACCTAAGGCTATAGGACTAAGGCTGTCCTGTTATTTACCTATAGCTGGGGGTCAAAACGGAGCAGGGTATTTGCACATAAGTGAATGTAACGAATGTGACTGGAGATCGAACTTGGCTCCCCGATTCCTCAATCGGAGCCACTATCCATTACTTTAACGTGCCTGTATTAAAATATTAAAAAAAAAAACAAATTAAACTTTCATGGAATGACGGCCATCAACGGTTTTTTTTCCAACTTTTTGTCAAATATTTTAAGTTGGATGCCAAACAGAAACCAAGAATGGTTTGGTTTGTTTTATAGCATATCAACCTCAATGAGTTATTTAATGCCGACAAAATGTTTATTGCTGGTAATATTTTTTACCTAAAAAATGTATTACTGGTAATATTTTTTCCTTCAAAAATGTAGAGCTGGTAATAATTTTTCTTTAAAAATTTATTGCTAGTCATAAGCTTTTACAAAAATATATTGCAGGTATTAAAACCTATTTTTAAGCTTTCATAATGTTTTGATCCCAGTTTGGTGGGGGTCAACTATTTGTTCAAAGCTGGAACCCTAACAGGTTCTACCATCCCGGAGTAGGGTGGACCTGGGAACACCAGCAATTAAAATGCGGTTTCACGCTCCTCAAAAGCCCCTGATCAGAGGCCTTACCGTTGGATGTAGTTTATCGACTTTCCCAGGATGCGGATGTAGGTTATCGTCTTACCCAGGATGCGGACGTAGTTTATCGTCTTACCCAGGATGCGGACGTAGTTTATCGTCTTACCCAAGACGCAGACATAGTTTATCGTCATACCCAGGACGCGGATGTAGTTTATCGTCTTACCCAGGACGCGGATGTAGTTCATCGTTATACCCAGGACGCGGATGTAGTTCATCGTTATACGTTATAGGACGCCTCATCATGAGGAAAGCTGGTTTGGAGAATTTGACGCTCACGAGATATATTAAAGACGAGAGACGCAAGGTCGAACAGCTAGCAATCTACTTAACGTGTGAGTGGATTCCAGTACAAGGAGAAAGTCGTATTATAAAAAGTTAACTTTTACTTCGAGTAGCGAAAGGCGTGAAACAGTGGAGAGCCATGACCGCTTACCTCCTGGAAGGAAATATCATGTAAAAGAAAAACATATATAGGTATATGTGTCTAGGTGTGTGGGTGTGTCTGGGCAAGCGTGTTTGTTATTAATATTTTTTCTTCCTCTACTGTCTGCGTTTAAACTGCATTCCAACCTAAACAGTGTTTAACTATTAATCTGCCGACCACAAACACGTTACAGTCGAAGGCATCCTCTTTAGTGACTCCTTATTTATTTATTTTTTTATTTTTATCAATGTTCGTTTCGCGGTCGAAAGGTTTTCAAAGCGAAAAAAAAACAAAAAAAAAACAAAAGGCAACAAGAACATAAACAAAAAGCAACAACAACAGCCATAATTTTCACAAATAAATACTGACACTTCCATTCAGAAACTGGGGATCTGTTTATTTTCCTTCCTACTTATTCCTGTTTTTTGGTCTTTTAGTTTTGTTTTTTGTCTTTTTTTGTTTCATATTTTATTCATTTCCTTTGTCCGCAAAAGCGATTTCTAAAAGGGTTATTATAGCTCTTGCTAAGGTCCGGTGATTATCAAAAAAAAATAAAAATAAAAATAAAAATAAAAAAAAGGGAAAAAATTTGAATTACCTCCCCCTACCGTGCTTATAATTGTTTATTAAATTGCATCGCATGAAATGTCGAATTTTGACAGAGGAAGAACAAAACATCATTTAAACAAAGAGCATTCTTTCATTCAAAATACTGGTCTACAAGACAAACTTAATTACCAGTATGTCGGTGCAGACAATCTAAAAAAAATACGACACAAGGCCACAGAAATTGGGCAATCAATCAAAACCCGATAATACGAGATCTTCTTTTACTATTACTCATCCAATACAAGCCCCAAGAGACAATCAAGTCGCTTCAAGTCACTTTTTCATCTGTTAGGCGTTGCAGAGTGGCAGCTGATTTCGACCCCGCGTAGAGGCAATTATTGATGCAAGTGGAGGTTTTATTTAATAAAATTAGATAATAGCTAAATTTCATGTTTACTTCTTTGTAATCAAATATAATTGTATTCATTTGTTCAGCAAGTTTTTTACTAATCCATAAAATCTTTCCTCAAATACCAGACGCACCCTGTATATATATATATATAGATAGATAGATAGATAGATATGAACAGAGCTTAAAGACATATGAAGATAGATAAATAGATAGATATGAACAGAGCTTAAAGACATATGAAGATAGATAAATAGATAGATAGATAGATAGATACAGAGCTTAAAGACATATGAAAATAGATAGATAGAAAGATAGATAGAGAGCTTAAAGACATATGAAGATAGATAGATAGAAAGATAGATAGAGAGCTTAAAGACATATGAAGATAGATAGATAGATAGATACAGAGCTTAAAGACATATGAAGTTAGATAGATAGAAAGATAGATAGAGAGCTTAAAGACATATGAAGATAGATAGATAGAAAGATAGATAGATAGAGCGCTTAAAGACATATGAAGATAGATAGATAGATAGATAGATAGAGAGCTTAAAGACATATGAAGATAGATAGATAGATACAGATCTTAAAGACATAGATAGAGAGAGAGAGAGAGAGAGAGAGAGAGATAGATAGATAGATAGATAGATAGATAGATAGATAGATAGATAGATAGATACAGAGCTTAAAGACATATGAAAATAGATAGATAGATAGGTAGATACAGAGCTTAAAGACATATGAAAATAGATAGATAGATAGATAGATACAGAGCTTAAAGACATATAGATAGATAGATAGATAGATAGATAGCTTAAAGACATATGAAGATAGATAGATAGATAAATAGATAGATAGATAGATAGATACAGAGCTTAAAGACATAGATAGATAGATACATAGATAGATAGATAGATAGATATGAACAGAGCTTAAATACATACGAAGATAGATAGATAGATAGATATGAACAGAGCTTAAAGACATATGAAGATAGATAGATGGATACAGAGCTTAAAGACATATAGATAGATAGATAGATAGCTTAAAGACATATGAAGATAGATAGATAGATAGATACAGAGCGTAAAGACATATAGATAGATAGATAGATAGATAGATAGATAGATACAGAGCTTAAAGACATATGAAGATAGATAGATAGATAGATAGATAGATAGATAGATATATAGTACGAGGCAGAAAATGGACGCGCACCCATAGATAAAGATGATGAATATAAAGCTTATTGCATTTGTGTTTACCTTTCTCAACATGCCTAAGCATTGTTCTGACTTGTGGCCGCTTTTCGTGATCTTGGGCTGTCGAATAGAGCGATAGCTGATAAGATTAATCGGCGTGAGTCATGTGTCCGCAAGTTAACCAAAAAGAGAAATCAAACTGGAACATATAATAGACGTAGCGGATCTGGCCGACCGCTAAAAACTACCGACAGGGAATATAGAAACTTGGTTCGTCAACTATTAACATTATTCGGACTATTGTCCTCATCTTTGTCGCTCCGGCCTTCTTCAGATGGTTGAAATGTCAAACTGAACCGTTTATTTCGCTCACTGGGTTAGACTGTTCTCGTCCCACGTGCCATGTTTAATGGATGTCAGTTACCAGTTATCTCCAGTTAATTCCCCTCTTCAAATTCTCCACTACCTTAGCCGGGTATTGAACTAACACGCTTTGGGTCCTGTCCCTGGATCTAACCAATGCCTTTATCCACTGTGCCATGTGTCCTTGAGACAGATAGTGATTGGTTCGTCAATGCAAAAAAGATCGATTCGCAACATCACAAGATGTTTCCAAAGGGGCTAGTTTGGCGGTTTCTTCAAGAACTATCAAACGCAGACTTAAAGCAAAAGGTATTGTTTTCAAATACATAAAAAGAAAACTTTCGTATCTGGAAAAAATCCACGTGCACGGTTGGCTTGTTGCAAAGGTCATTTACACTGGACTAAATCTGATTGGGAAGATATTATGTGGAGTGACGAGAGCTCTTTTACTCTTTCTTAGATATGAAGGACAAATACGTGTCTGGTGTGCGCCCGCTGAAAGGGATACTCCAGTGACTACCAAGGCCACTATTAAACACGATAAAAACGTTTGGGGTGCATTCTCAGCAGGAGGAATTGGTAATTTGTACAAAATCAAGGAAATCAAGGACCAGCATCAATACCACAATATTCAACGAATTCTATTACTGACTTGTCTTGGTAAAAATAGAAAAATCGACTTTCTATGGGTGCGTCCATATTTTTGATTCGTACTATATATATATATATATATATATATATATATATATATATATATATATATATATATATATATATATATATATATTTGTGTATTTAGGCAGCAATCCTTCTTTCATGCACATTTCATTGAATACGACAGACAAGCCGCCTTTATTTAGTTTTTATACAATTTCTCATGCGATCAAATAACATCATCCGAAAAGAAAAAAGATATTAGACAGCAATATTCAAAGCAAGGATGAATGGTAGACTTATAAATATGTCAGATAGATTCTTCTTTGGATTTTATGAAGAATCTCTAAATATATAGCAGAAGCACCAGGCCAGATGTGGCAGCAATATTCAAAGCAAGGATGAATGGTAGGCTTATAAATATATAAGATAGATTCTTCTTTGGATTTTATCAAGAATCTCTAAATATATAGCAGAAGCACCAGACCAGATGTGGCAGCAATATTCAAAGCAAGGATGAATGGTAGACTTATAAATATATAAGATAGATTCTTCTTTGGATTTTATGAAGAATCTCTAAATATATAGCAGAAACACCAGACCAGATGTGGCAGCAATATTCAAAGTAAGGATGAATCGTAGACTTTTAAATATGTAAGATAGATTCTTCTTTGGATTTTATCAAGAATCTCTAAATATATAGCAGAAGCACCAGACCAGATGTAGCAGCAATATTCAGATCAGGGATGAATGGTAGACTTATAAATATGTAAGATAGATTCTTCTTTGGAATTTATCAAGAATCTCTAAATAGCAGAAGCACCAGACCAGATGTGGCAGCAATATTCAAAGCAAGGATGAATGGTAGACTTATAAATATGTCAGATAGATTCTTCTTTGGATTTTATCAAGAATCTCTAAATATATAGCAGAAGCACCAGACCAGATGTGTCAGCAATATTCAAAGCAAGGATGAATGGTAGACTTCTAAATATGTAAGATAGATTCTTCTTTGGATTTTATCAAGAATCTCTAAATATATAGCAGAAGCACCAGACCAGATGTGGCAGCAATATTCAAAGCAAGCATAAATGGTAGACTTATAAATATGTAAGATAGATTCTTCTTTGAATTTTATAAAGAATCTCTAAATATATAGCAGAAGCACCAGACCAGATATGGCAGCAATATTCAAGGCAAGGAGGAATGGTAGACTTATAAATATGCAAGATAGATTCTTCTTTGAATTTTATAAAGAATCTCTAAATATATAGCAGAAGCACCAGACCAGATATGGCAGCAATATTCAAGGCAAGGATGAATGGTAGACTTATAAATATGCAAGATAGATTCTTCTTTGAATTTTATAAAGAATCTCTAACTATATTGCAGAAGCACCAGACCAGATATGGCAGCAATATTCAAAGTGAGGGTGAATGGTAGACTTATAAATATGTAAGATAGATTCTTCTATGGATTTTATGAAGAATCTCTAAATATATAGCAGAAGCACCTGACCAGATGAGGCAGCAATATTCAAAGCAACGATGAATGGTAGACTTATAAATATGCAAGATAGATTCTTCTTTGAATTTTATCAAGAATCTCTAAATATATAGCAGAAGCACCAGAACAGATATGGCAACAATTTTCAAAGCGAGAGTGAATGGTAGACTTATAATTATGTAAGATAGATTCTTCTTTAGATTTTATCAAGAATCTCTAAATATATAGCAGAAGCACCAGACCAGATGAGGCAGCAATATTCAAAGCAAGGATGAATGGTAGACTTATAAATATGCAAGATAGATTCTTCTTTGAATTTTATCAAGAATCTCTAAATATATAGCAGAAGCACCAGAACAGATATGGCAGCAATATTCAAAGCGAGGGTGAGAGTAGAAGAAATGACAGAAAAAAGAAAGAAAGACGAATATAAGGTAGCTGAAACAAATGAAAGAAACAAAAGAAAGAAAGAAAGAAAGAAAGAAAGAAAGAAAAAAGAAAGAAAAATTGATGAATATAACGTAGAAGAAAGGACAGAAAAAAGAAAGAAAGATGAATATAAGGTAGCTGAAACAAATGAAAGAAACAAAAGAAAGAAAGAAAGAAAGAAAGAAAAAAGAAAGAAAAATTGATGAATATAACGTAGAAGAAAGGACAGAAAAAAGAAAGAAAGATGAATATAAGGTAGCTGAAACAAATGAAAGAAACAAAAGAAAGAAAGAAAGAAAGAAAGAAAAAAAAGAAAAATTGATGAATATAACGTAGAAGAAAGGACAGAAAAAAGAAAGAAAGATGAATATAAGGTAGCTGAAACAAATGAAAGAAACAAAAGAAAGAAAGAAAGAAAGAAAGAAAAAAAAGAAAAATTGATGAATATAACGTAGAAGAAAGGACAGAAAAAAGAAAGAAAGATGAATATAAGGTAGCTGAAACAAATGAAAGAAACAAAAGAAAGAAAGAAAATTTGATGAATATAACGTAGAAGAAAGGACAGAAAAAAGAAAGAAAGACGAATATAAGGTAGCTGAAACAAATGAAAGAAACAAAAGAAAGAAAGAAAGAAAGAAAGAAAGAAAGAAAAAAAAAGAAAAATTGATGAATATAACGTAGAAGAAAGGACAGAAAAAAGAAAGAAAGATGAATATAAGGTAGCTGAAACAAATGAAAGAAACAAAAGAAAGAAAGAAAGAAAGAAAGAAAAAAAAAGAAAAATTGATGAATATAACGTAGAAGAAAGGACAGAAAAAAGAAAGAAAGATGAATATAAGGTAGCTGAAACAAATGAAAGAAACAAAAGAAAGAAAGAAACAAAGATAGAAAAAAGAAAGAAAAATTGATGAATATAACGTAGAAGAAAGGACAGAAAAAAGAAAGAAAGATGAATATAAGGTAGCTGAAACAAATGAAAGAAACAAAAGAAAGAAAGAAAGAAAGAAAGAAAGAAAGAAAGAAAAGAAAAATTGATGAATATAACGTAGAAGAAAGGACAGAAAAAAGAAAGAAAGATGAATATAAGGTAGCTGAAACAAATGAAAGAAACAAAAGAAAGAAAGAAACAAAGAAAGAAAAAAGAAAGAAAAATTGATGAATATAACGTAGAAGAAAGGACAGAAAAAAGAAAGAAAGACGAATATAAGGTAGCTGAAACAAATGAAAGAAACAAAAGAAAGAAAGAAAGAAAGAAAAAAAAAGAAAAATTGATGAATATAACGTAGAAGAAAGGACAGAAAAAAGAAAGAAAGATGAATATAAGGTAGCTGAAACAAATGAAAGAAACAAAAGAAAGAAAGAAACAAAGAAAGAAAAAAGAAAGAAAAATTGATGAATATAACGTAGAAGAAAGGACAGAAAAAAGAAAGAAAGACGAATATAAGGTAGCTGAAACAAATGAAAGAAACAAAAGAAAGAAAGAAAGAAAGAAGGAAAGAAAGAAAAAAAAAGAAAAATTGATGAATATAACGTAGAAGAAAGGACAGAAAAAAGAAAGAAAGATGAATATAAGGTAGCTGAAACAAATGAAAGAAACAAAAGAAAGAAAGAAAGAAAGAAACAAAGATAGAAAAAAGAAAGAAAAATTGATGAATATAACGTAGAAGAAAGGACAGAAAAAAGAAAGAAAGATGAATATAAGGTAGCTGAAACAAATGAAAGAAACAAAAGAAAGAAAGAAAGAAAGAAAGAAAGAAAAGAAAAATTGATGAATATAACGTAGAAGAAAGGACAGAAAAAAGAAAGAAAGATGAATATAAGGTAGCTGAAACAAATGAAAGAAACAAAAGAAAGAAAGAAACAAAGAAAGAAAAAAGAAAGAAAAATTGATGAATATAACGTAGAAGAAAGGACAGAAAAAAGAAAGAAAGATGAATATAAGGTAGCTGAAACAAATGAAAGAAACAAAAGAAAGAAAGAAAGAAAGAAAGAAAGAAAGAAAAAAAAAGAAAAATTGATGAATATAACGTAGAAGAAAGGACAGAAAAAAGAAAGAAAGATGAATATAAGGTAGCTGAAACAAATGAAAGAAACAAAAGAAAGAAAGAAACAAAGAAAGAAAAAAGAAAGAAAAATTGATGAATATAACGTAGAAGAAAGGACAGAACAAAGAAAGAAAGATGAATATAAGGTAGCTGAAGCAAATAAAAGAAACAAAAGAAAGAAAGAAAGAAAGAAAATTTGATGAATATAACGTAGAAGAAAGGACAGAAAAAAGAAAGAAAGATGAATATAAGGTAGCTGAAACAAATGAAAGAAACAAAAGAAAGAAAGAAACAAAGATAGAAAAAAGAAAGAAAAATTGATGAATATAACGTAGAAGAAAGGACAGAAAAAAGAAAGAAAGATGAATATAAGGTAGCTGAAACAAATGAAAGAAACAAAAGAAAGAAAGAAACAAAGAAAGAAAAAAGAAAGAAAAATTGATGAATATAACGTAGAAGAAAGGACAGAAAAAAGAAAGAAAGACGAATATAAGGTAGCTGAAACAAATGAAAGAAACAAAAGAAAGAAAGAAAGAAAGAAAAAAAAAGAAAAATTGATGAATATAACGTAGAAGAAAGGACAGAAAAAAGAAAGAAAGATGAATATAAGGTAGCTGAAACAAATGAAAGAAACAAAAGAAAGAAAGAAACAAAGAAAGAAAAAAGAAAGAAAAATTGATGAATATAACGTAGAAGAAAGGACAGAAAAAAGAAAGAAAGACGAATATAAGGTAGCTGAAACAAATGAAAGAAACAAAAGAAAGAAAGAAAGAAAGAAGGAAAGAAAGAAAAAAAAAGAAAAATTGATGAATATAACGTAGAAGAAAGGACAGAAAAAAGAAAGAAAGATGAATATAAGGTAGCTGAAACAAATGAAAGAAACAAAAGAAAGAAAGAAAGAAAGAAAGAAAGAAAGAAAAAAAAAGAAAAATTGATGAATATAACGTAGAAGAAAGGACAGAAAAAAGAAAGAAAGATGAATATAAGGTAGCTGAAACAAATGAAAGAAACAAAAGAAAGAAAGAAACAAAGATAGAAAAAAGAAAGAAAAATTGATGAATATAACGTAGAAGAAAGGACAGAAAAAAGAAAGAAAGATGAATATAAGGTAGCTGAAACAAATGAAAGAAACAAAAGAAAGAAAGAAAGAAAGAAAGAAAGAAAAGAAAAATTGATGAATATAACGTAGAAGAAAGGACAGAAAAAAGAAAGAAAGATGAATATAAGGTAGCTGAAACAAATGAAAGAAACAAAAGAAAGAAAGAAACAAAGAAAGAAAAAAGAAAGAAAAATTGATGAATATAACGTAGAAGAAAGGACAGAAAAAAGAAAGAAAGATGAATATAAGGTAGCTGAAACAAATGAAAGAAACAAAAGAAAGAAAGAAAGAAAGAAAGAAAGAAAAAAAAAGAAAAATTGATGAATATAACGTAGAAGAAAGGACAGAAAAAAGAAAGAAAGATGAATATAAGGTAGCTGAAACAAATGAAAGAAACAAAAGAAAGAAAGAAACAAAGAAAGAAAAAAGAAAGAAAAATTGATGAATATAACGTAGAAGAAAGGACAGAACAAAGAAAGAAAGATGAATATAAGGTAGCTGAAGCAAATAAAAGAAACAAAAGAAAGAAAGAAAGAAAGAAAATTTGATGAATATAACGTAGAAGAAAGGACAGAAAAAAGAAAGAAAGATGAATATAAGGTAGCTGAAACAAATGAAAGAAACAAAAGAAAGAAAGAAAGAAAGAAAGACAGAAAAAAAATTGATGAATATAACGTAGAAGAAAGGTCAGAAAAAAGAAAGAAAGAACGATGAATATAATGAAGCTGAAATAAAAGAAAGAAAGAAATATAGAAAGAAAGAAATATAGAAAGAAAGAAAAATTGATGCATATAAAGTAACACAAGAAAAAGAAAGAAAGAAAAAAAATTGATGCATAGAAAGAAAGAAAGAAAGAAAGAAAGAAAGAAAGAAAGAAAGAAAGAAAGAAAAAGTAAGCAATTAAATAAAAATAAAGAAACGAATAGATAAATAAAAATAATTTCGCCCGGAAAGAAATGAATCGACGTCAACCAGAACTTCCTCAGGTGATTATCATTTTCTATAATATTATATATTGCAACCTCGCTTTCAAACAATACCCTTCTCCTCTGTGACCTGATTGGCTGAATTCCTTTCTGCCTATTTGAATTCGTCGCATCTGATCGGCAATTTCCGACTCTTTTCATTCAAGACTGGAAGGATATTGTGCTTGTTTTGTTGTTCTTTATGAAATATTAGCTTCCTCTCGGAATGTTGATTATTATTATCATCAGTATAATTATAAACAATGGCAGCTCGTAAAATTAGCTCGACAATTATGGGTGCGTGTGTGTGCCTGTGTGTGTGAACTCAAGCGATTCTACGTTTGTGGTTAACAAATATTTCTCCAGCGATGGTTTTTTTTTGGCCATTCACTCCCAATGTAAAGAAACGAAAAAAAAAGATAATAAAAAGCTTTAGCCACAATGTTGATGTAATGAATCCAGTGTCGCCAAAAGCCAAAGAAAGAAAATTTTACTGTGAAGAATAAGAATTGAAGGAAAAGAAGAAAGAAACGATGGACCTTCAGATATGGACCCGCAAAAAGCCCATGACACCGCTTGTATTTTAACTACCTTCACTTTCGACGATGTCTTTTTTTTTAAAGTGACTATCAGAACTTGAATAAAACTTTAAAAAATTATGAAAATGAATGTATACATTCTTTCGTACTTGATAATTTACAACAAAAATATTTATTTATTAAATTTACAAGAATAACATTATATTCACAATATTCTAAAAACTAATACAATTAAAATGAATGCAAATCAATATTTATCATTTACCAATCTATAAAGAAATAAATATGAAAACAATTTTTTATTCATAAATTTATAAACATTTACTACATTATTAAAATTTGTGAACGAATTATGAGAAAATCCTTATTATTTACAATTTCATAAAGTTCAAATCAATTGGCAATTAGTTAATTGTTTTGCCAACCATTCCAATAAACTATAGAATCAATAGTATAAATAAACAATCTAATAAATAAATACTAATTATTATTATTTGTTGTCAATTCTCAAGAACAAAAAACCTAATTTTTCAGCAACCATATACCATAGTTTATAATACTCAGAAATTCATACCCAGATGTCCTCAAGGACACATGGCACAGTGGATAAAGGCGTTGGTTAGATCCAGTGACAGACCCAAAGAGTGTGAGTTCAATACCCAGTTCAGGCAGTGGAGAACTTTCAGAGGGAAAATTATCAGGAGATAACTGATAACTGACATCCAAACATGGCTCGTGGAACTAGAACAGTCTACCCCAGTGAGCCAAATAAAGGGTTCGGTTCGAAATTCCAACCACCTGAAGAAGGCTGGAGCGTACAACGGCCGAAACGTTGTGACAAAAATGGCGACAAAGATGAGGACAATAGCCCGACTAATGTAAATACTGTACATAATATCTCATCTCAGAAATATAGACAGAATCTATAAGGAGATCATTATTTATCATTTTATAAAGTTCGAATCAATTTTAATTAGCCGGTGTTTTGCCAACCATTCCAATAAATGATATAATAGTGTTTATTATTTTTGTTGTCAATTCTCAAGAACAAAGAAAATGTATAAATTCACTTTCAAATCTGTCTATATTTCTGAGATGAGGTATTATGTACACTATTTTGACTATTGTCCTCATCTTTGTCGCCATATTTATTACAACGTTTCGGCCGGTTGGAATTTCGAACTGAACCCTTTATTTCGCTCACGTGCTATGTTTAATGGATGTCAGTTATCAGTTATCTCCTGTTAATTTTCCCTCTGAAAGTTCTCCACTGCCTTAACCGGATATTGAACTCACACTGTCACTAACCAACGCCTTTATCCACTGTACAATGTGTCCTTGTGGACATCTGTGAATGAATTTCTGGGTATTATAAACCTAATATCTTCAGCACCATTTTTTTTACCAGTGCTCATATTGCAATTTTTACTGTTATCATTTATGTTTTTACCAGAGCTCATATTGCAACTTTTGTTGTCATTATCGCTTTTCTCTGGCACTCATTATTACATTTGAAAGTGACATTATTCACATTATTCGGACTATTGTCCTCATCTTTGTCGCCATATTTATTACAACGTTTCGGCCGTTGTACGCTCCGGCCTTCTTCAAGTGGTTAAAATGTCGAACTGAACCCTTTATTTCGCTCACTGGGGTAGACTGTTCTAGTTCCACGTGCCATGTTTAATGGATGTCAGTTATCAGTTACCGTTGTCATAAGAAACAAAAATCGTCCTTTTGACACTACTTCAATGTCTTTCTTTTTATCTAGATTTGAAAATGTTTAATTCCCTGATAGGCAAAGTTTTTTGGGTGATTTTCCTGCAAAATCTTTTTAGGATTTTCCTTTCTATTTATGTCAATGATTACCCCTTGAAAAAGAAATGAGTAAAAAGAAAACATTGGTAGGCTCTATGAGACGTTATCACCACCAGTTGCCTTCCGCGCCATTTGTATATTCAGCCAAGCTTAAAATCCAGTGGCGAAATTTAACACTTCATCAGAAATGGCAAATATCAGACATTATACAGCACAATTTTCAGATCGAAATTCAAACCCATGTGTGTGTCTGGCTACTAACTTACTTATACATCCACGTAAACGAAAGTGTGTTGAAAAAATCTCCGCTAACTTACGCAAATAGATCAGATGAAGAACATATATAATAGCCTAGTAGTATATATGCATACATTGAAGAGAAAGAAAGAAAGAAAGAATGAAGAGGCAGATTGAAAGAGAAGAGAAGGAATAAGAATAGATGGACGAAAGAAAGAAAGAAAGAAAGAAAGAAAAGGCAGATTGAAAGAGAAGAGAAGGAATAAGAATAGATGGACGAAAGAAAGAAAGAAAGAAAGAAAGAAAGAAAGAAAGAAAGAAAGAAAGAAAAGGCAGATTGAAAGAGAAGAGAAGGAATAAGAATAGATGGACGAAAGAAAGAAAGAAAGAAAGAAAGAAAGAAAGAAAGAAAGAAGAGGCAGATTGAAAGAGAAGAGAAGGAATAAGAATAGATAAGACGAAAGAAAGAAAGAAAGAAAGAAAGAAAGAAAGAAAGAAAGAAAGAAAAGGCAGATTGAAAGAGAAGAGAAGGAATAAGAATAGATGGACGAAAGAAAGAAAGAAAGAAAGAAATAAAGAAGAGGCAGATTGAAAGAGAAGAGAAGGAATAAGAATAGATGGACGAAAGAAAGAAAGAAAGAAAGAAAGAAAGAAAGAAAGAAAGAAAGAAAGAAAGAAAGAAAAGGCAGATTGAAAGAGAAGAGAAGGAATAAGAATAGATGGACGAAAGAAAGAAAGAAAGAAAGAAAGAAAGAAAGAAAGAAAGAAAGAAAGAAAGAAAGAAGAGGCAGATTGAAAGAGAAGAGAAGGAATAAGAATAGATGGACGAAAGAAAGAAAGAAAGAAAGAAAGAAAGAAAAGGCAGATTGAAAGAGAAGAGAAGGAATAAGAATAGATGGACGAAAGAAAGAAAGAAAGAAAGAAAGAAAGAAAGAAGAGGCAGATTGAAAGAGAAGAGAAGGAATAAGAATAGATGGACGAAAGAAAGAAAGAAAGAAAGAAAAGGCAGATTGAAAGAGAAGAGAAGGAATAAGAATAGATGGACGAAAGAAAGAAAGAAAGAAAGAAAGAAAGAAAGAAAGAAATAAAGAAGAGGCAGATTGAAAGAGAAGAGAAGGAATAAGAATATATGGACGAAAGAAAGAAAGAAAGAAAGAAAGAAAGAAAGAAAGAAAGAAAGAAAGAAAGAAAGAAGAGGCAGATTGAAAGAGAAGAGAAGGAATAAGAATAGATGGACGAAAGAAAGAAAGAAAGAAAGAAAAGGCAGATTGAAAGAGAAGAGAAGGAATAAGAATAGATGGACGAAAGAAAGAAAGAAAGAAAGAAAGAAAGAAAGAAGAGGCAGATTGAAAGAGAAGAGAAGGAATAAGAATAGATGGACGAAAGAAAGAAAGAAAGAAAGAAAGAAGAGGCAGATTGAAAGAGAAGAGAAGGAATAAGAATAGATGGACGAAAGAAAGAAAGAAAGAAAGAAAGAAAGAAAGAAAGAAAGAAAGAAAGAAAGAAAAGGCAGATTGAAAGAGAAGAGAAGGAATAAGAATAGATGGACGAAAGAAAGAAAGAAAGAAAGAAGAGGCAGATTGAAAGAGAAGAGAAGGAATAAGAATAGATGGACGAAAGAAAGAAAGAAAGAAGAGGCAGATTGAAAGAGAAGAGAAGGAATAAGAATAGATGGACGAAAGAAAGAAAGAAAGAAGAGGCAGATTGAAAGAGAAGAGAAGGAATAAGAATAGATGGACGAAAGAAAGAAAGAAAGAAAGAAAGAAAGAAAGAAAGAAAGAAAGAAAGAAAGAAATAAAGAAGAGGCAGATTGAAAGAGAAGAGAAGGAATAAGAATAGATGGACGAAAGAAAGAAAGAAAGAAAGAAAGAAAGAAAGAAAGAAAGAAGAGGCAGATTGAAAGAGAAGAGAAGGAATAAGAATAGATGGACGAAAGAAAGAAAGAAAGAAAGAAAGGGAAAGATTGAAAGAAAGAAAGAAAGAAAGAAAGAAAGAAAGAAAGAAAGAAAGAATATAATTAAAAGAGAAATTCAAAAGCCAAAAGAAAGAAAGAAAGAAAGAAAGAGAGAGAAAGAAAGAAAAAAAGAAGAAAGAAAAAAGGAAAGTAATATTATTAGGGAGAGGAAATATGTAAGCTAAACATAATGGAGATTTTTATCAAATGAAATAAAACTCTGTGAGTGTACATGTGTTTATACGTGTGTGTCTGCTCGCGTGTGTGTGTACGTGTGTGTCTGCCTGTGTGTATGTACGTGTATGTCTGTGTGTGTACGTGTGTGTCTGCCTGTGTCTATGTACGTGTTTGTGTGTGTGCGCGCGCGCGCGTGTGTGTGTGAACGCAACCTATTCTTCATTTGTGGATCACCAAATACAATATTTATCAGCGACCTTTTTCTTGTCCATAATGTCTCCCCGCTTGTAAAACATGTGAGTAAATTCGAGAATAAATAATCTTAATATAATGGATCAAGCGACACAATAAAAATGAACAGAGACATTTTTTTTATTTCAATCTCCAACTTTAGCAATTTTCCTTTTACAGATAAGTATTTCCAAAAGAAATTTAAATTTATTTTCTTTTAAGTTCTCAGTGTGAAAAATAGGTTTCTTAGACATACACACACACGCATATATATATATATATATATATATATATATATATATATATATATATATATATATATATATATATATATATATATATATATATATATATATATTATGTTTATGCGTTGTTTTTATGGATACAACTTATTTAAGTAAAGGTTAAGCAGTATTAATTACATTTAAATTTGGTAGATAAATTTCTCGAACATTTTGGCATGTAGATGTAATTAATACTATTTAATAAAAACTGAGCATTTACTCAAAATAAGTTGTATCCGTAAAAATAACGTATGAACAGAAAATATATTAAAATATTTGGCAGATTTAATTCATTTCATCAAATATGTTGTCATTGTTTACGGTAGGTTGCGTTTCATACAGAAATTGTATATCGAGAAAAATCGTCGAGGATGTGTGTTTTTAAGCAGTAATTTGAACTTTGCTGAACCGGAAAGTTCTTTATGACTGAATGGTTAACAGCACGCCAGGCTAAATAACAATTTCAGTTTGGAATATAGGTTCGATTCCTGTCAGAGAAGACCATATTTTCTACGAAATTTCTCGAAAATTCAGACCGGTAAATATAATTAATAATGTTTAATTTAAAACAAAACGTTTACTCAAATAAGTTGTATCCATAAAAATAACGTATAAAAAGAAAATATATTAAAATATTTGGCGGATTTAATTCATTTCATCTAATATGTTGTCATTGTTTACGTTAGGTTACGTTTCGGACAGAAATGATATATCGAGAAAGATAGTCGAAGATGTGTTTTTATAAACAGTAATTTAAATTTTGCTTGACTTTATAAAGCAGTAATTTGGTTTAGTTTGGATTGGTTTGTCTTGTTTTACGGCATATCAACCTCAATGGGTTATTTAATGACGACAAAATTTTTATTGCTGGTAACATGCTTTCCTTCAGAAATCTATTTCTGGGAATATTTTTCCTTGAAGACATCTATAGCTGGCCATATTCTTTTTCAAAGTATGTATAACTGTTTGTATTGCTAGTACATTTTTTTTTAAGTATTGCTGATAATAATTTTTCATTCAAAAATTATTGCTGATAATATTTTTTTTATTACAAATTATTTCTGGTATTAAAACTTATTTTTACACAAGTTTGTGTGTTAACTATTTGCCCATAGCTGGGACCCTAACAGGTGCTAACACCCGGGGTCAGGGTGGACCTGGGAATTCCAGCAATTAAGAGGCGGTTCCACGGTCCTCAAAACCTCCTGATCAGAGGCCTTGTTGTTGGTTGTAGTTTACCGTATTACCCAGGACGCGGATGTAGTTTATCGTCATACCCAGGACAGGCAGTTATTTGAACATTTGAATGAAAAGATTTATTTTTAAATGTATTTCTTTATAAAATGATGACTAATAAATCTTTATAAAAAGTAAATGATAACTATCGCATTGTACTTGGTTCATATATTTTTATAATATTATAAGTAAGCATTGCTGAGGGAGTCAAAAGTGTATACAGTAATATTGGTAGAATAACCGTCCTTTTGACATACCGTATATTTTGGGTTTTTTTATTTCTGGTCACGGACGTTAAACATTGGCACAAGTTCGTAATTATTGCATCAGAATCTTATCCTATGAAACAAGAATTTCAAAGTCTTCAAGCGAAGGAATTATGAAAAATATTAAATCAATGAAACGGTTATAAAGTAAGAGAGAAAGGGATCTGAAAGATTCAAATGAACGAATTCTTTGAAATAATATTAACTAACCAGGTTATTAGTCGAGACGCCTCCATTTTTTTTATCTGTACCCTCCCCCAAACTAGGCAGTACATCCACTAAAACGCTAGCGGTTACAGGGTGTAGAGCAATTAGCAAAAGAAACTTTAATAACGAGAAGAAAGATAAAAGAGTAATCAGGAGGACGGTAGATAATGATTAACATTGCATTTGAATTTTTGCAAATTAAAATTGGCTGGAAAACATGGAGACGAAAGGGAGTTCCACAAGTGAGAAGTACGAGAAAAGAAACCGTTTGCATAGAACCAACGATCATATCTATCCAGCTCAACTGTAAATTGATGACATCTCGCCGCCAGTCTGGCACTGCACTTAAATTCATACAGTCTCAGTGCCACAGCGAAGAGCGATATTTATTCTGCTAAGCACAAGGCCAAAATGGGGAATGGTGGAAAAGGACTTTTTTTCTGCCTTAACGTTAAACTTAGCTAGCCACAAACACTGACCCAAACATACCACAATATTCCTAACACCAAAACAACACATTCTTACTTATCTTTCTTACTACATTCACCATAATACCTCATGGTCTCTATGAAAATCCTAACTAGTCCCCATATGTACAATTCATTTTCTGGGGGTGGGGGATAAAACAACAATTTAAAATCTAACCCCAATGTGTATTTACAATGAGAAACTATCGTGAAAAGTGATATTTATTTGCAAATATTTACAAAATGTGGCACAAGGCCAAAATGGAGACAAGGACCTTCTTCATCTGTCTTAACTTTAAACTTAGCTCGCCACAAACACTGAACAAAACATACCACAATATTCCTTACACCAAAACAACACATTCTTACTTACCTTTCTTACGACATTCACCATAATACCTCGTGTCTCTATGAAAATCCTAACTGGTCCTCATACGTACAATACATTGTCTTTAATAAAAAACAACAATTTAAAAACTAGCCCTAATGAGTATTTACAATATGAAAACAAAACTATTTACAAGAAACCAAATGAAAATAATGTTAGTACTAGCCCCCCCGCCCCGCAATCCTTAAATATGGCAGAAACATTAGTTAACTGGACGAAATCAATGCCGGGTTCTAATACTATAAAACATTCCAATCACTCACTCAAGTGCCAGAGCGAAGATCGATATTTATTCTAATATGGACAGAAATGTGGCACAAGGCCAAAGGGAGTCAATGGGGAAAAGGACGGTCTCCATCTGTCTTAACGTTAAACTTAGCTAGCCACAAACACTGACCCAAACATACCACAATATTCCTAACACCAAAACAACACATTCTTACTTATCTTTCTTACTACATTCACCATAATACCTCAGGGTCTCTATGAAAATCCTAACTAGTCCCCATATGTACAATTCATTGTCTATGGGGGGGGGATAAAACAACAATTTAAAAACTAGCCCCAGTGAGTATTTTCAATATGAAAACACCATGGCGAAGAGCTAACCTGGATAGTTGCCATGAAATTATTTATAGAAAAGGCACAGGGAGGCAATTTTATGGCGGTGAGAAAGTGACAGAGAAGGATTTTATAAATTTTAACCGATAGTGAAGGTAATTGTTCCTTCAATGAATGTCGAATGATTTATGGAGGGAAACAGTTATTTTTATCGTTACCATTTAAGATCTTGGCCTCTTGTGGCTTACGGCCATATTACCGGTTCTCGATTATCACGAAAGTTAAGCAACGTAATGTGCTTAGATGGGTGACCGCTTGAAAATATCAGGTGCTGTCAGCTTGGATGTTCGGTTGGTTTAATGTTCTTACGGCCATATCACGTTGCAACACCGATTCTCGTACGATCATCATAGTTAAGCAATATCAAGCCCAGTCAGTACTTGGGTGACCGCTCGGGAATATCAGGTGCTGTAAACTTGGATGTGTGACTGGTGTAATGGGTAATGGTTCGGAATCGTTTCTTACTACATCCACCATAATACCTCATGTCTCTATGAAAGTCCTAACTAGTCCCCATATCTACAATTCATTGTCTGTGGGGGAGAGGAATAAAAAACTAAAAAAAAAAAACTAGCCCAAATGAGTATTTACAATATGAAGAGCGAAGAGCACATCCGAATAATTTCCATGAAAGTATTTATAAAAGAAGTCATAGAGAATTGAACTTACGGCGGTGGGTTGAAACCGAGCCGCTAGATCAGGACATATAATATTGCTGATTCTTCTATGGATCTTATCAAGGAGCTCCAGGTAATTAGCTGGGGCATCAGACCATATATGCCAGCAATATTCTAAGCATGGACGAAAAGTAGACTTATAGATATATAAGATAGATTCCGGAGAGATAAATTGTCTCGCATGACACAAGTGAACGAATATTCTTAGCAGCTGACCTAGCAATGGATTCAATGTAGTCTTTCCACTTCATGGTGCTTCGGTTGTGCATATATTAGGAGACACAAGGCGATACTCTCGGAGTTTCCGCGGTTTCGATCTGATTTGGAATAATCATTCATTCTTTAAAGGATCGTTCTACGCGACTCCATTGTGGTTCAATAAAGCTACCATTGGTCCGTTCATTAAATAATGTCGCTATGTGTGATATGGTGCTCTAAAGATGCTTGACAAAAGCAGAAAAATAAAAAAGGGCTCTATAATGATCCTGACCAGGCATCTCGAATTCACTCATTTTCGCACCGCGGTGACGTGGCTTCCCTCTGTCTTTTCTGCAAATATTTCTGTGGCAATTCTTCTGTTGAGATTTTCTCCTTGTTCATATCAAAACGAGTTAGAACTTCATAGACATTGAGGTATTATGGTGGCTGTAGTAATCTATGGGCAAATATGACGATAAACTACATCGGGCAGCAAGGCTTCTGATCGGGAGATTGGAGCTTTTGAGCAGCGTGGAATCGCCACTGAATTGCTATTGTCCCCAGGTCTACCATGACCCGTGTTGGTAGCATCTGTTAGGGTCTCAGTTGTGGGCAAATAGTGAAGCCACCAATAAACACCAAAAACTATGAACGTATAAAAATACATTTTTATAGTAAAGTTGCCAGCAATTGATTCTTATATTAAAAAAATTACCAACAATACCTGTTTACTATTTACATTATTCGTACTATTGTCCTCATCTTTGTCGCCATATTTATTACAACGTTTCAGCCGTTGTACGCTCCGGCCTTCTTCAGGTGGTTGGAATGTCGAACTGAACCCTTTATTTTGCTCACTGGGGTAGACTGTTCTAGTTCCACGAGCCATGTCTAATGAATGTCAGTTATCAGTTATCTCCTGTTAATTCCTCTCTCCAAGTTCTCCACTGCCTTAACCAGGTATTGAACTCACACTCTTTGGGTCCTGTCACAGTGACATGACCCAAAGAGTGTGAGTTCAATACCCGTAAATAACTTATTCATAGTAGAATTGCCACCAATGCATATTCATAATAAAGTGACCAACAATATGCTTTGGCAGCAAAATGACCAACGTTACATTCAATTGCAAAATGACCAACAATACATTTTATCTGGAGTTGAAGCCATACAATTAAGTTCAAATATATTTAGTCCTAAAACTGTGCAAAATATTTAGATTTTCGCATTAAATAACCCATAGAGGTTGATATGCCGCTAAACAAAATCAACCAACCAAATACTCTTTGGAAAGGCCTACAAATCCATCTCCTCCCTCCAGATATGGGTTAAATAGTAGAGAAGACTTCAGCTTCTTCAGACTTTGTTGGCAACCAGTCAAGTGAAAAGACAACTGTGAATTCAAAAACCGTATGTAGCCCTGGTAAAGCGTATGCTGTATGCATTTGCTTGTTTATAAATCCACCATTGGTCCCTGCATTGTATGTTGCTGCCATGTCTGGTCTGGTCTGGTTCTCCTACTATATATCTCGAAATTCTTCATAAAATTCAAAAAAGATCCTGTAATATTATCTATCTTGATCTGGCATTTTCCCACCGCCGTCAAGTGGCTTCCCTCTGCCTTTTCTATAAATGTTCTCATGGTAGTTATTCTAATGAGCTTTTCTTATTGTCATCGTTTTTCGAGTGTGGACTTTTTTTGTCAGGATGAATGTGTTTGAGTGATTGGTCGAATGATTGTTGCTAATTACCTAGGTCTGCATTAATTTCGTCCAGTTAACTGATTTTTCTGCCACAATTAAGGATTGTATTTTTGTTTTATTACTATCACCATTTTGTTTAGCTTCTTATATATAAATTGTATTCTTTGTATATATTCATTGCGGTTTCATTTTTAAATGCTGTTATTTTTATTCCTCATCCTAATGCAGACAAACTGTGCATGTGGGAAGTAGGTAGGGATTCATAGAGACTCCGGGGTATTAGGGTGACTGTAGTAAGAATGATAAGGATGTGTTGTTTTGGTGTAAGGAATACTGTGCTATGTTTAGGTCAGTAACGGCGGCTAGCTAACTTTAAGATAAGACAGATTGAAGACCACCCGCTAACGCCATTTTTGTATTTTTCAAAATATATATTACTTTCCTCCTTGTTCAGAAAGTTGGTTCATTGTGTCATGCTAGAATTTTTTCTCCCCTGAATCCATCTTGAACGTTTACAAATCTGCCATTTATCTATGCATTGCATATTGCTGCTACATCTGGTCTGGTGCTTCTGCTATATATTTAGAGATTCTTGATAAAATCCAAAGAAGGATCTGCAATGTTATCGGTCATGACCTGGCATCTCAGTCATTTTTCAATCACCTGTATTCGTTCTATAAATACTTTGGTGGAACTTGATATAATGAAATCTCCCTCTTGGTAACTCGACTGCATGAATTTAATCGTGCTACTAGATTGGCAATTAGGTCCCACCGCTTTACTAGCCAGATGTAACTGTAAGTTCTGTACTAACAGTTTCTTTTCTCGTACTTCTCGCCGGTGGAATTCTCTTCAGGTTTCTTGCTTTCCTGCCACCTGCAATCAGGTAAGAGTATGTTTCACAAAGCAGTGGTTCTTGGTCCTAACCTGGCATCTCGGCTTCAATCACTTTCTAATCACCGTAACGTATTCTCCCTGTCTCTTTTCTACAAATATTTTCATGGAAGTTGTTCTAAAAAAGCTCCCCTACTTGGTAACTTGTTTGCAGGAATCACTCTACCCCTGTGGACTAAATAAAGGCTCTGGTTCGAAATTCAACAAATATCACATGAAGAAGGCCTACAACGGCCAAAACATCGTGAATGTGACAGTAAAAATGAGAACAATAGTCCTAACAATGTAAACAGTGTAAATAGTGACAATACCACATCTCAGAAATATAGACAATTCCTGAAGAAGACCGGAGCGTATAACGGCCGAAACGTTCTTAATATGACAATAAAGCTGAGGATAACATTTCGAATAATGTAAATAGTGTAAATATTTGCAATACGACATCTCAGAAATATAGTCAAATCCTGAAGAAGGCCGGAACGTATAACGACTGAAACGTTGTGAAAACAATAATAAAGATGAGGACAACAGTCCGAACAATGTAAATAGTGTAAATAGTTGCAATACCTCATCTCATAAATAGAGACAGATGTTGAAGGTGAATATAGCAATAAAGATGAGGACAACAGCCTAACAATGTAAATAATGTAAATAGTTACAATACCTCATCTCAGAAATATAGACATATCCTGAAGAATGTCGGAGCGTACAACGGACGAAACGTCGTGAACATGACAATAAAAATGAGGACAACAGTCCGAACTATGTAAATATTTTAAATACTTACATTACCTAGCCTCAGAAATATTGTCAGATGATGGCGATTGATGTTGTATTAAAATTTTGTAGATTGTATGTGGCATAAAAGCAAGAAGATGGAAGAGAACTCTACAAGCGAGAAGTGCGAGCAAATAAGCTATTAGACTAGAACTTACGTTTATATCAATTTAAAATTTAATAAAACAATGAGACCTAGTTACCAATCTACTAGTACGTTTAAGTAGTACATTTAAGTACTACTAGATTAAGCATTTTACAGATTTGCTCGTCCTTTGATTTTGTTAACCATGACCTTTTTCAGACATGTCGTTAAATATGTTAGGTGAGATCAACATCTTAGTTTAGTTACACCGGTTTGTAGATTTGGACGTCCTTTGATTTTGCTAACCATGACCCTCTTCAGCTACGCCGTTAAATATGTTAGCTGTATCCAATATCTTAGTTTAGTTACACCGTTTTACAGATTTGCGCGTCCTTTGATTGTGCTAACCATGACCCTCTTCAACTCTGTATTCAGTCTCTTCTTTTCAAGAAAAAAAAAGAGCGCTGGTTACTTTTGCACATGAAAGTAGGCTATCGTATATTCACTTGGATATCTATGTGGAATGATGTGTGTTAGTGTATACGTGTTTTTATTTATGCGTATGTAGTTTTGTGTGTTTGTACGTGTTACAGTATTGCTTTCTATTAAATCAACAGGTGTTCTCTTTTTTACGACTTTTTCATTTGCCAATACTTATTTTACGGTAGAAAATTTTACACCTTTTCGCAGGTGTGTTTGTCTTTTTGTTTAGAAAGCCATGACGCAAAATTAAAATTCGTTGGTTCAGTAGTGACGTAAGTGGGGCGTCGGGTAATTTCGACTCTCATTCTCTTCGGGGTCAGTTTTTTTTTTTTCTGTTTTGTTTTATTTTTATCTTTGTTGTTTTGTTTTTTGTTGTTGTTGTTGTTTTTCCTAACCCCTATCCGTATTTGTAGATAAGAAGTATATTATGCTTTGTACGTTCCTTTATTTATCTTTTTATTAAAGTTTGGTTTCGAGAGTACGTTTTTACATGTCTTCAGGTCGTAGGCAATTACAGCTCTCCACAACTTTCATCATTTGTAACTCTAAGCAACGTTTTTCTCCTTACCCCCCCCCTCGTAGCCCCTGTCCTGTCAACCTTTGACACGGACTCGTTTGGCGGCTCAATCGATGTTTCTCTTCGCTCCTCCTGCCTTCGACAGGTCTTATGAATATCAAATTCTCCAAGCCTTCTTTCCTCATTATGTGTCCCGGAAATTTCAAATCTCAGTTGTCTCTTTCTAATTGTGCGTATCAGTGTTTTTTTTTTTTTTTGCTTCCATTTTCCCGAAGACTTGCTACTTTAGAACAACACTTCTGTTGATCCCAATCTTCTCTTCCTCTGTGAGGAGATTGTCCAGCATTCACTGCCATGTTGGAGGAGATATATTTTATTAGCACTCTTTTTATCATTTTTAACGATATTTATCTCTTTCTTAATACAGACAAACCACTCATCTAAAGACCTCCCCTCCAACGGACTTCGGATGCAACAGACAAAATTTGCAGGCCAAATTTTAAAAAATAGTTACGCAAAAAAAAAAAACTTCCAAAACGTCAGCGATATATTTCAAAATTTGCGGGCTTAGCAGAACGAGTCGTATTAGTTCTCAAAGTGACCGCTTGGCGACGGTGGCGGGCTTTTCAATTGTAAGCAAAGACGGGTGTACAGTATATAAAGTACGATACATTAATGCGTGCGTGAAAAAGTAGCTATGAAAAATCTATTATTTTTGTTATTTTCATTAGTATATCTATATTAAGTATATATTTATTCATGTCATATATACATGTTTATAGTATTTACATTATGATCATAACTGTTAGTAGTTACTATTTTGAATCCCATAGAAAGACCGATTTACATCTCACTTATTGAAATTAGTCCTGGTTATGACGATAAACTACATTTGTCAGCAAGGCCTCTCATCAGGAGAGCAGAGGTTTCGAAGAGCGTGGAACTACCTGTTAATTGCTGTTGTTCCCAGGTCCATACTGAGGAGGGGTAGTAGCACCTGTTAGGGTGCCAGCTATGGCCAATTAGGGAAACCCCAGACGAAACAGAACATTATAAAAGTATAAAAAATATTTTTTCATAGTAAAAATACCAGAAATACATATTTATATAAAAAATTACCAACAGTACGCACATAGTAAGAAACTGAAACTATTTCACTTAAATCCGTTTAAAATTCTACCAAACGACCAAAATTAAGACTAAGGCTTTCTTGACATTAATCTATACAATATCTGACATTTCCTTAAATGAAACTGTATTCCAAAATAGAACTACAACATAAAACACGTCTATCTATCTATCTATCTATCTATATTCTATCTTCAGTTTGAGCGGCTTGGTGATAGTAGTCGTGGCTCCAGGGAGCACAATCTTATGGTTTCTACCAAACAACTAAAATTAAATCTTTCTTGACATTAATCTATATAATATCCGACAATTTCTTAAAGAAGTCAAACTGTATTCAAAGATTATAACTTCAACAAAACTACAACATGAAAAAGACATAGCCCAGCTTTAATGATGTAATTATGTCCTCACAAGCATATACAGACAAACCTCTCATCTACGGACCCCCGTCAACAGACTTCGGATGCAACGGACAAAATCTGAAGCCAAAATAATAATAAAAAAAGTTATGGAAGAAAAAAAACTTCCAAATCATCAGCGCTGTATTTCAAAGTTTACGGGCTTAGCAGAACGAGTCGTATTAGTTCTCAAAGTGACCACTTGGCGGTGATGGTTGGCCTTTCAATTGTAAACTAAGATGGGTGTACAGTATATAAAATACGATACATTAATGCGTGCGTGAGTAGGTAGCTATGAAAAATTTATTTTTGTTATTTTGATTAATATACGAGGGTCATTCAATAAATAAGGTGAATCTTTCGGTATAAGGACTTCTAATACAGATAGAAGCTTACTTTTTTTCAACGTAGTCTCCCAGCACTGTCACACACTTTTACTATCTGTGCACAAGCTTCCGTATTCCCTCAGCGTAAAAATCTTTGGACTGATGTCTCAGCCAGTCGCTCACAACACTTTTGACTTCATCGTCACTTTTAAACTTCGTGCCTCTCGTGAACGCTTTCAAGGGACCAAACAGATGAAAGTCTAAATGGGCAAGGTCTGGGCTGTAAGGGGGATGAGGGATCAGTTCTCAGCCCAGCTCGTTGATGGTCTGCACCGTTTGGGCTGCTGTGCTGTTTGTGCTCTGAGCAACGTTTCTCCCCTCGCAGTCCCTGTTCTGTAAACCAAAATCGTTTGTTATGCTGCTTGATATTTCCCTACGTTCCTCTTGTTTTCAGTATGGCCTGTGAGTATCAAATTCTCGAATTTTCGAAGTGCAAGTGTCATTTTTTGTAATGAAAGACATGGCTTAACTCAGAATTCGAAACGAGCGCGAACGTGTCTTGCCTGCAAAGTGATGACAAAAAAGAAATATGGCCGCTATTGAAGATGCAAATTATGCGCGCCTATCTCGTTCAAAACGAGACGATATTTGCACACATGCAAATTTTGGCCGTATTGGAATAGCATAAAAAGCGGGGTGCCAGCAGCACGACAGGACCGAAGTCATTCAGCGGACAACGTGCAATAGAGCTTGACCTACGGATTGACAAACGGACAAAGAGGAAGTCGAAGTAGGCGCGGCTGAGCTGGTGTCTGTTTCACAACTGCCCAGTGTAACGACCGAGAAAGGGAGCCACGCAATCTATTTCCTTGAGGCAACCGAAGAAGAAGAAAAAATAGCTTGCCTGCCGGCGATCACCGCACTGCACTTTTTGACCCCCCTATCATCACCATTTTTCTCTACATCTCTACATCTTTGTTACCGTTTCATTAAAATTCTTCCTTGCTTACATGCTCTGTCTATGGTATTCCGAGCACCCGTTCTATAGAACCCCATGTCTCTTGCCTCAAGTTTCCTCTTTATTTGTGAGGAATTTGTCCAGCATTCCCTGTCATATAGGGGGATTGATATTAAATCACAGTTGCACACTATTTATAAAGAAATTTTTTTGTTTCTTAATATTTTTTTTTTGTAGCTTTTGGAAGGCATCTTTAACTATTTCAATGCTACTTCGTATTTCGGTGTCATATTTCCCGTCTTCTGTTACAACATTCCATTTCGTGTTTTTCTCATTTATTACCAGTGACAAAAAAACTCTCATGAAAATTACTAGATTAAACGTTTTTCAGCTATTACAACATCGAGCAGACACCGAATTTTCGCTTACCGCGTGAAAAGCAGTTCATTCGGGGTAGGCCTCGTGCCTTGAGCGGTTATCGAGATTTAAGCTACATCCAGACCCCCAAGTGGAACTCGTACATCGCTGAAGATGGTGGGAAAATGGTCGGTTCCCTGTACCGCTCCAGCAAGTACCTGACACCTACCTACCTAAAAGAGACAGATCAGGTTGAAAATGGAGTACTGCTGTCATATTTAGGCACGAGCTGCCTAGTCTTCACTTTCCAGTCTCGACAGAGTCCAAAAGAATCTCCGCGTCCTTGTGGGTGACAAATTAATTCCCCCCTCTCCAAACCATTTCCCATGGACGAAATGTCGCAAATCATTCGCTGCTCAAATGCTATTTCCATGGAAAGTCATTAGGAAAACTACATTCCTTAGGGCAACCAGTTCTAACCTTCACAGCTAAGACACGCCATGCCAGGCACATTGTAGAGAACCACATTCATTCCCTTTCGTGAGATGTAAGTTCCACTCGAACAGCTTCTTCCCGCAAACCGCTGCTTTTTGGAACCGACTATCAAGAGGACGCTAATCCGATTACTACAATCTTCAACTGCTCAAGTCTGGTGCTAACCGTTATCTTCTCTGCATATCCAAATAAACTGTGCTCCCTATTCTGTAACCCTCTACATTAAGTGGCTCTTGGGCCGTGTCCAAGGTAAAAAAAATTATTGCAAAGAATATTTTGCGAACTGTTAAACAAAGAACAATTCAGTCCGTGGGAAAGACAACTAAAATGAAACCACTGGCCATATTCATCGTATCGTACACCATCTTGTCAGCAATCAAATACACAATCATTTAAACAATCATTTACACAATCAGGACCTCAATCATTTACACAATCATGTCCGCAATCACTTACACATTCATATACACAATCATTTACGCAATCATTTACACAATCATGTCTGCAATCATTTACACAATCATGTACACAATTATTTACACAATCATGTACACAATCATGTACACAATCATGACTGCAATCATTTAAGCAATCATTTACACAATCATGTACACAATCATGTACACAATCATGTATACAATTATTTACAGAATTATTTACACAATCATTTACGCAATCATTTACACAATCATTTACACAATCATTTACACAATCATGCCTGCAATCATTTACACAATCATGTATGCAATTATTTACACAATCATTTACACAATCATGTATATAATTAAGTACACAATCATGTCCGCAATCATTTACACTATCATGTATACAATCATTTATACAATCAGTTATACAAATATTTATACAATCATGTCAGCAATCATGTCGGCAATCATTTACACAATTATTTACACAATCATGTACACAATCATTTATACAATCATTTATACAATCATGTCGGCAATCATGTCGGCAATCATTTACTGAATGTAAACCAGCCTCTGCCACATGCGTTTCACTTGGCTTTCTGAACGTCACAACGAATTTCATGAGGAAAATTGCGTTTATTTTTGTTCTGTTTTTGTTTTTTTAAATCGATATCACCCTATGCAAGGCAATAAAGTAACTAAGACACAATGTGTTCCTGAGTGTAGAAGAATTAGGAACAGAAACAATAATAATGAGCGGGAAGAGGAAAGAGTAATCAGGACAGTAGATAGCGATTGACATTACATTTAAATTTTTGGTAGATTAAAGTTGGTTGGAAAGAATGGAAAAGTCAGTAAGGCCACAAGGGGGTTACTAGGTGTGGAAGTATTAGGAACATTAAAATTGGCTGGAAAGCATGGAGTTGGAAAAGTAGCTCCACAAGCGATAAGTGCGACAAAAGAAACTGTTAGCATAGAACTTACGCCTATATATAGCCAGCTCAATTGTAAGTTGATGAGATCTGGACACCAATCTAGTACTGCGTTTAAATTCATAAAAGTCTAGGTACCATAGCGAAGATCTCATCAATTTTTTGTTTATTTCGTATCCTCACTTGTTCACTCACAGGTTCTCATACATAACCACATGCATATACAATGTACAAAGTACAATGTTTCTTGAATTTTGTAACTTTTCGTTCAAGGTAACGTTTTCATCATTTTAAACGATTGGTGATTTTCACTAAGGAAGACAATAAGTGTAAATATCATTTGTTTTAGAAACAGGACGCAGCTATGTTTTCCTCTGGAGAAGAAAATTTTTTTTTTCGTATTTTCGAATGAATAAATAAGAAACAAATCACATGCAACAGTGTGTATGTTAACCACTGTCGTCTGTGATGATATTTTACCGATAAAAATATTTTAATTATTGAGAAATATTTAACAGCTCATGGTGCACCACTTGTGGACTAGTCCACGAGATACAGAGCATTATCTTGCGTGGGTGGTCTTGTGGTGTGTGTGTGTCCCGTGGTGACAACCAATGTCTGGGACGCTTGGGAGTGTCATACAGGATCCACTTTTCGTCACTGGTGAACACTCGATGAAATATGGATACGTTGCGATGCCGAGAGAGCAACAAGAAACAGGTTGTCACACGTTGACGCTTGTTGGCTCCTGACTCTTTGTGGGCTAACTACTTGCTCAACTTGTACACCTTATCTATGCGGTTCAGGTGAAGTCAGACTAATTCATCAGAAACCTGGAAACATTCGGCAAGCTCTCCACAGTTTTTTAGCTGTTGTCCTCCTCTGTGGCCGCTTTCAGGGCCTCATCTCCCAGGACCTGCGGCCGGCTACTGCGGCTTGCCTCACAAAGGGACAGATCTCCCGACCTGAATCCAATGCCTGGCGATAAGTTAACTCACAGCATTATCCCCAAAGACTTGACGTATTCGGAGACTTGCTGCTGCTGCAGAGAAGCCCGCCTTAAGTTCATAATGCAGACAACCCAAACAAGAATCTTTGACACTGTCATGTACATGATTTTAATTGTTTTTTTGCTTTATTTTTTTTATCATTTTACCCCAAGCAAGGCAGGATTGCCACAAGTACGCTAGGTATTACAGACAGTGAAGGTGAGAGATAAGACTGGGTATAGGGGGTGGACAAAAGATGGACGAAGCCGACAGAAGATGGCGATTAATATTGTATTTAAATTTTTAAAGATTGTACTTATCAGGGAAACAAGGACACGGAAAGGGAGTTCTATTTGGCGGGAAGTGCGAGAAAAGAAACTGTTGGAGTAGAGTTGTCGACTGCATTTAAGTATTTCAACAGTAAAACGGTGGGATCTAGCTGCCAATCTAGTAGCACGCTTAAATTCGTGTAGTCGGGACATCAGGTTAAAAAAAGCTCGTCAGAGCAGTCGCCATGAAAATATTTGTAGAAAAGGTAGAGGGAAGTCACGTCACGTTAGTGAGAAAGTGACTGAAGTTGAGATGCCAGGTCAGGATCGATTGCATTACAGATCCTTCTTTGGATTTTGTCAAAAAAAAAAACTCGAGATGAATAGCAGGAGCAGCTGACCAGATATAGTTATCATCTGCCTCCTCCTCCTTCCTCCTCCTCCCCCTCCTCCACCTCCTCATCATCATTATTAACATCATCATCATCATAGCTGTTTTGACTTGAAGGCACAATCTAAATTAGTGTTTTTTTCTCATTTTCAGCAAATTTTTAAATATGTGATCCCTCTCCAAACTTCATTGTCTTGTGCCAACTCAAGAAATATTTTTAATCGTTTCACTCTCCCAAGCAAGGCGACAGTGCCACTAAGACGCAAGATGGGTTGCAGGGAATGAAAGTGAAAGAGAATGAGAAGACTGAGAATAGAGAGGATTGGGGAAATGACAAAGAAAGGAACAGGGCTCAAGAAGAGATAAGATGGCGTTTGGCGTTTCATTCTAGTTATCAGAAATTCCAGAGATGGGAAGCGCGAGAAAAAAATTCTGCTAGAGTAGAAATGGGGTTGCATCTCGCTAGTTCAATAATAAAAAGGTGGGACCTAAATGCCAATCTAGTAGCACGCTTCAATTCATGTGGTCACGTCATCAGGAAAACAAAAACCATGTCAGTGCAGTTCCCATGAAAATATTTGTAGGAAAGACGGAGGGAAGCCACTTCACCTCGATAAGGAAGTAACTGAAGTCGAGGTGCCAGGTCAGGATCTATGACATTGCCTTCTTTGGATTTTTTTTCTCTGGAGAAGAAATATACGTTTTTACTTTCAAAATTATTTTTTGTATTTTCAAATGAATAAATAAGAAAAACACCACATGCAACAGTGTATCCTAACCACTGTCATCTGTGATCATATTTTTACCGATAAAAATATTATAATTGTTAAGAAATATTTTCTTAAATACAAAAAATCAGCCTTTCGCCGTGGATTTCTGTGTTGAAAATGGCTGAGGAACCTTCAACGAAAAATTACCTTGAATCTTTTTCGTTGCACGACGCACCTTATGATGAGCGGCCCAATGGTCGGAAAATGTTGCCCAACTTTGGTTTAGACATTTTATTTGAATATTCATTAGTATCTGAGCAGAGAACGCAAACCCAGCAACGAGATTAAAATACCTTTATTAATAACTGCAAATGTCTTTATAATAGTTTCTTTTATTTATTACATTCCTTTTACTTAAATTTTAAAGGAAGAGAATTGGTGTATTAACTTTTTCTTTCATACAAAGAACCCATAGAAATCGTTATTGATCTCCGCTGGCAAAATTGTTAATCTGTCAAGGCTTAGACACAGGCACGATTCATTTGTCAAAGATTCGTGATTTACGATACAGACGACAGATTAACTTAGCCAAGAAAAAGAAAGGTGGAAGAGTGGGGGGGACAGAGAATCAAGTGAGAGTCTAGAGAAAGACAGGAGGAAAAGAGAAAAGAGAGGGTGGGTGAGTGGTAGTAAAAGAAGGAGAGTAAGGGAGATAGAGGAGAGCAAAGGGGGAAGAAAGTGAGAGTTGAGAGGTACGGAAAGAGCTGGGCAGAAAGTGGGTAGAGTAAAGCGAAAAGGAAGGAGAAATGACGGAAAAGAGAGAGAAGAGGAGGAGAAAAGAGAAAGCGAGAAAGATATCGAGGGAAAACAAATGAGGGTCGGGTTAAAGTGAGAGCAAATAGAAACAAAACGAGAAGAGAGAAAGTGAGTGAGTGAGTGAGTGAGAGAGTGAGAGTACAGTAAAATAAAGAGAGTAAGAGAGAGAGAATGAGAATGTGCTAAAGAGAGAAGAGGAGAAAAAAGAGGAATGATTGATTTGTCTTTTTAACGGCATATCAACACCTTAAGGGTCATTTAATGCTGAAATCTAATTTTTTTGGAAGTTTTGAAGTAATAAAAATATATGTTATTCAGCTTTCACAATTGAATACATGGTAGATAATACTCAGCTTTTGTGCATATACACGTCTGTGTGGACATAATTACTAGAGGCGGGGAAGTGCGTTTTATGTTGCAGTTTTGTAGAAATTATATTTTGGAATAAAATTTGATTTCTTTAAGAAAATGTAGAATATTATATGGATTAATGTTCTGAAAGAGTTCTTTCATTTTGGTTGTTTGGTTGATTTTGTTTAGCGGCATATCAACACCTTTATCGGTTATTTAACGCCGAAATCTAAATATTTTGAATACAAATTTATGGCTTCTACTAAATATATTTGAACGCATTTGTATGCAGATAAAATGTATTGTTGGTCCTTTTGCTATAAAATGTATCACTGGTCATTTTCTGTAAAATGTATTACCGGACATTTTACTATAAAAATGTATTGTTGGTAATTCTATAAAATGTGCTGCTGGTTATTTTGCTTTAAATATGTATTGTTGGTCATTTTACTATAAATATGTAATGTTGGAAATTTAATTATAAATATGTAATGTTAATTTTACTATAAATGTGTAATATTGGCAATTTTCTATAAATATGTAATGTTCGTAATTTTACAATGAAAGTGCATTGTTGGTAATTTTAATCTAAATATGAATTGTTGGAAATTTTACTATAAATATGTATTGTTAATATTTTTACTATAAATATGAAATGTTGTTAATTTTACTATAAATATGAAATGTTGTTAATTTCACTAAAAATATGAAATGTTATTAATTTTACTATAAATATGAAATGTTGTTAATTTTACTATAAATATGAAATGTTGTTAATTTCACTAAAAATATGAAATGTTGTTAATTTCACTAAAAATATGAAATGTTGTTAATTTTACTATAAATATGAAATGTTGTTAATATCACTATAAATATGAAATGCTGTTAATTTTACTATAAATATGAAATGTTGTTAATTTCACTAAATATATGAAATGTTAATTTTACTATAAATATGAAATGTTGTTAATATCACTATAAATATGAAATGCTGTTAATTTTACTATAAATATGAAATGTTGTTAATATCACTAAAAATATGAAATGTTGTTAATTTTATTATAAATATGAAATGTTGTTAATTTTACTATAAATATGAAATGTTGTTAATTTCACTAAAAATATGAAATGTTGTTAATTTTACTATAAATATGAAATGTAGTTAATATCACTATAAATATGAAATGCTGTTAATTTTACTATAAATATGAAATGTTGTTAATTTCACTAAAAATATGAAATGTTGTTAATTTTATTATAAATATGAAATGTTGTTAATTTTATTATAAATATGAAATGTTGTTAATTTTATTATAAATATATAATTTTAGACATTTTAATATAAACATGTATTGTTGCCAATTTAACTATAAATATATAATGTGGGAAATTTTAATATAAATATGTACTGTTGGTAATTTTACTCAAATCTCTATTGTTGGCAATTTTACTATAAATATGTAATGTTGGTCAATTTAGTATGACGGTGTATTATTGGTAATTTTACTATAAATCTGTATTGTTGGAAATTTTACTATAAATATGTAATGTTGGTCATTTTAGTATGAATGTGTATTATTGGTAATTTTACTATAAATCTGTATTGTTGGCAATTTTACTATAAATATGTAATGTTGGTCATTTTAGTATGAATGTGTATTATTGGTAATTTTACTATAAATCTGTATTGTTGACAATTTTACTATAAATATGTAATGTTGGTCATTTTAGTATGAATGTGTATTATTGATAACTTTACTATAAATCTGTATTGTTGGCAATTTTACTATAAATATGTAATGTTGGTCATTTTAGTATGAATGTGTATTATTGGTAATTTTACTATAAATCTGTATTGTTGGAAATTTTACTATAAATATGTTATGTTAATAATTTTTGCTGTAAATATGTATTGTTGGTAATTTTTTTATATAAAAGTGTGTAGCTGGTATTTGTACTATAAAAATGTGTTTATATAATTTCATAGTGTTTTTTGTTCTTGTTTGGGGTTTTACTATTTACCCACAGCTGGCAGCCTAATCGGTGCTACCACCCCGGGTCAGCGTGGACCTCTGAACAACCACAGTTATGAGGTGGTTCCACGCTCCTCAAAACCTCCAATATCCTGATCAGAGGTCTTGCTTCTGTTGAGCCGAAAGTGAAAGTGAAAGAGATACGAATATGTTAGTAGAAAAAGAGGAGAGTAAATAGAAAAAGAGGGAGAAACGAAGAAAGAGAGACAGGAGAAGAGAGAAAGATATCGAGTAAGAACGAACGAGAGCCGGGAGAAAGAGAGAAGTGATAGCTCAGGTCAGGTTAGTGGGTAGTAAAAGAACTAAAAGTAGGAGAGAGGGGAGGAAACTATGGAAAAGAGAGAAGAGGAGAAATGGGAGTGAAAAACAGGAAAGTGAAAATTGAAAAGATAGGGCGGGAGAGAAAGAGGGAGATAAAAGAGAAATGGAAAAGAAAGGAAGAGACAGAGGAGAAGAGAGAATGCAATTAAGATATCAACAGAACGAATCAGTCGGGAGAAAGAGATACAAAAAATCTATGAGAGGAGGTGAGTGAAGGTTAATCGACTAGGAGAGAAAGGAGGAGAATGTGAGAAAGAGAGAGGAGGAGAAAATGAACAGAAAGGGAAGAAAACGGTGGGAGATATGGATAGTGCTGGAGAGAAAGAGTAGAGTAAAAGGAGAGAAAAATTAAGGAAGCGATAAAAGAATCGAGAGACAGAGAAATGAGGGAGAGTCGAAAGAAGAGAGAAGGATCAGATGAGTAAGAGGGAGAGGAGAGTTATTACTAATAATTATATAATGAATAGAAGAAGAAGAAGAAGAAGAAGAAGAAGAAGAAGAAGAAGAAGAAGAAGAAGAAGAAGAAGAAGAAGGTTTTTTTCTTTAGATATCTATCAATTATTAGGTTGGGAAGGATGGTAATGAACGATAATACTTAGGACAAGAATACCACATATAAGATTCGCCAGCGTTGCGTAGAAGAAGTAGTCAATTGCTAGAAGTGAGTCAAGTGAATTCCAAAATGAATCTCTGCAGAATATCTACCAACCTCCCCCATGCGGTCAGATGTGGCACAAGGCCGAATTTAATATGGGGTATCCGAGCCCGTAGTCTCAATTAAAAATTCCAGGTAGACCCTCGTAGAAAAGGGTAGCCGATTCCCGCGACGAGATTCTGCCTTTCGACAGAGCCTCGTCTGGGGATCCTCTTTGTTCGGAGGCAGAGAGTTTGACCAGCACAGCAGCAAACAAATCTCCAACTGCAGGATATCTACCAACCAGCCCACGCGGTCAGATGTGGCACAAGGCCGAATTTAATATGGGGCATCCGAGCCCGTAGGCTCAGCGAAAAATTCCACGTAGACCCCGCTTAAAACGGAGTCGGGTAGCTGTTTCCCGAGACGAGACTATACCCTTCGACATAGCCTCGTCTGGAGATCCTCACCGCCCGGATGTAGAGTGTTTGACCAGCACAGCTGGAGACGAATCTCCAACTGCAGACCAACATACAGTATTTACTACTGTATTTATGTGAATGGAGACATACCTATTATCATCCGTAGGTACACTACAACAGAAAGGTATTGAATTTATCTCTTTTCTCTCCAGCTATGGGTTAAATAGCAGGACAGACTGTGTCCTATAGCTTTACTTGACAACCAGTGTATTTTAAGAAAAATGGGAACAAAAATAACAATCACTTCTACTTAGAATCAGAAATGAGCAGTAGTAACTTTTCTCTGGGTACGCAATAAGGAAAGTGGGCTTGGAGAATTTGACACTCACAAGACGTATTGAGGACGGAAACAGTAAGTAATGACCCTAAGAAGCTTGGGTAGATGATTGTCAAAACAGGAAGTGATAGGTATAGTAAGGAAATAAACAGTGCTATAAAGGACAGGAAGTTGTAGAGAGCCATGATCAGACACATTCTGAAAGGACACTTTTGTTTTAAATTCAGTTTTAAATATTTCCAATATTTTTTAATTTCTGAAAAATGCCAAGGAATCACATTTGAAGTGAAAGGTTTCGTGGCGTGGAGTTTTGAAGTTCCGCAGATGACGCTGTGTTGATGGCCGACTTGGAAAGGAAACTATAGGACCTGCTAGAAAGGACGGTAGAAGAAAGCGATAAAAAAAATGAAGAACCATGATAAGCAAGAGAAAAAGCCCAAAATGCGAGTTATGAATTGGAGATATAAGCCTCAAGCAGGTGCGAAAGTTCAAATATCTGGGAAGCGTTTTAACAGAGGACGAGAAAATGTGAAATCGAGGGTAAATGTTCATTTTAACACCCGAGCACTAATATACCTTCAATTTTTTCAAAAATAGTCTTATTTCCGTGCAAATGTATATGCTGAACTCAAATCAACAATTACATATTGAAGAAACCTACCTTTTTGGATGTTAACGACCCGAAAAAAATCGGACTTTTTCCTGGTCTTTCGTCAGCCATTACCGGCTTATTGATAAGTAAATCAGTGCTGACAATTTCCTGCGTAGTTATAAAATTTGACCCTATTACTTCCATAAACAGGAAGTCCTTCAAGAAATTAGTACGCGCTTCCGTAAAGAAGCAATTATTTAATTTAATGTTTTTTATTTTTCTTCAGGGTTAGGAGTAAATGTTGTGGGAGGGGTTTTCTTAATGTTTTTTTATTTTTCTTTAGGGTTAGGAGTAAATGTTAGGGGAGGGGTTTTGTTTCTGTTTATTTTAATGTTTTTTATTTTTCTTTAGGGTTAGGAGCAAAGGTTAGGGGAGGGGTTTTCTTTCTGTTTTTAAAAACTAATGAAATAATAGAATCAACCCTTCTACTTTACCAAGTTTGTGCATTATTTTTTGTATTATTTTTATATATTTGAAAGTTAACTTTCTTCTTTAAAAAACTTACTTTGTTATTCTTTTATTTGTCGATGTTTACATATATTTGAATGAATGTTAACTTTCTTCTTAAATTAAGTCCAAAAAAAATCGCTTTCCGGAAGCGTGTACTAATTTCTGAAAGAAAATAGTGCAGCAGTGAATGGCGCTCGGGTGTTAAAGTGAAAATTTACCAAATCGAGATCCGAAAACGCATTAGACTAGGGAAAGAAGCTTTCCAAAAGCTAAGCAAAGTGATGAGAAATAGAAATTTTTCGTTAGAAACAAAGAAAATATTGCTGGGTTGCCATGTGATATCCATCATCTTATATGGGAGTGAATGCTGGACAACCTCAACACGGATGAAGAGAAAACTAGAGGCAACAAAAATTTGGTTCTACTGAGAATTACATGGACGGGTCAAGTAAGCGACGAAGGAAATCTTAAAGAAAATGGCAACCAAAAGAACACTGATGATCAGGCGATCAATATTCCTTAGTTCCACCAGTTCACTCCTTCACAGCTAGGATTCGTGATGCCTCTGATTTAATTCATCGTAATTCTTTTTGTATTCCATTGGTATGGAAGAAGTTCCACGCCAACAGCTTCTTCTCCAGAACTGTTACATCGTGGAACAAAGTCCTGAAAGCATGCTTCCCTGATCATTATGAACTTAACCTCTTCGTCTAGGTTCAACCTTTATTTACCCAATATATTCTTATAATATACACCTTTTTCTCCCTCCTTGTACGCTCTTACAACAACCGCATTTAGTAACACTCTACTTTGAGTGGTTCTTGGGCCTTGTATTGGGTAAATATTTCCTGGATCAAAATAATATACACCTTTTTCTCCCTCCTTGGACGCTCTTACAACAACCGAAAGAAAAAAAAGATAGCGAGAAGAAAGGACTATCAACTACAAGAAGACAAAAAGTATGGTCATCTGCAAGAGAAAAAAAGCCCAAGATGTGAGCTATAATTTGGAGATGTCAACAGTTTAAATATCTGAGAAGTGTTTTAACAGAGGATGGAAAAAATATGACACCGAGATCCGAATACGATATTGGACTAACGAAAGAAGCTTTTCAAAAGCTAAGCAAAGTGATGATAAACGAAAAAAAACACCGTTAGAAACTTAGAAAAGAATGCTGGATTATGTGGTATCTATTCTCTTATATGGCAGTGTATGTTACACAATTTCCCCAACCGTCCTGGGTATGACGATGAACTACATCCGCGTCCTGGGTAAGACGATAAACTACATCCGGCAGCAAGGCCTCTGACCAAGAGGTTTCGAGGTGTGTGGAACCACCTTTTAATTGCTGGTGTTCCCAGGTCCACCCTAACCTGGAGGGGTAGCAACTGTTAGGGTCCCAGCAATGGGCAAATATTTTACACAGGGCTGGGCTCAAAACACAATGAAAGTGTAAAAATAGGTTTTAGTACCAGCAACTTATTCTGTAAAAAGAATTATTACCAGCAATTAATTTTTGAAGAAAAAATTATTACCAGCAGTACATTTTTGGAAAAAAAATATTACCAGCAATACATTTTTGAAAAAAAATATTACCAGCAATAAAAATTTTGTCGCCATTAAATAACCCATTGAGGTTGATATGCCGTAAAACAAAACAAATCAAACTAAACCAATTTCCCTAAGGATGAGGAAAAACCTAAAATCAACAGAAATGTGGTTCTACAGAAGGATACTGAGAATTCCAAGAACAGATCGAGTAAACAACGAGGAAGTTTTAAATGGCAGCACATGCAACTCTTATACTCAAAATCAGGAAAAGTCAATTGAAATTGCTTGGATACATAACGGGAAAAGGAAACTTGGGAAACTTAACCCTCACGGGGAATATTGTGGGCAAATGTGATAGGGCAAGGTAGCGAGCTACTTACCTTACGAGCTTGTGTGAGTGGGTAACGGAACTGGGGATGAGTGCCTTTGCAAAGGGAGAAAACTGCTAAAAGGCCCACAAGACAGAATGTTGTGGAGATCCATGATTGCCTACATCTTGAAGGGAAGCAGCGCATAGAAAGAGAAGAATTCATAGGGAGCAATACGAATATGACACCGAGATCCGAAGTCGCATTGGGATAGCGAAAGATGCCTTCCAAAAAATAAGCAAAAGAAAATTTCTTTGGAAAAAAAAAAGATAAAGCTACTTTTTAAATATTTAAAAAAAGAAAAAACAAAAGGAAAAAAGAAAAATAGAAAAAAGAAAAAAAGAAAAACGGAAAAAGGAAGAAAAAGGAAAAAGAAAACAAAAACAAAAAGAAAGAAAGAAAAACAAAAAACAAAAAAAAGAAAGAAAAACAAAAAAGAAAGAAAAATGAAGAAAAGAAAAAAAAGAAAAGCTACCGCATTGTTATGTCATATCTGTCATTCCTATGTGGCAGTGAATGCTGGACCATCTCATCACATATGGAGAAGAGATCTGAGGGAACAAAAATGCGGTTCTACAGAAGGATACTGAGAATACCATGGGCTGAGCACGGGAACAATTACGAAGTTTCAGAAAAAATGGAAACAAAATGGACACTTATACATAGCATCAGAAAAGCAGTTGAAATTTCTAGGGTACATAATGAGGAAAGAGAACTTGGAAAATTTGATCCTCACAGGATATATTGAAGGCAAGAGGAACAGAGGAAAACACCACATAACCTACCTAGGAAGCTTGCTTGGCAGAAATAAAGATGAAATTTTAAAAAAAATAAACTTTACTAAGTTCTACAAAGGACAGGAAGCTGTGGAGAGCTATCATCGCCTACTACCTGAATGTACACAGCACATCAACTTCATTTGACCGTAGTTGGGATCATCGAGCCAATATGGACGATCTTTTCTTTAGCTGTATCGTCTGTGTTACGTCAGAGCTATATACAGTTTTTAATTCAGAGTTACTTTCTCCCTAACCTGTTGCCATCCAAGGCTATAGAACCCAGTCTGTTCTGCTATTTATCCATAGCTGGGTGGGGCAGATGAGGATTCATACTTTTCCCAAGGGTATTAGCATGTAAGTGAATGTAATGGCTCCAACTGGAATTCGAACTCGGATCTCCGATTCCTCAATCCGAGCCGCCATACATTACTTCACCATGAAGAAATAATAGTATTAAGTTTGGATTTCATTTCTGCATCCAAACCACTCACATCTTTCTATTAAAAGAATTTAAGGACTTCCTTTACGTTTATAACTTCCTTTATGTACCGTGCCGTTTCAGGATCTAGGCGTTTATGGCCCTCCACATCTTCTTGTTCCTTGTAGATCTTAATAAGCTTTGTCTTTTTGTTATTCCTCCCAAACCCTGTCCTACCATCCATTTGCTCAAGCTCATCAAGTATGTTAAGCGCTACTTTCCTCTGTCCTGCTTTCCTTCTGTCATGTGAGTACCGGATTTTCCAAGCCGTCCTTCCTCATTACGTGCCCCGGAAATTTCAACTCTCTCTTCCTGGTGTATAAGTATTATAAGTTTCATTTTACTTACGTTATTTACACTATTCTGACAGCCATCGCCATCCCTACCGCTACATTCACAACGTTTCGGCCGTTGTAAAGCTCTGACCTTCATCAGGTGATTGGAATTTCGAACGGAACCCTTTATTTTGTCTACCGGTGTTCTAGTTCCACGTGCTATGCCTCTTCCGGGTGTCTCTCGGTTATTTCCCTTTAACTCGGCTCTCCGAGTTTTGCTTCACCACTGCTGGTGTTGAACTCACAACTCTTTGGGTCTAGTCGCTGGATCTAACCAACGTCTTTATCCACAGGCCTAGAAGGCCGAAGCGTACAACGGCTTAAAAAGTTGTGAATGTTGCAGTGGCGAATAGTGTAAATAATGTAAGTAATCATAATACTTTATCTCATAGATATAAACAGATATTGAAGTTTTCCTTTTTATTTCCATTTTCTCTTAAAACCTCGTCGTTGCTCACATGTTCAGCCCATGGTCTGTTTTAGCACAAAGCCGTTTTCTTGAGCTCTCACAAAACACTGAGCTTTTGTGGCGAACCGTGTAGAATGATGAATGCTCATAGAGAAACCATTTCTTCACGTGTCATAAAGTTTAATCACAGATACGTGACAGTCTAATTCTTTCAGTAGTTCAACCCTGCCGGAAATTCATATTCAAGATGTCTCAGCAAAATGTATGAAAAAGTGGAGATGATTGTCAGTTGAAAGACAATTAAGCATTTTCCTATTGTCATTAAGATTATCATGTGAAACAGGTGTCTAAGAAAATTGAGTTAAACGGAGGGATTATTATCGGTTGAGAGATAAAGAATTTCCCAACGACGAATGCATGTGAGAATCAGGAATTATGAATGAAAAGGAATTCTAGAGTAAAGGAATATGAATCACAATAAATGTTAGAATGACGGAATACGAATAGCGATCTTAATAAGGCAGAATATGAATTGAAATGATACGATGAAGGAATATGAATGAAAATGACTGTTAGCGTAAAAGAATAAACGTTAGAATAAAGGGATGTGAATGAAATTAAACGAAAAATAAAACAATATGAATGAAAATTAACGTTAGAATAAAGGAATAGGATTGAAATTAAATGTCAGAATAAATGAATACTGATTTAAAAAAAGTTAAAATAAAGGAATACGAATTGAATAAACGTTAGAATAAAGGAATAGGATTGAAAATAAACTTTAGAATAAAGGAATACGGATAAAAAATAATCGTTAGAATAAAGGAATAGGACTGAGAATAAACGGTAGAATAAAGGAATGTGAATGAAATTAAACGAAAAATAAAGCAATATGAATGAAAATTAACGTTAGAATAAAGGCCCATGGCATTCTCAGTATCCTTCTGTAGAACCACATTTATGTTACTTCAAGATTCTTCTTCATCTGTGAGGAGATTTTCCAGCATTCATTGCCCTATAGAAGAGCTGATATTACATAACAGTTCAGTACTTTTTTACTCGTTTCTAACGAAATTTTCGTGTTTCCTAATAATTTGCTTAGCATTTGGAAGGCATCTTTTGCTATCCCAATGCGTCTTCTAATTTCTATATCTCATTTTGTGTCCTCTGCTAAAATATTTCCAAGATATTTAAATTTTTGTACTTGCTTAATTTGGAAGTCTACAGTTCGCAATTCGCATCTTTGTCTTCTTGCAATTGATGCTTAGTCCTTTCTTCTTGCTTTCCTTCACTGCCTTCTGTAGGATTTCCTGTATTCTCCTTTCTGTGTCTGCTATCAACACTGAGTCATTTGCATATCTAATGTTGCTAAGATTGTTGCCGTCAATAATAAACCCTTGTAGGACTTCTAATTTTTTCAGTATTACCTCACTGTGAAGGTTGAATAAGTCCGGAGAGAAGACACATCCTTGTCTTTTAACCCTTTCTGGCAGCCACAGTATTAACAACATAAGATATGCAGATGACACAGTGCTGATAGAAGGTACAGAAAAGAAACTGCAAGAACTCAGACAGAAGTTAGTGAAGGAAAGCGAGAAGAAAGGACTAAACATTAATCGCAAAATGCTGCTGATTCCTCTTGAAATCGCAAAAAGACAAAATTAACGTTTGTTAGCAAACGGGGTAGCCCAATGTGCACATTACAAATTGGGAATGCTGAAATCAAACAATTTAAATATATGGGAAAAGTTTTAACAGGGGACGGAAAGTGTGATGTTGAAATCTGAAGGCATACTGGGATAGCGAAAGATGCCTTCCAAAAACTAAGTAAAGTACTAAGAAATAGAAAAACTTCGCTAGAAACAGGAAAAAGTGTACTAAACAGTTGCGGGATATTTGTCCTCCCGTATGGCAGTGGGCGCTCGATAATCGACTAAAAGATGAAGAAGAGACTTGAAGCAGCATAAATGTTGCTCTACAGAAGGATGCTGAGGATACCATGGTTTAATGTTCACAGTACAGTTTGAAGGCAAGAAAGACAGAGAAAAACAGCGCATGACTAACTAGCCTGGGTAAATAGTTCGCAGAACAGAGCTTAGAAAAAATAGCAAAACGATAAAACTTAAGACAGGAAGTAGTGGGGGGCCATGATCACCCACGTCGAGAAAAAGCACGGCATATTGTTTGCGTGAAAGTACATTCCACCTCCTCCCATATATATATATATATATATATATATATATATATATATATATATATATATATATATATATATATATATATATATAGTTGGAAACCCAGGGTCACAAATTCACATCAATCAAACTAAATATGTTAGCTCTATCATTGATATTGAGCGCTTTCCAATAAATACTGCACATATATAATATATAAATAATATATATATATATATGTTATGGGAACTTACCCATAATAAAAATGGACTATTCCGGACATGATAAATACTGCTCCTCAAGAGGAAGCAGCAGTCAGACGTCAGTCCTTTTTGGACGACTCGGCTGGACGGTCGAACTCTCTGTCTCTAGGCAGAGGGGAACTCTCTGACCCTGGGCAGGGAGGAACCCGGACGAGGCTCCGCCGAAGGGCAGAGCCTCGTTCGGGAGGTTGACCAACCCGATCCCGTCTATTTTTGCCCGAGCCTACGGGCTCGGAAAGCCCACATTAAACCGGCCTTGTGCCGCATTTGACACACGTGGGCGTGTTAATGAACATCGTCAGAGGTTCAGTCGGTCAGAGTCAGTCAGAGACAGAGTCGCGTTCAGACGATTACTATAAGACATTGGAATAGTGATACTTGTCGAGACAACATAGTTCACTCTAACCAAATCTGTTATTCATTACTAATACTTCTACTTCTTTGTACATATTTCTGTTTGTAATATATCTGTGTTGTTCTATACCTGTGTTCGAGTTATTCTTCATTGGTTCTAACTTGGACCATCACCGTGGTACAAGGAACTTGGACCATAACAAGTAGCGACGAGGTAACCATAAGGAAAAACGAACTCTCTACGCGGAGGACATACCTTTTTTTGCTATCCGTCGCACTTAACAGTGGTCAACGAGTAAACTCTAAAAAAACGAGTTCTACTTGGAGATTTCTAAAAAAAAAAAAAATTTGGATATCAATTTTACTGGCAACAAAGGATTTTTTTTGCGTACACGGGTTTCAGAATATCAGGTTACACTAAAGTAAAATACGTACACAAAATTACGTCAACATGGAAGATTTTAAGTCAACCATTGTGGAACTTATCAAAATCCAATTTGAACAACAGCAAAAGTACGAACAGAAACATCTGGAATTACAAGAATTATTGCTACGTGTAATGTCAAATAAAGAGCAAATCTCCGAAAACAAAACAGTTCTCTCACGAGACGCTATTTGGAGCACTATCGAAGATTTCACGTACGAAGATAAAACTTTTGCAAATTACTTCCGAAGGTACGAAGATCTATATGAATTTGACTGCAAAGATTGGTCAGACGCACGTAAAGTACGTCTATTACTAAGAAAATTAGGCACATGCGAATATACCAAATTCGTAGATTATATCCTTCCCAGAAAAACAAGTGAGTTAATTTTCAAAGAAGCCATAAAACTGCTAACAGAACTTTTCAGCCATAATACCTCACTATTCCACAAAAGATGGAAATGCATGAATCTTACAAAAAAGGAAGATTACATAACTTTCGCGTCTATTGTTAATAAATATTGTGATGACGTCAAATTATCGGAACTCACCACGGACAATTTCAAATGCTTAATTTACGTCCAAGGCCTGGTCTCAACTAAAGACGCGGAAATGAGACGCAGAATCCTCACTAAATTGGAGAGTGGACAAGATTTGACACCTCAAAAACTAGCCAAAGACTGCCAGAGATGCATCAGTGTGAAGAAAGACTCAAAAGACATAGAGGAAGCTGGCATCGCGCTTACACATAAAGTACGAAGACAAACCAACTTTCCCTCTTCACAAACAAACCAAACCGATTTTCCCCCCTCAAGAACAGGTAAAACAAAATTTTCTAACTCTAAAAATCAATATCAGAAAAAACTACTACCCAGTCCATGCTATCGCTGTAGTACTTGGCATTGGTTTAAAGACTGTACATACCGTTTTAAAACTTGTCTATCATGTAAAAAAATAGGCCATAAAAGTTCTCATTGTTGGAATAGAAGAGAAAGCAAAAGCAGAATAAGAATCACGAGAACTGACCAAGCAGATGAGACTAACATAAGAAAATACGTACAAGTTGAAATGCAAAACAGAAAAGTCAGGCTACAGCTGGATTCTGGCTCAGACTTAACTATTATAAACCTACTAACATGGAGAAAACTGAACAAACCTGCCATGTTAAAAACGGATAAAATTGCTAGATCAGTTACGGGGAGAAAGATAAAATTCGAGGGTGAAGTAATTACAAATGTAACATTTAATGGAATGACGAAAAAACTAAAAATGTGCGTCTTAAGAAATACATAAAACCTATTCGGAACGGACTGGATGCAAAAATACGAACTGTGGGATTTACCTATAAGTACGTACTGCCAAAATGTAAAAAGCTTATCAACCGAGGCAGACAAATTAAAAGAGAAACTAAAAACGAGTTTCCCCGAAGTATTTTCTGCAGGTCTCGGAAGATGTAAGAAAATGGCAGCAAATATCGAAATAAAAGAAAACGTTCAACCTATCTTCAAGAAAAAAGGAGCTTACCGTTTGCGTCAATAGAAAAAATTGATCAAGAATTAACTAGACTCGAAAACACTGGCATACTGACAAAAGTAGAATACAGTAAATGGGCCGCACCGACAGTCTACGTCAAAAAGAAATCAGGAGAAATTCGAGTTTGCGCTGATTTTTCTACAGGTTTGAACGCAGCAATAAAGGACTACCACTATCCTCTACCCAGTCCAGAAGAAGTATTCACTAAATTAAATAACGGAAATTTTTTTTTTAAAATTTAAGTGAAGTGTACTTGCAAATTCCAGTCGATGAGAAAAGTTCAAAACTACTGTGCATAAACACACACAAAGTATTGTACAAATACCAAAGACTACCATTTGGGATTAAGGTCGCGCCGGCCTTATTCCAACAGACAATGGATACAATGCTTGCCGGACTAAAGTACACGACTGCATACCTGGATGACGTATTGATTAATAGCGAGAGTGTTGAACAACACAGGGAACATGTACAAGAGGTGTTTAAGAGAATACAAAGCTATGGATTCAAAGTAAAAGAAAATAGGTGCGATTTTTTCATGAAGGAAATTAAATACCTTGGCCATATCATAGATCAAGAAGGTAGACGACCAGACCCTGATAGGGTAACAGCAATAAAAAAAATGCCAGTTCCTAAGAACATAACAGAAGTAAAAGGTTTTCTAGGCTTAGTGAATTACTACCAGGAATTCATAACTCAAATTTTTTATTTATGTTATTAAAAATTAGTTTGACCCCCACCCAAAAAAATAGGCGAAAACATTTTGAAGTAAAACAATCAGAGGAGTCACTTTTATCGAACAGCACTGTACATATATATATATATATATATATATATATATATATATATATATATATATATATATATATATATATATATATATATATATTCAAACATATATTGTTAAATATAACAAACAGACAACGAAGGTCTATTATGTTTGATCATGAGCCGTTCTAAACTTTGTACGGTTGCTTTAATTTCGGGCGAAAATAAAGACAAAAATTGTCCACCATTTGGATATTTTTATTAAGCTGTTCCTTGATCTAAGCTTTCGGCTCATATTAGCCATCTTCTGAGTGATTGTACAGACATTTAAACAAAGATATTCACCATCAAAAATGATATTCTGTTATGCCGACATAGAAGACTGGAGCGCAATGATAACGATCGCAGAATAACAGACGCAAGTCGTAAATTCGTGATGCGATTCTATGATGTCGTACAACGTGAGAGAACGAAATTTTAACAACAGAACCGTATGTTTAGATGCAATGTAATGTGTTGTGACTAGTTACATAGGTTAAAATCATTTTGTGTCATCCTCGCTGTTTTCCCAAATGATCAATGATGAGAGGAAAAAGATCAGTCAGACTTTCAGCAATGTACCCTATGGATGAAAACTATCTAGGAAGGAAGAATTATGGCTCGTTTTCATGATCCATCTAATATATTACTAATGATATATATATATATATATATATATATATATATATATATATATATATATATTTTGTTCCCTACCGTTTTTTTTCATTACTGTTTGGTACAACTATTCTTTTCATTCACGTGGCAATCGCCAGGCGCGGTTTGA
>OZ038509.1:61306196-61386300 GCA_964036315.1 Acanthosepion esculentum | reverse complement strand
CTTTGCCAATTTTGCTTGCTAATCTATTTCTCTTCTGTTGCTCTACTCAGAACAAGGTTAATTTGTTTTTTTGTTTTGTTTTTTTAGTGATGCCAAAACGTTGCTAGTTACTGGTTTTACTAAATCAACACTAAGTCTCTGACACTCATCCCAGCGTCAATTCATTCTTTCTCAAAGCTTTCTAATATTGTCAACATGGAACATTCAATTCTTTTACTGCCTCTCATCAAAAGTACTTCACCAGCAAATGCCCATTTTGTTAGATTGACCCTATTCTGACACAAGGTTACATTTCTTGAGCATTTTCTAAAGACCAAGCTTAGTCAAACACATTTTTTTTTCACCTCTTCCTTTACTTCTAAGATCCAACTTTAAAGAGTTTTAATTACTTGTTAAACCCTTGATATCTAGACTTGTATATCTGGTAAATTATTTCCACAATTGAAAGAAATGTCTTGAAACTGAGACCAATATCTGTGGTTTCCACATAAACTTGTTTGATATTTGTATTCTCTAAGAATTTTATCTGCATGATAAAGTGCATCTGTAATTAGAAATGCTTGCACACTTACCTGCACTTTAGAATAAATATAAGTAATATAGGCCAACACTATTGTTTTAATGAACAGTATATGAATTTTATATTTCGAATCTGACTGAAGTGGAGATTATCTAAAAGTGTTTGCCTGTTCTGACTAATATCTATTGTAATGAAATTCTTAATTCAGCTTTTAAAGATTAATCTCTTGCAGTTTATATTGTCAGCTACACAAACTTATCATTTTTAATGAAGCTCAAAATTCATGACAATTGTCATTTAAGTCATAACTTTCTTTCTTTTTTTTTCTTTTTCCATCTCTAGTTAATTTACAGGTTTGTTGGTATTTCCTGTTTGTCTAAAAATAAACCTCAAAGGGCAGGGATCATTTGGGGTATTAGTCATATGTTAATTATTGAAGCTGGCATTTGAGTAGACACAAACATTCCTGCACATTACTGTTTGAATTTGTTGAGCAGATAATCTTAGAGTTTAATGTGAAAGACTATGCAATCCTTATAATGTTGTTAATCACTGTCTTTCAGACAAGCCAAAAACATGAATCAAGTTCTATTGAAATTGATCCATGCATTTGGCATAAATGCTGGCCATATAAAATTATTAGATTTACTTGATCTTCTAAACAATATACATTCTTCGTCATCTGTTGTAGTAGTAGTAGTATTAGTAGTGTCTTAGGTTTTTCACATTCAGCTAAGATGGTTTAATTTAACTTTTTTTTTTTTTTATAGAAGTGACAAATTTTCTTTTGTGTGTTTTATATTGTAACTATTTATGGTGCTGACCTTTCATTTTCGGGTTGTCTATAAAACTTGTACATTAAATATTTCTCTAAAAATATTCTTTCTCTTTCTAAATAGATCAGTATATGTATGTCATGACTGAATTAATTGGTGTTAATTGGATGAGAATTAGTCCTACAAATCTAAATGTATCTACCTAAAAACTAATGTCTAAAAAGATTACCTGAATATTTACGAAAGCAATAAGTAAAATTCCAATTTTTAGACATTTTTTTGAATAAACAAACAAAACTACCAAATTGTGTGTATGCATGTAATGTTCCCTTGTTTGAACACTTTTTTTTTTTTTCTGTAAATTTGGAAACAACTTGTGGAGGTGGGGGGGGTGATTAATCATAAGTGCTTGTGCATTATGAACCACAGTTCCGTTTGTACCAAGCTTGTGTTTGCTGTGCGTTCTATTACGGCAAGATTCTCATTGGTCACTCATGTATCACATGAGAATCAACCCAAGCAAAATTGAAAATAACAAAGTTCTCTGTTTTTTTATCAATTGCTGACAAAGCTTTAATAAAAGGGAAGCAATACAGACTAAACTTTTGTTTATATTATCATCCTGTTGGAAAACATATATCAGAGGTGGGCAGTTTAACTGAAAAACTGAGTTTTTGATACCAAAACATAAATTGCCAAACCGACCACCTTATATAACACACACACGCACTATAAAGAGCCATCTTCATATTTTTAAATGATATAAGCATTTATCATCCACATAAATCGGCTTCAATTTAAAAAGTAAAAGATCTTGTTTCAACTAGACCCCCCCCCTTTTTTTTTTAACCATCTGCTAAGGCAAAAATTAACTATTGCTTAAAAATAGTAATGTGTTGCTATATTAGAAAATGAAATAATTATTGATATTTGTGCTAATGTTGTTGGCCCTTTAGCTTGTTACTGGCTTTTTTACTTCTTTTCCTGGTGGAATTCATTGTGGCAAGCAGTGCCATGCTAGAACTTAGTAATTGAATGATTTCAAATTCTATCTCATCTCTTTAATTACTTAGCTAAAATCACAAGTGTGAATCTCATGACTCATTCAAGCTCATTTTGTTGTCTTTGTCTAAAATTACAAAAGAACATGTTTTTGTTTTTTTAATCCCCGATATTAATTCTATTTATTTATTATTTTATTTTCCTCTTTTCAGGTGTGAGCTGTGATTCCTGTTTGAAGGGCAACTTTCGTGGCAAAAGATACAAATGTCTTGTCTGCTATGATTATGATCTCTGTGCAAATTGTTATGAGGCAGGTGCAACTACAACCAGACACTCTAATGATCACCCAGTCCAGTGTATACTGACGAAGGCTGATTTTGGTAAGATTCAATGTTCTCAGCACTTTATCAACTTGAGAGATTTTATTTTAAAGGATCTCCTATTAATTCATATTCATCAATGTCACCAATCACCCAGCCAGCTTGATCAAGTCTTTATTAGAAAGATTGCCATGAGTAAATAGCGAGTGTGTTGCAATGTCAGTTTAAATGGGATTTTCAAATGTGATGATAAATATCCAACTTCCTTTTAAGTATTGAAGTCTTTGGAAAGTAAATGAAAACTCAAAAGATGCATGTTCGGATAAAAAGGAAAAACTCTTGTCCAAACCTCACAATTGGAACTGAAGAAAATTGCCAATCTTTGCTTTGATGTTATGAGCCAGTAATCTAGAGCATATTATTTCTTTACCCGATTGTGTGTGTGTGGGGGGGGGGGTCGTCTAGGCTTCTTTGTTGTGACCAAATCATAAAATTTAAATATTTACTCTCTGGAATCTGTAGAACTTTAGTTATATATATCACTAACTTTAAACTAAGTTTAATTTTTGAGAGTTGACAAGTATTTTTTTTTTTTTTTTTAAATCTCCCTACTTTGAATGGTGAAGATTTTCTTTTTTTCTCTTCCATACATGCAAATATATGAGAAGATGTTGACAAGTTTTTGCTCTAGCCAAGATGCTTTTCCTTTTTAAAAAAAAAAAAAAAAAAAAATTTTTTTCATCAACTGTGTGTGTGTGTGTGTTTAGGGACAAGGTTCATTTGTAGCAAGGAGACCAGGTAAAGGAGTAATTAGTTTGAAGATGTAGATGTGGCACAAGGCTGAAAATACACACATGCACTCACTCACACACACACACACACACACACACACACACACACTTTAATAAAACCAAGCTGCCTTTTATGTAATTATAATAAAGATACATTTGTCAATTTTGTTAGAATAGACTGGTGGTAAGGAGGGGGTTATTTATAATAAAAAAAAAAAAAAATTTTTTTTTTTTTTAAGCCTGCTCTAGATAGAAATTAAAGTGCTCCCCTCCATCCCATATATATATATATATATATATATATATATAAAAACCAGATTATCAGTATACTCCTGGAGAGAACAGAGGCTTGCGGGAACATTGATACAGTATTTGAGTAACTTTAGATATATATTTACGGTGAGGTGTCACAAGTCTCACCTGTCGATCAGTTGTATGCACATTTATTTTCTGTCAGAAAATTAAAATGGCAACCCTGTTGTTGCTGTCTATCTCTAATATTTTTTTTTATATCAAATGGCATCCGAGTGAAGCCTGAAAATGTTTGCTATTTCTGTCAATACTGGATTGGTAGAGTGAATTCTCTTGCTAATGGCATTCAGTTATGGCCAGCTTATGAATTTTAAGCTATATCAATCCAATCATCGAATTTTGGGTAATTTGGCTTCTTCTTTTTTTCTTTTTTACTTTTTCTCTCTATCTATCTATCTATATCTATATCTTCTCCATAATCAGGATTTTTAATACAAAAAGAGTTCTTAGCTGATTTCTATGAATATGCTTACTAAAATTCCCTTGTGTGTGTTTGCAATTTATCTTTTCTTGCCTTGGCATTGTTAAAGAAAAATTGTTTTGGGCTCAGAATTGAAATATTGTTTTTGACAAGCGATCATTCCCTTTTGATATTGCACAGTAGATAGATTTTAAGCTAGTGATTTATTTAAAATCTCTTTTTTTAATAGCTGTTTGTTATTGGTGGTTGACAATATATCTATTGTTTTTTGCTCATTTTGATTGTATTTACCTTTTTTTTATATTTTTTTTATGGACTTTTTTCTTTCTACATTAAAAATACTAAATTTAAAAACAGATGGTTTTTTTATTTAGATCAACATTTAAAAGTAAATATTGAATATGTTATTCCAAAAGAAAATTCCTTCTCACTAGATATCCCAAACTAAAATATTATTTTCAATATATTTTTTAAAAAAAATCTTTGATAGAGAATTTGACAAAATAAGAAATTGTACCAAATTTATCTTATTACCATTAAAATTTTGTCAATTTTCTATCTCACACTATTGGACCAGAAGCTTATTTCAACATTGTATAACTGAAGATAAAGGCTTCAAAAAAGTTTTAAAAAAATCATTATAAATGTAATGTCATATAAGTAGTCTTGGAGTAAAAGAAATATAATACTAATGGAATCGATAATTATTAGATGAGATCAGATTAGCCTAAACATTGGGGTGAAAAATAGTGTTCTCAAAAACAAAATACTGTATACTCACATATCATGTGACCTTTTTGAAAACTTAATTTTGAAGCTAATTTGACTATAGTAAATAGATATATAGTTTGGTCAACAGCCTAGCCAGGGCCAGCAGTACATACACTGATTTTATATCTTGTGTATGATGCCCCCCCCCCTTAAAGTTAGCTTCAAAAGTCACATGATATGCAAGTACATACAGTAATTAAAACATGACACAGAAGGGCACTTTTGACTATTCATAGAAGTTTCTTTCCAACAATTAAAAACATCCAGAAATGCAATTTAACAGACAAAAACAGCGCAAATATTTACCATCCTGAACTTGCCATAAAAAATTTTTTTAAAATATGAATGTAGGCGTGTACATGAAACTTTACTTATTTTGGGATGTGGAATTCTTTTCTCCAACATAGATCTAATTTTGAAAAACTTTGAAGTGATGCAATTTTTCCCTTGTCAAAAAAGTGTCAGTAATGACTACAAAACATTTTTCAATCCTTCAAACAAATGCTTATTGTAAAGTTTTAAGCTTCAAACTAAAAATACATTTATTGGAATTGATTATTTTCTATTTGGAATAGTCCTCCTGCATTTTCTCTTCCATAAGCCTCTACCAAAGCCAATATTTCTGGAACACTCCATATCCTATCATCCCTTGACAGTAGTGTTATATCAAAGTCCCATCTAAAAATAAATGTTGACGTCACTTGTGCAATATCATCCAAGAAAAGCCATAAAAAAAATATTCATTTCTGCTTTTAGTTGTAACTAAAAAATTTTATTACTGCATTGGACAGGTATGTAATACCAATGACTTGCATCCCATTGGACTTGGTGTTCATAACTGAAGGTTATTTGAAGTGGTTCTTCTTCGTCACAAATGCTTTAGTTGTTTGAATATTTGGATTCACTGAGTGCCTTTTTTTTTCTTTTTTTTTTTTCATTTAGAGGTGGAGATGAAGTGCCATTAAAAATTTATATCGGTGAAATGTCAGTCCCTTCATCAGATTTTAAATTTATCTGCCTACATTGCAAGGAATTCTTCAGCCTATTCCTCCTACTTTAAAAGACAATTATTTCTTACCTAATACATAAAGAAAAAATTTAACAGATCCCACTTAAAAAAAAAAAAAAAAAATGTTATGCATTATTTTCTATGATAATGGCTTGGCGGGGGTACAAAAGACTACACATGTTGGCAAAATTTGAAGAACAATAAAGAATTTTTTTTTCTTTTAAAAACTTCTGAAAGAAGACCTACTCCTGAAAATTAGTAAAAACAAATAATCATCAGAAAAATAAAAGAAAAATGATTACATTTTTGAAAATTACCTATAATTAAATTTCAATTTTTTATGTGTCCTTGAACCAAAGTTAAACTTATCCAGTCCATTTTTTATAGAATGTTGTGGTTTTTTTTTTTTCTTTTTCTTTCTTTTTTTTCCTTCTTAAACCCCAAATCCATAGAATTATAGAAAATATTCCCAGCCACAAATGACTGGAAAGAAATGAATGGCCATTAAAAGGAAAATTTGGGCACTTTTATTTTAATATTTTTACAAACATGTGTGAAATTTAAATAATTAAGAATATATTTAGTTCATATATTTATTTTTCTCTTTTATAATATGAATTCTGCTTAATGTTTTTAAGAAAATGCATAAAAGCAACAGCTGAGGTGAAAGTGATTTGTGTATGACAATTTTAACAAAATACTGTGAATAAATATTTTATGCCGTTTTAAAATGCAACAAGTTTGATTTAAAATGGAATTCAACTGGTGATATTCATTCACTCAGTCGGCAATACAAATTTTGTTGAGCCCAACAGTCTTACACAAGATGAACCCACTGTGTACTCTCTTTCTGATTCACATGCACCTCTAGTTGTATCAGCACAGATATGTGAAATCAACTGATTTTTACAGTATTTACATTAGTCAGACTATTGTCCTCATCTTTGTCAATAGTCCAACTAATGTAAATACTGTACATAATACCTCATCTCAGAAATATAGACAGACCTTTTTTTTTTTTTTTTTAATTTCTGGTTTTTCATTGACTAAAGTTTTCGACTTAAAAATTCTTTTGCAAAAGACACCTTCGGAGCTTGTGGTTAAGCCACAAAATTGGCAATCTTTTGTTTGTTGTTGTTTTTTTTTTTTTTTTTTTTTTTTTTATGGGACTATTTTGATATGTACATGGAGACAATATCATATGCAAAAAATTTGGAAAACACTATGCTATGGGATTGTCAACTTTGAAATTATGGGAAAGCACTCTCTGTCATTGAAATAATCATCACACATAAGAAAGGGTTTAATCTTCTAGAAAGAGAAAAGATTAAATTTTGTTTATATATTAATTTTATGAAAATAGCTCCAAAAAATATATTGGCATTTGGAAGGAAATTTCACTATAGTTTTACTCTTAGAACTAGTTCAGTTTAGGATTCCTGTTGTCATTGTTACATTCATGGATCCAATTTTGGTTTCTGTTTCAGAATTGTATTATGGGGGAGAAGCATTGCCTGCCGAGCAGGCACAGTCTTTCACTTGTCCATATTGTGGCAAAATGGGGTTTACGGAAGTAACTTTACAGGAGCATGTCACATCAGAGCATGCAGATGCCTCTACAGAAGTAGTAAGTATATGCGGTGCCTTTTTCAATTCTCTTAATGAAATGTCCATTTTCAAAATCGGTCGACTGCTTGCTTTGGTCAAGAAAAAATGCAAGAAGAAAAATATATAGATGTGAGAGGTGAGTCTGGATCTAGTAAACAAAATATTAGGATGACCAAAATAGTTCATATGATCATTAATTTAAGGTCGCTTTTAACACCAGTAACTTTAAATATGATTAGCCAATGATATAGTAATGCTAACATTTCAATTTATGAGATGGGGAGTTATCATTATTTACATTTTGGACTAATGTCCTCATTTTTGTTATAACTCTTCAACTGTGTTGTTCTCTAGTCTTATTAAAGTGTGTCTGTCAAGCTGAGTAACTTTCAGGCAATTTTACAATGAACTCTTTAGTTGAGGCAATTTTTTGTCATTTCAAATAGTTTTCTTGTGCTTGAGTGTTTTCTTTTTAGCTTTCTTTGTTCAAAGACACTGAACTTCCACTATTTAATACAGAATGAATTCTTGTATTCTGATTAAAAATTGTATCAGAAAATCTTTTTAATTGAAACCAACAGAAAATATAATGGCATAAAATTTTCCATCTTGCCATTAGCAACTTAAATGTTGATTATTTGTAAATAATTCCTTCTATTATTTCAGGTTTGTCCAATATGTGCTGCATTGCCTGGTGGGGATCCTAACCATGTGACCGATGATTTTTCTGCACATCTCACATTAGAACATAGAACATCAAGGGAATTCATATCCTTTTTTTCTTTTCTTTTTTCTTTGCCTTTCACGATTGTTGTTCATTTTTGAAGAAATGCATCCATTGATTTATAATTTTAAATTAAAGAAAATTATTGCTACTATAACTGAATCTTTTCACAATTCCCATAGAGCCTGGTGCCACTGCCTGGCCATCTCACTACATCAGTTGATCTTATCACCCATGTGTTTAGGTTTTCAGTTTAAGGAAACTGGTTGATGACTATCAGAAACAAGTCTTTATTGGTTGGCTTGTGAGTTAGTTCCAGCATTATTCACAACTTGTAGCAAAAACGGCAATGCCACTGACTAGTGACCAGTTCAACAATTCAAGCAGGTAACTTTAGTCTTGGGCTTGCAGACAAAATTGGTTTCTAACTCTGTTGACCATTCTTAGGCAAAAGAAAATCTCCTAGTTGACAAAATTCTTCTTGGTAGTATTTTTGTAGGGTGATGGACTAGATAGTGACAAGAGGTGGTACCAGGTCTACATTTAGTAACATTTTCACAATCCATTCTCGGTCACTTGTAATTCACCCTATTGGGCAAATTACAACCATAAGAATTCTCATTCCAAACTGCCTCCACATATAGATTCACTTACTGGTAAAATCCAAATCAACAACTGTTTATTAAATCTTAGATGGGTCCAAAGGTGATAATATTTTTTATTTGTATCTCATCAACTTTAGAAAGCTTGATATGCTGTTTGGCTTTTGTAAGCGTTGATAGTAATATAGCACTCTTTAAACTTGAAGATTACTCCTCCAAATGAAAAGAATCCTATAGATATTGCTTGTATGTTCATGAGCTGCTTTGTTGTTGTAAATTTTAAGAACCTCAATTTCTAATAACTGTTTGCCACTGCATGTTCTGTATAAATATTGAGGCCTACACACTAAAATGGCCTATAACTGTTGGATTTTTTTCCTTAACTCTTTCTTACGAGGAACCAAGTGGGATCAGGCATGTCAGGCGAATACCTCATCCAGCACGGGGCGTTGGAAGCACTCGTTCTAGGAGAGCTAACATGCACATACCACCCGGAGGATCTACTTTATCAGGGCTTTCACCTAATGGCAGAGAATCAATGGATCCTATAGCAGGTGGGTAACTTTGGCTTCTTTGGAAAGTTTTTTGCTTCTAATTTATCTTCCATCCCACCTCCATTGGAATCTTTTTCATCAAAATCAGTGCATCCATTTCTCTGTTGCCCTTTCTTTCTTTCTTTTTTTTTTCTTCTTCATTCTTTCTTTTCCTCTGAAGAACTTTTGAGTGTTCACCAATCCCTCATTTACTTCATTTTGTTTCATTAACAGTGACTTTAAATTATAATTCTGTTTTGATTAATATTAATGATAATTGGATGTATTTACATAGTTCAAACTGTTGTCCTCATTGTCATATTCATGTTTCAGCTGTTTTACACTACAGCCCTCTTAGCATGATATATGTTAGAATTACAAACCAAACCCTTCATTTTGTCCGAGGGGTTAGATGGTTCTATTTCCACATGCCATGCCTTTTGTGGATGTCTCGGTTTCAGTTAATTTCCTTTTAGTAACTCAACTCTCCAAGTTTGTGTACACTTCTGCTGCTACTCTTTGGGTCAAGTCACTGCCGTGAAATAAATAAAAGGGTTCAACGTATATCACCTGAAGAAGGCAAGAACATACAACGGCCGAAACATTGTGAATATGGCATTAATGATGAGGGCAACAATGTAATTAATGTCAATAGTTACAATACCTCGTCTCAGAAACATAAACAGATGATGATTGGCTGTATTTAATCTAAAATGTGACCAAAGAGTGATGTTGCTTTTTACGAGAATGAAAAAAAATATATATATATATATATATACGCACACACACTTTTGAACACTTATGACTTGTTATATAAATAAATATATAAATTCAGAATGATTCCTTATGAAAATGTATATTCCAATTCTCAAATGGTTGATCATTTGAGATATTTGTAAAGTTCAAAAACTCTCTCTCCTGAGGGACTTTTTGATGTTGACAAGTGCAAAGCCAGCAACTATTTTCTAGATGCGAGTGATGTCAAGTCCAGCCAGTAATAATTCAAATCTCCTGAGATTTTGGCATTGACCTTTTAATCTACCATTGTCATCTAATTGGAATGGCATTTTAATAAAAGAAACATTATTAACCGCTCATGTGAAACTCCAAAAGACATTTGGCAAGTGTTAACTTTTCATAAATGCTTTCATCCTGACTTGGTTACAAAAAGTTTCATTTTTAAATATAAAGAATAAATACCGACCTAATAATGAAATGAATTTTGGATTTTTTTTTTTTTTTTCTCTAAATAAAATTAGAAATACCAGTTGCCAAATTGATTAATAAAAAATATTCTAATTATAAACTATTTGATTTTTAAAGTTTATAAAGTATAATGAAGCTAAACATTGAAAGTTAAAGGCCTGTGGCCACAACTGCTTTAAATCGTTATTGCATGTGTATCTAAAATCAAACAACTACAGAAATTTAAATATCTGAGAAGTGTTCTAACAGGACGGAAAGTGCAACACTGAGATCCAAAGACTTATTGCGATAGCCAAAGATGTATTCCAAATGCTAAACAATGTGTTAAGAGACCAAAATTTTGTTAGAAACAAAGAAAAGAGTACTGAGCTGTTATATGATACCTGGTTCTACAGAAAGATGCTGAGGATACCGTGAACTAAACAGGTGAGCAACAAGAAGATTTTGGAGGGAATGGAAACAAAAAGGAAACTTATACTTAACATCAGGAAACAGTTGAAATTTTCTGGGGTATATTATGAGGATGAGGGCTTGGAAAATCTGATACTCACAGGACAGATTGAGGGACAGAAGAAAGCAGCATGTAACATGATGAGCTTGAGCAAATGGATGGCAGAACATGGTTTGGGAGAAATAACAAAAAGGCAAAAATTAAGAGCTACACGGGACAGGAAATTGTGGAGAGCCATGATCGCCTACTTCCTAAAGGGACATGGCACATAAAAGATAATACATGGCTAAGTCAAATTTCAGTTAACTAAATTCTAGCTCAAAGCTAAAATTAAATTTTCATGTCTTATTCGTCTCTCATGTTGAAAAGCAATGTACACACTGTTTAATTTATTTAAATGTTAACTAATTTAATTTAAATGTTAACTAATTTATCAAATACTATTTTCTATTTAAAAAAGAAAAATGTGGAGTGATAATCAAATGCAATTTTTTGGGGGGGTGGGGGTTAGTTTCAATTACTCTTCCTCAATTACAAAAGTGTATTCAGTGCAATATCCATGCCAATTACAGCCAGATATGAGTGCTTTCAAAATTGGCCAAGAAATAAAATGTATTCTCCTTAATGAATATTAGTTGGTGGATTTATAAGAATTAAAAGGAATTGCTTTTGTTTTTTTTAAACAGAAGCTCCACATCTACTTAGGATTATGTAGCTAAAAATTATTCACTTACAAATTTAACAGTATTTCTCAAGAGTAAAGCTTGCTTAAATGATTAGAAGTTTTTTCGTAAATTACATAATTTGAATTTTTAGTAACTCTTATATAAAAGTTGAACCTTCCCCCCCCCTCTCCTGTCATTTGCCTATCTCATTTAGAATAACAACTTTTCTCAACTCTTTCTGCCTTATTTTGAAAGTACTAAAGGCTATCACATCCATAGTGGCCAAATAAATTGGAGTTTTACTTTTCTCTAACCCAATTGAGTTTTGTTTTTTAATAATTTCTTCAATGTAGAAATATTTATTCTCTCTCTCTCCTTCTTGTTTTGGAACAAGGCTACAATTCTGATTTGCCCAGAAAAGAATGAATCTGTTACACTGCACTAATGGTTTATTGGATTAACTTGATGACTATTATGCTACGTTGATGTTCCTTTCTCTCTTGCAATATGACATTAACTTTGGCGTCTTGTGATGTAATGGTCAGCAAGTTGTTTTCCACACATCCTGACTGTAAAGCAGTGGTTTTGATTCTTACTTGCTGCCTTGTACCAAAACGATCACTGGCATTTTTGTTGGCTATATTTGGGCAATATATACACACATTTGGTTGACTTTGGGAGGATAAATTGTTTATCTTCTAAGAAACTACAAAAGGCTTTAAATTTTTGCTTTAAAATCAATGCAATTTTTGTTGTTGGCATGTACTTAATGAGATTTTAATTAGATTCCTTATTCTGTCACCAAAAAATTGGCTGTGTGTTAAACTAAGATTTGTTTAAATGAGGGATTGGTCATTATTCAAGTGGGGGGTGAATCTACTCGCCTATCAACTGCATTTTTCTTTTTGAACATTACTAAAAAATGTTTTATCAATTCATTCACATTTCATCTTTACCATTCCATCTTTTGAAAACCTAATATTGCTCATAACAAAATAGTACAAAATCTTTCATTTCTATATCTAACTTTAAATTCAAAACATTTTGGACCTGTTTAGAATTTCTTGCTTTGATTCTTGTGCAGACCTTGATGTGACCCTACTGCTGTACTTATTTTCTGCTTTGTTCTTTCTGCTTAAGGTGAAAACCCACCACATTTAAAGGATTTCGTGGTTCAAGTGTTTTGCTTATTTTGCATTAAATTAAATACATCAAAAATGGAAGCAAGTCAAATGGAACCAAAGTCAAAAGGGAAGGAAGCGCTTCCCAGGCAAGCTTCTCTTGATCATCTGGTCGAGAAAATTGACTCTTTACTTAACAATCGGCAACAATATACTTTTCAAACAATATGGGTGTTCAGAAAGTAATTACGTTTTACCAGAAAGGACATGTATATAAAATTAAATGTACTTACTTTTTTTGATAAATAATATTTAATCATTTTCATTTTCAACAACTGCAGCTCAAAAGAGGGGCAATTTTTTTTCTTCTAACTTTTAAAGAAAACTGGGTCCTTCCGCCTCAACAAAAACATTTTGAAAGACTGTTTCTGATTGGTTTCTTTCTGAGTGTTCTGCCACTTGTGCAATGTTCTAGTGATCAAAACAAATGGATATTTGTCGGTGGTAAACCCATTTTTCTTTACCTATAACAATGGGATACAAAAATGTAAGGTTACCATTCCTGGTTGAAAGATTGTGTTCAGCTTCCGAGCAAAAGCTTATAATGAATCTTTTTTGCAAGTTTTCCCAGTCAAACTTTAGAATGCATTATGACTGACCCACGGTCAAATAGAAGAAATGATGATTTCTTATCATTCAACCTTGGTTGCTTGACCCATAAGTCATATCCATGTCAGATATAATTCCATTGACACCAATTGTATCCTATATCCTAGATTTTCTTCTGTCAGGATCAATCATTGTTCTCTCTTGAAGCTCCTCACCTTGGTTGGTTGACTCATAAGTCATACTGATGAAAGACATAATTACTTTCCAAACACCCAATTGAGTTGACATTTTCTTGCCTGGTTCATGTACAATATTAACATTCTCTTTTATAAAGGCCAGATATATGCAGTCATTTTCCTTGTTCCATTTTGATATAACCGTTTCAAAATCGAGCCTTTGTACAGAGAATCCTAAAATGCAGATGGCTTTTAATATTCAAAATATTGAAGACAGCCAGAGTATTAATCCATTGATTAACAGCAGCAGCAGCAGCCACAGCCTGTGATACAAAAAGAAATAGGAGCTAACCTTTATTTGTAACTCATTTTGGATTGATTTATGACTTGTACAAAAAATTCAAAGGCTTTTTTCTTTTTCTTTTTTCAATATGGCAACAAATGAATGCTTGTTCCACCAATTTCTTTGTGTGTGCGCGCCATACATCTTGTTGAAATATTTAAGCACTCCCCCACACCAAAGCCTTTCTTTTTTTTATATATATATATATATATATATATATATATATATATAATCATTTTCAATAAGTGGCCAAAATCTTTTTTGACCAAACCTTCTGTCTTTCTACTGGAACTTTGTCATATATTTTAGCTATTCATTTTATGAGTAACCACATGCCAACCATTTTCTTTAATAAGCAGCCCACACTTGCAATCCCTCTTAAATACTAGACATGTGGGCCCCACAATTCCTGTGAGACATGTGTTGTTGCAGGTAGGTTTTAGACTGCCATTGCTGTTTTTCTTTTCTTAATTTTTTCCCTCCAATCTTTTCTTTGATGAGAGGCCAAATTTACCAATGCCTTAGATAATAACAGGTAGGCTTTGTTCACATTTCTTTCTTTGATTCTTGTTTGGCTGTTGATGCTGCACACGATTGGCTTTTTTCTTCTTTTCTGGCCTCTTTCATCGGAAATCTTCTTGGCCAGGAAACTCAGATGACTACATCTGCTGGAATGTGTGTTGTATTGGGGTTCTGTTTTTTTTTTTTTTTTTTTTTTTTTTTTTTTTTTTTTTTTTGTGTGAGGAGGGACCTCTATCTTCTCCCACTACAAAAAAAAAATGAATGATTTGATCTGTGTTACCCCCAGTCTTTTAAAAAGAAAAGAAAAAAAGGCAAAAGAATTTTTAAAAAAAAAAAACATAACTGGAGAAAAGTGTCATTTTCTGGAGCTTTTGCTTTGCATTAGTTAAAAAAAAAATAAAAAAAAAAAAATTTTTTTTTCCTAACCCATGCATTTATGCTTGATACATTGTCAGGGAGAGAAAATATAAACTCTCAATTATTGGTAATTATATATGTCTAAATTCCCTTGCTTCTACATTTTTTTTTTTCTTTCCTGTCAAGACAACAGTTGGACATCAAATGAAGATGAATCTTTCTGTACTTGGTTTGATAGATTAATCCTGCAGAACCTTTCTAATACAGTAGATGCATTTCTAGTAATTAATCTCTTGTCACTTTATTATCTGCCTTTTTTATTTATTTTTTTCTCCTCTCTCCCCACCCATTTCTACGTTTTGTCTCAACTAATGCCATATTGAGCTTTAAATTTGGCATTCTGGTTCTTTTTGTGACCAAAATCGATAATATAAAGCTATTTTCATTTATTTTCTCTTGACTCTGTAGCTTGGCACAAAAATTGTACAGCATCTTATTGATACAAGTTAGTAGTCTGGAAGGTTGTATAGTTAACATGAGTCTTAAACAAAAATGTTTTCTTTTGACTTGATCTTCACTAAATCTTGGTCAATACTTTTACACTAGAACATTACTAAATGACTGTAGGCCACCAGTTTTTGGTAGTTGATTAATGATTTCCGGCTCTGACTCAGTGAGCTCATGAAGTAAATGTAGCAGTTCAGTAGGTAATGACTTATCCCTTTACTAAAACCAGTACAGATATTAACACTGTCACTTTTGAGATGTCTGTCTCTGACATGACCTGATATTGTCTGGATTTCCAAACGGTTTCGTCATGTTTTCTCTTAACCAGGATTAGAGAACAATCCCCATTTTCTTCTCTGTGCCATTTTTACAACAAAGTTTAGGAATTTTGTGTAAGCTTAAATTTCAAGGAATAATTATTGTGAAAGTCTTTATAAAATCTTGAGTTTACATACAGCTTAAACCATCATGGTCTGATTTCTACCCCAGTACGGATACCCTCCACTTACAAATTCTCTCGTACAAGTCAAAGAAAACTACATCTCAACATAAGATATGTCCTGAAAAGTTCTCGATCCCAATGAAAATCTTTTTTTTCTTTTTTTCTTTTAAATCTTGTTTGTTTTGGTCAGATTTTTGGAACTATGCCAGCTCAAATAACTTGTCAGCACTTCTACATATGTAGACATCAGTGTGTATTTTTGATATTTTCACAGAAAGATAAATGGTAATGAAGAAAATGTTTGACAAAAACCCTAATTTAGTGCTACTACATTGGATTTGTTCCTGATTTGATCCTGCCTTTTAAGCATTGATGTACCTAAAAACTCAACCTGTTTATGATTTTAAATGAAAGCTAGTTCCTTATTAAAAATGACTTGTGTGTATCTAATTCTATTATCAATGCATGCAAACGGAATCATTGCTACTTTTTTTTTTTTTTTTTTTTTTTTTCCTCCTACGTTTTTTTGCAATTATTATAAAAGATTTTAAACTACACACACGCACAATTAATAAAATCTACTGCCACATCCGTCATTTGTCTATGCTATGGCTTAGCACCAAGGAAATGGTCAGTTTTGAAAGCCCAAAAGAGGAGTCCTTAATTAGCGATACTGCTGTACGAACATATTTCTGTGTCGAGGTGGTGGTTCATTTGATCTTGATTTCGACTTTAAACTTTCAACCTAATTTTCGGTAACCTCTCCCCCCCCCCCTTCCCTTAAGCTTAGTCCTCTCTTCATTCCTCCCCTTCCAAATATAAATAGCTTCAATAGTTGTGTATGGCTTTTTAATGTGACTTTGTCTAGAATCTCCATAACTGGAGTCGAGCTAGTTGTTCATCTGCAGCTGATTCCAATATTAAAACTTGTTTATTGATCTTCTTTCAGTATTCTTTACTGTCAAGAGATAAGATAATTTTTGACCATCTGACTTGTGCACAGCTGATTTATCTCCATCTTATGTGCTAGATATTTAAAATATGCATATAAAATAAAGTTTGTTTATATCTTGACATTGCTGCATTCTCTCTGAAAACCTCAAAAAAATGCTTGTTTTTTTTTTGTTTTGTTTTTTTAAGGTGTAAAGCTTTCACTTATCCAGGTATGATATTGGTTATCCAGAGATATGCTTATAGTATTTGATCATTCATCTGTATCTAGTTATGAACAGATGAAATTGTTTGTTTTTTGTTTTCTTTCTTTCTTTCTTTAATATCCAGTCAGGTTTTGTTCAGGCACTTGAATAATCTTTCTTTGTGTTAAGGTTATCTCGATTGTTTGGCCAATCCATTTTGCACCCATCTCGAGTTAGGAAGGGAATCAAGCAAGCTTGCACAGACTCCTATTATATATATATATATATATATATATATATATATATATGAATGAGAGAGAGATTAATAAAATAAAGGGCAAACAAAAAATACTAATATAGTCGGTACAATAAATATTTATTAAATATCAACTATTTGACAGAAATGAAGCCCGATTTGAGGATAGTGTAGAATGTGCCAGGTTTGGGACTTTCTGGGGTTAAAGCCTTGATTTGTGCCTACATTCTGTGGTCTAGATGGCTGATTAGAGAATGGTGTTCTGACATAAATGTTTGGGATCTAAGCAGAGTTTTTTCTAAAAACTTGGATCGTTGAGCTGGTATTCTGCTTCTGTGATGTATTTGCTTTTTTTCTATTATGGTGATTAAACCGCCCTTGTTGGCTTGTTTCATAATTATGTCTTTGTATGTTTGGAGGGATTTTATGTCTGTCCATTCCTGTCTGGTGATGTCGATGTTTTTTTTTTTTTTTTGTGGGGGGGGGTGCTTTGTATGAATTTATCTTCCTTCACCTTTTATATACAAATCTCTGTGGTGGTTGCGCCCATTGGGTAGACTCCAGTGTGTAGACTTATGGGATTTCATGTACGTTTTGTCATAAGTAGTGGGCAGTTCATGATTGCTGTAGGTAGTTGAAAAGCATTCCCTTAATTTGATGTTGCAGAAAAATTAATAAATGTACAGAATCTAGATTTTGGGATGAGTAAATAGTCTTTTGGATAATACTGTTTGTTCTTTAGTTGTCGGTTTGTAGTTGGATAAGTTGTAGTTGGTTTGTGAAATCTTATGGGTGTTGGATTGGATATGTCAGCAGAAGTCTAAGACGTTTTGTTTGTCTGGCTAAAGTTCAGTGTGTAATTGAGAGATTTCAAGAACTGGTCATTATTGATTAAATTGCATATTTTGTTGTTCTTGTGCATCAGGCATTGTGTGTCATCTTTATATTCTAACATCTCACACAAGGAGGGAATACTAGCCTTCAAAAAAATTTTAAAGCACCAGAGGCTTTCACAAGGACGATATACAAGATATTTCCAACATTATACATTTGATAGAGATATATATATATATATATATATATACACACACACACACACACACCTTTGAGTTCAACAGGCACCATTTTCTTCAAGTTAGAGGCACAGTGATGGGAACAGAAATGGCCTCCAGCTATGCTAACATTTTCATGTCTGCCCTGAACAGAATATGTTTAGTAGATACCACCTAGCACCCCTGGACTATCACAGATACATAGCTGACATCTTCTTCATATGGACACATGGAGAGAACAATCTCCTAGACCTTAAAATGCACCTTAATGATTTCCACCACACCATCAAATTTAATATGGAATATTCTACCACTTCCATTCTATTCTGTTTGTGGATACACTGGTACATCTCAATAATAACCACATCTCCATTACACTATACACAAAACCTACTGATGGTCATTGCTACCTCAATTTCAATAACTGACTCCACACCAGCCAAAAATATCTATAATCTAAAGCCGATGCTTGTGCATAAAATGCATCTGTTCACATAAAGATTACAACATAGAACAACTTTGTAATCACTTTCTTAATAGGAATTACCTACTTCCAACAATCAATTTATCACCAAAGCTTACTAACATAATGGAAACCTTCTCCTTACATATGGAAGTAAAAAAAATAATTCCAGAATTTCCATGGTCTTTTATTTTAATCACAACATCCACAAACTTTCCCACACCTTAACCAAAGGTTTCCAGCATCTAAAACTAGACAATACTCTTAGGGAAATATTTAGCGATAACCCCCTATGCATGCAGCAACCCCGCACCCCCACCCTCTTCAGACTTTTAACATCATCCAACATATGCAGCTCATCACCTCACCAAGGGAATATCACCTGCAACAAACCCCTGTGCCTGCAAACACATCATCACCCACAACATTTAACACCACCCACCCCCAGCACTCACGTGGTATTCAAACTGCCAGCTCTGAGCTGTGACAGTTCGTATCTTATATATTTATTTTTGTCACAAATGCTAGAAGTGGAATTATGTGGGAGAAACTAGGAAAAAAGAAAACCCATCAGGGACAACAACAATTTCCTGGTCTCTGTAGACTTCAACCAACCTGGTGATAGCATCGGCGATGAGTACGTCCCATACCCCCTTCCCTCCCTTAATTTTAATAGCCATCACCCCATCTAGCTGCTATACTTTATGTTCTACAGCCTATGCTTCCCTTCATGACAGGCTAGTCTGCAATAGAACGATTACCCAGTACACTGAGGGCTACTTTTCAGTCATCTTCTTGATTGGAATCGCCCACTTTTATACCATCATAGAATCTATCACCTAGGCCGCTTTACATCCAAGCTTATGTAATGATAGGGGAAGATTAATGAAGATGCACATTAATTTCAGACATTTTTATATATATGGATATGTATAATATACACACTTTTTCTGTTTTTCCGACATTTTATTAAAAAAACATTTTAGCAATAGATTTCCAGTTTATCAATAATTTTGTTCCATCATATATTTTAGTTTTATTTTATAGTATATTTCCTTTTTTTTTTCTTTTGTTTCTCTCTCCCTTTTCATCACAACATATGACAGTTCACTGGCTTTCAACACTCAACCACATGATCTGTCAATTTTTGCTACAACTTGCTACGCATGCAACATCTTCCCCCTTTCTTACCTATAACTCTCTACATCAATGTTTACTCCCCCTCCCCTGAACACACATTAGTAACACTAGATCAGCCTAGCACTATTACTTTTACAATCAAAATTAAGTTTATTTTCATAAAATGTTTTGCACCTCAAGTGATTAGACAGATCTAGTTTTGCTCATAATACAATTTCTACTAGAAAATACCTTAGCTTCAAAAATATCTGTCTCCGAGTAATTCCCGTTTCTCTGTTTTTTTTAGGATCATTTATAAAGAACACAGGCATGTACAAAAATTCTAAAGTTAAAACCTTTCTCTCCATGCTTTGTTTCTGTCAAATATTTCATAGTTAATAAATATTTATTGTACCAACTATATTAGTATTTTTCCGTTTGTCCTTTTTATTAACCAACCCATCTATTCTACATATTATAAGAAGCACATGTGGATCACTTTTTTGTGTGTAATATATATAATATATATATGTGTGTGTGTATATATATATATATATATATACACACACACACACACACACACACACATATATATATATATATATATATATATATATATATATATGACATATTTTTATGTTTATACATTCTTTTTATAGATACAAATATTTAAGTAATAAGCAGTATTATTTTGAGACATAAAAATGCCTTAAAATAATTGTCGCACTTTGTCCATTTTATGTGTTACGTCATATATATGCACACAACAAAAAAAATGCTGACAGAAAGTGGTAGCTCATATACAAACCAAATCCATTCATTGCATCAAGATAGTACGTAACATGTTATACCACTTATGTAACTCTTTTTCTTTTTCTCTAAATATATATCCAGTCACTCCATCAACATTTTCTGTTCGGCAAATAAAACCAAAATGTATTGGAATGTCAAGCATCACTAACTTAGCAGGTTTCATCCCTGAAGCTGGTATACTGTTGCAAAACCCCATTTCTCTTTAATATATTTCCCAATTCATGGCAACCATAAAAAAGACTCCACATTGAACTTGCAAATAACTAGAATTGTTATCAGTGATGTCTTGAAATTGGTGCTGCCCAGCATGTAAATGGTCAAAATGCTCATTCTTGCTCTAAAATGTAACAGAATGACCAAATATTTTTGGTTCAATCCAAATCCTGATATTCTGAAAAGAATAATATATTAAAAAAAAAAAAAAATGCTATGTATTATCTCTGAAGAAATTAAGAATGAATAATTCTCTTCTGCTTTTCAGTTAATGAAATCTGCTCCAAATTTCTTTCTATAATAACATGAACTAAATTACCATATTTGTATATATATTTTTCATGTTGCCTCCAAGTACTGATAATAATCAGTGACTGTAAATATTAGCCTACCATATACTTTGCATATCAGACCTGGAAGATTTGTTTGTTATTAAACATGGTTAGAACTAAGAAATCTATATATTTGAATGGACCTTGAATATTCTGAATAAAATTTTATAACTCTTGAAATGTAAACAAAATAACTTTTTTTTTTTTTTTTTTTTTTTTTTTTTTAAATATTTTCATTGCTGCAAATAATAAGCTTAGTTTGGCACAAGGCCACAATGGGATGTCTCATGGGAATTAAATTCATTAGCAATCTAACAATTGTGTGATGGCAAGTATCCAATGAAACAGAAAAGACCTATTCTGTGATTGCAAAATACTCTTGGTTATGGTTTAAGTTCATTGAAAATTGATATTATTCCTTGAATAAAAATGAAAGTAACTCAAATACTTGATTGTAAATCATAAATATGAAATCCTCCAAATGGATGTTTCTAACAAAATACTTGTTGGTTTCAGACCAAATAAATTCTAAAGAGTAATCCCAGATTCAGTTTGAAAGAAATAGAAAATAACAAAGATTTAGATTTTATATTATCTTACTTTTGTTTTAGTTGCATGTATTTTGTATGTAAATGTTTTACCCATGTTGCTGTTGTTAATGATAAGATATATATATATATATATATATATATATATATAGTGGTTTCTCATAGATCTGTGTAAAATATTAAACTAATCTAGGGGAGAGGACATAGCTATTCAAAATAAGAAGGTAAAAACAAGTAAAATATCTGGTTGTTTTTTGGGTTTTTTTAAGAAAAGGGTAGTATGAATAAACTCTCATACAAATATATGTGTGTAGATATATATATATATATATATAATATAATATAATATAGTTTTAAAGTCTGCTATATTTATGGGATAAAATGCTCAGTATCAGGGATAGAGCATATGTAAATATAAAATGAACATTGAAGTCAACACTCAGTGGCTATATATATATATATATATATGCACTTTTGTTGGAAGTCTGATACATGAGTGCAACCTAGTTATTGCATTTGTCACATTGACTTCCTAGAGAAAAATCACTTTCTGATGACTGCAATCAATGAAGTATTGTTTGCAGACAGATACGAAGTGGACATTATCTCAGATAAAAATATTGGCGTGGTAAATCTTTGCATTTATTTGACGGCAAAGCCTAAACTTCAATAATAACCAACCACTTTTTAATTTTTAAATGGCTTAATTCCAGGATAAAATAATCTTGGCAACAGTTTGTTTTTATATATATATATATATATATATAAATTTGTCACTTAACTGATTGTTATATTCAGCACCTCAACTCCAGACTTTTATATATAAACCATTTTTGTAATCCTTCAGTCCACTCATCCAGTTTCAGCAATTGATTGTGGATTTTCTCACTTTCATTATTTCTATACAAAGTTAAAAATGACAGGCAATTGACTTGTAACCTTCTGAAGGACAATGCCAGGGCAACTTGTGCATGCTAATGTTAGAAATTCTGAGATTTTTTATGTCTTTGTGGGTAACTTGTTAGATAACGTGCATACCAACGCAGTCTCTCTGCCTGATCTCTGCAATTAATTTTCAGTAGGGTGTCATGTTGTGGGAACACGCATGTCCTCTTATTGCCCAATTATAGCTTTGGAGATGCTTCAGATTGTGGGTCTCTTCTTCCAAAAGGCTAGGTTGTCAATTCAAAGAATTGCTGCACATGTTGGATATGTGTTGGTGTTTCAGTGTTGGTAACATATCAAGAATTCTTCCACTCATAGACCAGGTTCTGGATTGTCACATAGCTTAGAGCCGAAATGCTCACAAAGATCAGTGCACTGTCAGGACAGCAGTGGTAGATTACATAAATTGGAGCAGAATTATCAACATGGATCTTTGGAAATTATTTATTTGCTGCTGGATTATTAACATATATGCCTCTAAACAGACTTTGGCTTCCAAAACAACATACCATATACATCACCACGAGTGTTAAAGAGCTCAAAGATTAAATTGTGCTCTAGGGTTTGATAATAAAATCTGCTTTAGCCTTCATGCGTGTGTGATATAAATCTAGGGTATATCTCCCAGTGTGTATTTACCCGCAAACCCAACCTCATGCATGATGTGGAGTGACAAATTGTTCTCCTTTGAGTATGAAGAACATAAATTAACTACCATGTCTGTCCAGAATATTAATCAACCTGCTGCTGCTATTCCTGCAACGGGAAGGCTGTGCGCTTTCAGCAGGATAGTACCTGCCGATGTGATGCCTGTATAACACAATATCCTTGGCCTGCATGAACACTAGGTCTGTTTCCCATTGTATATGATGTGATTGGATGACAACAGTCTCGTTCAGTTAGCCCAATTTAGTATATTGGAGGCAGTTGCAATTGACAAGAAATAATATATTTCAGGAGGATATTCACCATCTCTATGATCATATGCACGTGAGGTTACAGGTCTGTGTTATGCCCACAGAGAATAAACAGTTTATTAATATGATCATGGTATCTTTTTGTTTTTATTGAAACCTAACAGTTGTATTCTTTAGATATTAGTAAAATATCCATAGGTACAGGAGGTAAGAAACTTTTTTTTTTTTTTTTTTTTTTTTTTTTTTTAAGCAAATAATTGGCTTCTCCGTAGAACTGACCCAAACTTTTTTATTTTATTTATTAACTCGGTTAAAAAAAAAACAAAAAAAAAAACCTTTATAGGTTTTGGCCTGGTAGCCTCATTGTGACCAGCAGCCATTCTCACATTTAATAGTCCAGCTTTCTCATTTGGTATGTATACAATTTGAAGGTGTGGGACAGTGATTTTACTCTTGTCAATTGTCAGGTGAATGCCTCACTTTACTAAAGTTGACACTTCATAAAAACATACCAGACTAATAGAGTATTTTGTTCTGTAGTTATCCAATTTTCTTTCTTTCTTTCTCGCTCACCCCCCCCCACTTCTTTGCGTGTATGTCCATCTATGATTGTTGCATCTGTGCTGTCGGACTGTTGCTTTAGTTTTTCTCTTAATGATTATCAGAATCACTTTATTTCTATAAGCTTGCCTCTGCTGATGTGCTTTGCTTGTAGCAAATATTTTGGATTCCCTTCATTAGCGTATTTTTTTTTTTATTATTATTATTTTAAGTTGAGATCTCCCCCCCCCCACACACACACTCAATAATTATGGTATCAGCCATTTTGTTTACATAGTGATTTTTGTCAGATATATATTCTTGTGAAAGAAAATTGTTTTTCTAGTCTGATGTCTGCTGCTATAAATGTTCTGATTTGACAGAATTTTTTTCCTCGATTCTGATGTTTATAATCTTCCCCACCCCCAATGAAATGGCCCATTCTTATTCCTCCGTTAGGGTGATGCCTCGAACTTGAAGTCATGATTATTTCATATAGTAAGAGGTAGCAGTTTTTTTTTTTGGTGGTGGGGGGGGGGGCTCTAAATTTTGACTGGAGGTTTTATCGCCGAGGCGGGGGGCATTCATTATCTTGTGAACCAGAGAGATTTGAATTTTTTTTTTTTTTTTTTCTTAGGAATCTAATTACTTACCTACGTTTCTCCCCTCCCTTCCATGAGTGGGTATTAAAAATCTATTTTTCAAATAATTATTTTATTATAATGTTGATTAGGTACTTGTTCAGATAATAAATTCACATGGTCTAAATTTGTAATTTTCCGAAATGGGTGGGGCTATGATTTAATTTACTGAAATGAATTTGTAAAGTTTCTTTTTAGAAATTAGCAAACATTCATTTTCTTGTCAAATTTCTCTATCGTAAATATTTTCTGACATAATTCATAAATTTTTAACAATTATCTTCGTTCTTTTTAACTTGAGCAATATAATGATGAAATAGTTTTATGCTATGGCCATATTTATAGGGTTAAAGTGCTCAATATCTGGGTAGAGTGTATGTAAATAACTGTCCCACCACCCAGTGTTGACGTCAGTGTCCACCCTTCTTTATAGTCAGGATGTACTAAGCCTTTTTCTAAAGACCAAACAAAGTATATAGATTTGCATGTCCTTTATTCCATAGTGTATTTTCTATTTGTCAGTGTGAAATGGTCCTGGCAGGGGGCTTAGGGTTACTCTGTTTGTACACCATCATCCCATAAACTATTGTACTGCAGATATTTAGCTAATACAAAAATAACTGAATACTCTCTTCTGCATATTTAAGCCTGCTGACATTCTTTGTAGATTTATTTCAACTCTCGGCTAAGACTCTCAATCTTGCTCCCCCCACCCCCCACTCCAAGGTAAACATGGTCTCTTGCCTTAGCTTTGCTATCTGTGAGCCTCTTTTGACTAGCATTGGCTCTTCCTCCTCCTCAAGTAGAATTCAAGTATTTTGCTCTTACCCCCTTTTGCTTTTCTCTTCTTGCAAAGTTTAACAATGGCAATTCATGAAGCTTCTTTCTTTTGCTAATGCAAGAATTTGGAATTATCAGCTCATTAACTTTCTGATCATCTTTATCATCATCATCCTCCTCTTCTTCTTCGTTATGAATTTTAGACAGTGCTCCCATTTCCATTAAAATGTGGCAAATGTTGACATTTCCACCTGTAAATCTCTGGTCTTCATAGAACAGGATTGATTCGAAATGGATCAAAATCAAAAAGAGGCTATCACCTGTTAAAAAAAATAAAAGCAATTTAATCATTTTTTGAAAAGCTTCAAGCCTACTTTTGGTCAGTGAAATTGCTTACCACTTGAAAGCATGTAAATATTTCTGCTGCTTGCAGGTTTTGAGAAAATTCAATTCATTCACTATCTGAAGAGTCTCCCTGTACAAACATCTTCAAAACAAAGATCAGAAATTTGTCAGTGAAATGTAAAAATTTATCACTTGATATATGTATTTTCTTTTTCTTTTTCTTTTGTTAGTCATTATTTTTAGTTGAATTATCTCTATTATTAATACCTGTCTAAATTTTAAATTTTCTTTAAAATTAGTCAAAATTTTTATTCATCCACATCTTCATTCATTAATGGCATATCAAAAAAAATTTTCTCTCTTTCTCTCTAGAAAACTGGTCTTTTAGTTGGAAAATCTTAAAGAAATACAGCAGTCTGAAAATGTGCCTTATTCTAAACTTGGCTTTTCACAAAATTAGTTTTGACTAACTGATGTTGCATTTTGAGCCGTTTGCAAAAAAAAAAATTTTTTTTTTTTTTTTTTTTTTTTAGATTTAATCTGTAAAGAGCCTTGCAACCCACCCACCAACTTAATGGTCATGCATTGATGGGAGTGTAAAAGAGATTTTGAAGATCTATCTATGTACATGTTTCTGTAAATGGATTTTCAATGTGAAAACCAGTTTTCTAAATCTCTTTACTGTCACTTCAATGGATAACTGGAGCTTAATTATTAAACTAAAATAATATTAAAAAAAATCCATTTGTTCAGGATTGGGCTGACTCAAATGATATTCTATCATGCGCTATTTCTTCGTTTTTCTCTGTTGGGTGTGTACCCACCTTCCATAGATCATAGTCGACCTCAACCTCCCATCTCGTGTGCTGCTGACCTCTGGGACGTCTTCCTTGAATATTCTCCAGGTAAATTTTCTTAAATATTCCTTCCTTTGCTAGCACGCAGTACCTGACCTTCCCAGCGTAGTTGGTTTTTTTTTTTTTTGTTATTTTTTTTTTTTTTTTTTTTTTTTTCATATGCTTGGACAAAAGTCAGTTATATTGTTGCTATGTGCTATTCCTCTTTTTTTTTTCTCTTTTTTTTTTCTTTTCTTTTTCTTTTTCTTTTTTAAAAAGGGGAGAAATTTTTTTTTGTTCTAGGGGTTACAACTGGCAGGGAAAATATTTATTTACATATCTTGTATTTTAACTAAATTGAGATAGTGATCTTCTATTATGTTGACTTTAGTTTTTTTTTGTTTTTTTTTGTTTTTTTTTCCCATTTCACTTTAAGAAACCTGAATGCAGTTTGCATCTAGGAATTTTCTTGTAAATCTTCAATTCACTCATTGCTGAAGTGTTTTTTTTTTTTTTATTTCACTTGAGAGTTGATGGCTTCCATCAACAGCAGATTCAATTGCATTAAAAATGTCCACTCTTTGTTAATCATCTTTTCACGATAAAAGGAGTGACTTGATAAAATGCTGTCCTTGAAGTGGGGCAGGGAACAAATAGAGCATACACTTGAGACTAAGTAGGATAATGTCTCTCTAAGGATTTTCCCCAAATTTTTGACACATTCATTGTCTACCTTATGAGGTTATACAAGAATACACATTGATTGCTTGACGGTTTAAGCATTTTTTTTTTTTTTTTTTAATCCTCTAATAGTAAAAAATACTTGGTATCAGTATAGGTATTTCATTGAACTAGAGATACTGTTTCTCCCAATCATATTGATATAATTTTTTTATTTTTTTTTTCAAGTCAAGAATTTTTGGATAAACTTTTTTTTTTCCTACAAGAAAGTGTTCCATGCCTACCAAGATATGAGGAGGAAACCTCAATATTGGATTTTATTTATTTCAAGCACGTTCATATAATAACTTTGTGAGGCGTTCTAATCACTTTATTTATATATATATATATATATATATATATATGTATCTGCATGGAGCATTTTCTTGGAATTTTTTGTCTTTAACAATACTTGTATAAAAGATGGATTGCTGCACACACACACACACACACACACACATATGTGTGTGTGCATGTGTGCAGCAATCCATCTTTTATACAAGTCTTGTTAAAGACAACTGACAATATACTGGGATTAAGCTTTTTATTTTTCTTGTGTTCATACAAGTGTTTTCTTTTCTGGACACAGTTTATAGAGGCTGTCCAAAAGTTCTGCATATCCAAGCACTTTCGACTATTCATTTCACCATTATCAAGGATGATTTGTACAAACAAGAAAAATTAAACAAAAGCCTTAATTGCAGTGCCTTGTCAGTCATCTTTAACAGAACTTGTCTAAAAGAATTGCTGCCCAAATACACATTGCTGATACCCCCTGAATAGTAGACACAGATCTGCCTAAGAAACAGGATGCTGAAAGTAACATCAATCAATTGACAAACTTTTACTCGCATTAATATATATATATATATATATATATATATATATATATATATATATATATAGTGTGTGTGTCATTCACAGACAGTACTGTTTCGCTGTATCACAGTTCCTCAGTGTGACTAGACTTCCGAATGCCTCAAGCCAGGACTGAAACACAACTAATTTTGTGTCAGCCAGAGCTATCTTCACTCGGTAGAGTTACACAATTAAATCTAGCGTATTGTTTTTACAAATATATGTATGAAGTGAATCCCTTTTTATTTAGGGACAAATGACTTTAAATATAGAAAAATCTTTTAAAGTAACTAAAAAGCTAACTTAATGAACGCTGCCAAATAATATAAAAAAATCTTTACTATCAGCAATACATTTTCTTTCTCGTTTACCAATTGAGCACGATGGAGAAAGGGAATTTTTAACAGCTGCTCCTCCTGCTTAACACATAGCTCTTGGCCAGAATTGAGTACTCTTGCTACTGGTCTAGCATTTATATACATCATGTATATAATACATTAAAGGATCCCCTTTCTCTGCCATGTGCTGATAGCTTAGGGGTAGTCTCTGACTAATGCCAAATCAGTTGAGTTTCAATCCTGGCTTGAAGCAATCTGATATCTAGCCACACTGATGAGCTGTGAGATATATATATATATATATATATATATATATATATATATATAAATAAAAAGCTAGTGGGAATTAATTTTGATTTGCTGCTCTCTTCAAAATCTACTTTTATAATAAGCAGATTGATTGCTCATTAATGAAAGCTGGTGAATTCAAAAGTACATTGAAGTTGGAAGTGTTTCAGAAGAATATAGTAATAAGATTTTGTAAAAGTCAATCAAGTCTCTTGTTTATCTCTAAAAAGAAGGGTTCTTGAATCTGTTAAAGAGTTTTATTTTCTCCTTCATATCCCGTGTAAGCTGCACTGTTCCATGATATAAGTATTTATTCTAACTTGTACCTGTTTCTTAAACATTTTCCAAACACGAAGGCATGCCTCAATTTGTTCAAGTCTCCAATCATTCAATCAGGTTGTGACAAAGATCCACTTTTAATTTGGAAAGTTTTTGTTTTGTTTTCTCCGGCTTGTCTGGAATTATAAGTTATCATATAACTTTGAAACGGAGAGCAACAAAATATTTTCAGATAAAAACTTTTGTAGAGGTCAGTATTTTAGAACATTGACAACTGATTTTTCATTTGGAAAGGGTTTTTTTTTTTCTCTCTCTCTTTCTTTCTCTTTGCCAGAAATAGTTGTACAACTGAGAATTTTAGTCATTTTTATGGATTTTATTGGGTAATATTTTTTTTTGTTTGTTCCTGTAAAAGTTTTTCACTTTCTCTGAATCTTTTGAAATATCACTTTGGTATAATCAACAGCAATGAGAAAGAGATAGCAACTTTCCAGCTTTATAACTAACATAAGTTTTGGCTTTTTATAAATAGAGGAAGAACTGTTTGGAGACAGATGATATTTCATTCCATATATCTCTTGTTTGAGTCAAAGACCCTCTCCTCAAACTTGCTTGATATTTGAACTTTTCAAGAATGACTTAGGTTTCTATTTTTAAATAGAAATTATTACTTGCTTCATATTGCGGATCCTTCGAGTTAAACTGATTTTTAGGAAAATTCTAACACAATTAAAGGGTTACTTTTGTGTGAGTGGTTGATTGTGTTTATATTTATATCTAGATATGGTGTCCATAATGTCTTACAATTTAAAAAACAAAAACAAATCATAAAAACAAATGAACAGATAAATATGTGGAAATTGTTACAAAACACAGAGTAGATATTGAAATTCTATTAACTAATTTAATACACCTATATGGGCGCCATTAGTTGCACGGCAATGGCATCGGTGATCTTTTCCTTTAGATCAGTGAGGTCCCATGTCTTTGTTCGATACACAATATTTTTAACATAACCCCCATAGAAAGTTCAGAGGACTGCTATCTGGTGAACGGAGAAGCCAGTGTATTGGGCCATCCCTTCCAATCCACCCGACTGGAAATGTTAGGGGTTCATTTAACAGTACATCTTTCATCAACAGGATACCTGAAATATGCAAATGCAATGTAATTAAAAACTTATAACTTCTGAGTACATAGAACAAATCTGAGTAAGATACCTCATCAATTGCCTTTGTAATATATATTTTTTAAATTATAAAGAGACTTTATGGTGTGTGTGTGTGTGTGTTATACTGACTAAAAAAAACATCTTGTTTGAAATAGGTTTTAGAAATTCTTGATCCTTTTTTTACATGGTAAAAAGCTAATCTTAAATGTATCTGTACCTTGTGCTCTCAGGTGTGTGATTTATGAATTCATCAAGAAAGAAGTATTTAAATATTTTTAGTTTATTGAACTTCTTTCTATCATGTTGATACCAAAAATGCTATGTGGGGGAGGGGGTCTGGCTATGCTGCTTGTCCCCCCCCCCCCATTTTTGTTAAGGGTGATACAAAAATTGATTGACTACTTTGTTAGTTTTTTTTTTTTCTATAGAGAAAACATAACATAACTACTGACTTATCTGCATGACAAGTCAGTCTTGTTTTGTGAAAAAAAATTTTTTTTTTTTTTTTTGTTTTGCTTGTTTCTTTGCACTTCCTTATTTTTATTATTCATTTCTCACAAGTTCTTCATAGACTCTTTTCAAATATCCAATGTTGTGTTGGTTTTATTAAAAAAAAAAAAAAAAAAAAAAAAAATCATAGTAAATGGCTCAAAGCAAATTCCTTTAGATGTATGCACTTTTTTCCAGTTGCCTGCAGAAAATTGTAGGAATTCACATTCTACTTATAGACTTTATTACTCGGATATTTTTGCTCATGTTCAACCCCACCCCCAGCCCCATTCCCAAAATGTTTTGTTCTGATTAATTTTGAAGACTTAAAGTTCACACTGAATTTCCAGCACTCTCTATTTTTAATATATACACTGCTAGGCTACAATTTCAGTCAAACTCTATTTGGCATGTAACCAGCTCTACACACACACACACACACACACACACACACACACACACACACACACACACACACAATTTGTCATTTGCAGTCGATAGGTTAATGATGTTAGGTTTTATATGAAGGTTATCACATTACAGGAAAACCTCTATAGATATTTACTAAACCAAATTTTGTCCAGAACAGACAAGGAAAAATGGTAAGATGAGAAGGTTTTGTCGGTCCTCAAAAGGGTAGGACCAGGATTTCAAGGCTGCTCATCAGCAGAAAATATGCAGCTACTTAAGCTTGTAGACAAATGTTCAGTGTTACTTCTCATGGCTTTTGTTCTGAGAGTCTTTGAGATTAACCTCAGAAGGTAAGAAATCCGTTTATAAAGATTTTGTTATAAATATATATTACTTTATTTATAAATTAGCAAAGAGTAAACTATATTTATCCTTGACAATGTAAGCTTAAGATGCAACAAAAGGCTAATGTTTTTGTATATATTTCTGAGATGAGGTATTATATACACTATTTACATTGTTTGGACTATCGTCCTCATCTTTGTTGCCATATTTATCACGTTACAAGAGTTCAGTTTGACATTCCAACCACCTGAAGAAGGCCGGAGTATACAACGACTGAAACGTTGTGATAAATATGGCAACAAAGATGAGGACAATAGTCCAAACAATGTAAATAGTGAAGGAGGCTAATGTTGTTTGCAATACATGTCACTTAGAATGAATTTGGATAATAGGTGCCAAAAAGTTCAGTATTAGGTTGTCATATTTAATATTTTCATTTTTGCCTTCATTTTTATGTGTGTCATCTGCTACTACCCATGAAAATAACTTTCTTCTTCCCCCTGCTCTGTTAAAATTTGATTTTTTTCAGAATTATTATCCCAGCTGTCCAGTGTTCGGAGTCGAGCTGCTGCAGCCCAAAGTGTCTCTTCCCAGTTGCAGCAGTTGGAGATGCAGTTGCAGTCAACTAAGTAAGCACTATTGCAAATTATTTCTACATCTACCACAACAGCAATATGCACTTAACTCACTCTTCCTGTTTGCCCTCAACACCTCCCCTCCCCCCCAAATTCCCTTATAAAGGTCTACCTCATAGATTTCCCTCCTCCCATTTTTATGCAACTGGACCCATCAAAACTTCAAGAAACCAATCTTTTATGATTTTAGCTAATACACATTATTTGCATGCTTCTCTCAACATGGTAGCTCCTGGTTTTGGTATGTTTGCATTCAGTATAGACTAAAAATGGATCTACATTTGCATATTGATTCAGCTCTAATTATTTCACACTAATTTTTCTTCATCTCCTACACCACTTTGTATGAATGTAGGTTTTATTCTTTGCTCCCTTTTTTTTTCTTTCTTTTTCTTTTCTTTTTTTCCCACCCCCTCCCCACCCCCTCCCTCGTGTGACAAAAAAAAATCCTGTCCATAGCAAACAGACATCTTTTTGTCAACAATGTACTCACCAGCAGGTTGAAATGCCAAATGTTGAATTTGGATATCTCATTATTTGTTTGGGAGTTTGCAACTTCATTTCATAAGCAAATTTAATTGAAAGGATTCATTTGTTTTCTATTTTTCCTATCATTATTTAATTTCAAATTAGTTTTTTGTATATTTTTTTTATTGCTTTACAAACATAATTATACAAATTATGGCTAAACTTGTTTTTTTGAAATTTCATAAAGAATTATTATGAATTAAATATTAGTAAAATTGAGGTGAGATGTTGAACTATGTTACAGGACGATGAAAATTTGGGTATATCTCTCATGGTAAGCAACAGAAGGGTAGTCTGTTACTTTCTATATTTTTTTCAAATTAGAAGGTCTTAGGTCTTCTAAAAACCTATTGGACTTTTCTTTTTGAAAGACTGGCCAGTATGATTATTTTCCTACAATTGCATTGAAGTGACTCTCTCTCTCTCTCTCCAAACATGGCCATTGATTGGGATGTGATAGACAAGCAGAAGTTCAATGTCTTTTTTAAAAAAAAAAACAAAGCATTCTCAGCTGTCAGCATTTTAGCAATCTATGCAAAGATGGGTGGCTTAAACATTGAAAATAATTAAATGTTCTGTGTGTATGGCGTGGGGAAGTACGGAATAGTTCTTGGGCCCAACCCAGAACCCCCACCGTAAGCTATTAAGTCTATATGCTCTTTCAGTTGCTCATAAGGCAGTTCAAGATGCTTGGAATATTGTGTCACGGGTTTCTTTTAATTGTTAAAAAGTGTCTAATGTTTGGGCCTTGAAATACTTTTTGGAAGTGGGGACAGGCTGCAATCTTTTCAGCACCCTCATATTACCCATGCCAAATGTCTGACAAACTTGTAGATGGCCTTGATCTTGTGAGTTTAAAAAATGGCTGATTGTAAATAATTGAATATCCCTAATATACACTAACAAAAAAAAATAAAATTACAACATCCTAACGAACAATGCCGGTTTTTTTTTTGGGGGGGGGGTTACCCCAGGTACAATATGTTCATTGGGTAACAGAAATCCTTAAATTATTTTCAAAGTCTTCAACCATCTTGTAAGATAGTAATACTTGTACCAATGCAGAACCTGTGCTTGAGCTTTAGATAGTGACACATGCTGTAATATGGTTCAGTATGGGGAAAAGGTCTCGGGCGGTCCAGTGTAATGGCATGAAGATGCACACGTGCTCCTTTTGGTTCAAAGAGAGCCATTTGAGAAATGTCAGATTGTGGAACTTTCAGAGGCTAAATGTTAATGACTCGTTGGTGGTTTTGTCAAATGGACATTCCTCTGTCCTTTAGACCAGGTTCTGAGTGGCCATGTTGTATGGATTAACTCATTGTAAGTGCAAATTTTAGTCGGATCGATGACACGATAGCCACAGCAGTCAGTAAACGTGTCGTCTACATTTGTAGTACAATCTTGGTCACGGTTTCAATCCTGGCTGGTGCCTGATCATGGGTAATCAGTGCTACACTTTGGGTGAAGGTGGTTAACTCCCTACACAAACCCCTCTCTCTACCAGATGCAAACTGGATAGCATCTGCAGCACTGATCATAGTAAATGAGGCTCCAGTAGTGAGAACACAGATATATATTTACTTGCAGCAGGATAATGTCTGTTTGCCAGACTTCCACTTGACAGTACTCCTGGAGATGTGTATGACAGTCTTGCAAAAAGTGTCATCTGAAAGATCAAATGGTTGGTTGTGTGTGTGTGTGCGTGTACACAGTTAATGTAATACAACACATGGGGCCCCGAACTGTGACATATCATAGTACAGAGTGCCATCATAGTACAGCACTTACCACATTCAGTGACGTATTGAAGAGAATGTTTGACTAAGGCGTGTATGCCTAGAATATTGTTCAGTTGGTTCTGCTGCCATTCCTGCAACAAGATAACACGTGCTGTTCCAACAGTTTTGTTTACTCACAAGACACTTGTGCCACTCAACATGCTCGGTATGTTCAATGGTTGGTGTCAATGCTTAACTCTTCCCCATGTTGAATATGTATGGGACATAATGCTGTATACAACATCTGGCTCTCTTCGTTAGCCCACCTATAACTCTAGCTGTATCACATTAACAGGGGCGAGAAGGGGGGGTCACAAGTGTGTGTGTGTGTGTGTTCATTTTCTGTAATCCATCAATATTACCTGAATGTTTCATTTTGTGTAAATGGAAACCTGCAGTGTTTTATTTTCAGTCAGTTTGTGTATATATGCACACACACACACAACAGGAGTGCTGAAAAGTTCCCAGCCTGAACCACTTCATAAAATCTGGTTAAGAATAAGCTTTCTTTCCTATTGGTTGGTTGTTGTTTTTTTTTATATACCTGTTCAATGAGGTATGATCTAATGATCCTCTTTTAAGTGTCCTTCCCTCTTTTTTTAATGCCCCTTCCCCCCCCTCCTGTAAATTATGCTTGTATGTGATCCTCTTTCTTGGCGTTTCTTGTGGCATTTTCCATAATTCTTCGGCTGCAAATCATTAATGAGGAAAATGTTCTCCATTCACTTTGACTATTGACATTTATTACTACTTGGAATTATAGTAAAAACAAATGTCGGCATTGGTGAAACAGGGATTAAAAATCTTTACGGTTGCGGTTTTCTGTTGAATACTTTCACTTTTTTTTTTTTTTTTTTTTTTTTTTTTTTTTTTTTTTCAAATAATATCATTGTGTGTTTTTCTTTATTATTCTAGTTGCAATTTTTTAAAAAGTTATAATTTGAATGGGTTAAATGTTGTTGTGAACTTTTTATTAGTATGCTATATGAAATTGACTCCTCACACAGTTTATTAAATCAATGTCCACAACTTTAATGTTTTGTTTTTTTTTTTTTTTTTAATTTTTTTAAAATTTTGATTTTTAGCTGGGATTTTCTTTTCCTACCAGCAACCTTTATTTTTTTTTATTTTTTTTTTTTGTCATACAAGCGTGATAAGGCTCCTCACTGCATTTGAAAATTTCCCCCATCTTTATGCAATCAATCTTTGGTATCTTAGTTTGTTCTCAATCATTATACTCTTCCATGTAATGTCCCTTAACTTCTTCAGGACCATTCTGAGTTTAATACTTCAGCCAGAAAAGAAATGGTTAGTTATTTCATTGAATAATTTTAAAAAAAGATGGAAGGGAGGTTACTTATGATATAGGTAAGAATCAATTACTTTTTGACTAGAAAATGAAATGGTGCTTTCAGAAGCTCTTATAGACACTCAAGGTCCTGGATCAGTTAAGGCTAAATTATGTCTAATGTTCTATGGTAAATAGAAAAAAATAACCGTTAATGTTTAATGTCCTTATGAAATCGTGAACATCATCAATTGTGTATGGAGGAGACTTTCATCGATCGGTGAACTGACAACAGCTACTAATAATAAAATGAGGTTCTCTCTACATAAAAAGGGGTCCTAATATGCCCTCTTATGGTTGTTCTAATTTCAGTCGGATCGATGGCGCGATGGCCACGACGCAGTCGGTAAATGCGTCGTCTACAGGTGGAGTCCAATCTTGGTCGCGGTTTCAATCCTGGCTGGCGCCTGACCACGGGTAATCAGTGCTACACCTTGGGTGAAGGTGTTTAACTCCCTACACAAGCCCTCCCTCTACCAGATGCATCCAGCCATGAAAACTGAGTGGGATCCAAATTTTGCATACATCCACACACACACACACACACACACACACACACACACACACACAGATCTCTCTTTCTCTCCTTTTTTATTTTTTTTTCCTCTCTCTCTCTCTGTCTTTCTCTCAACACTTCATTTGTAGTCCGGAGTTTGTCTGAAAACTTAAAATTAAAAGCCAGAGTAGCAATTGAGTATTTGCTTAACTCTCCTGACCACACCATTAAGTGTGGAGACTGAAAACAAAGGTAAAAAAATTGGGTCATTTAATATAGATCGTTAGATTTCTCTGGAAATTACTATAAACAACAAAGTTTAAATTCTTGCCCCTTTTTTTTTTCTTTTTTTTTTTTTTGTCATATGTTCATTAAGGTCAACCCCAAGAGCTTATCTGCTAATTACCAAATTGTGAGAGCAGCGAATATAATTACAATCGTTGTTCCCTATTAACTAATGATGTAAGATTACCAAGAGGTTATCTACAGGAGAAGCTTTTGCTCTCATCCTGTTTGTCTTATATATGCTAACATAAGGAAGACTTAGCTGGCATGCTTTGTCCTCTGAGTGGCTTTATCAAATGTATTGATAAAGTCCCTCACAGGACGAAACACATTAGCTAAATTTTCCTTTTTGTCCTTTTTTCATATTGTCCTTTTGCAGATATACTTTATCTGAAATGTTTACATCTGTTAATATGAAATAACTCACTGGGTTGTATTTCTAATGTCTTTGTCAATCTGATCATAATCAGAACTTAACCAAAGCAAGTTTTTGTGTTTTCAGAAAGGGCAATTATGAAGAACCTCTTTTTTTTTCCTAGCCTGATTTTGTATTTCCAAAGGTATGTCATGTGCAACAGGGATCTTTCGCTTTTCTGGGAATTTAAAAAGAAAACAAAACAAAGGATAGAAAGGTCCACCATTGTCACTTACAGGTGAACTTGGGTTTGTTTGTTTTTTTGTTTTTTTACCATAGAAATAAACAAATGTACAATAAAGTCCAAACAAAATTGACACCTCTTTGGTAAGACTTGCTTTAGCAGTGCCAATTTTATCAATATTGCAATGTTAGGGCAGTTATGTCTCCACACAAGGTCAGTTTAATATGCAAGGATCCCTCCCCCTCCGCCACCTCCCCACACACAAATGTTGGAAGGTTTCTGCCAGGACAAGTATGTGCTTCAATCCAGTTATGCTATTTGTATTTGAGAGAAATACTCTTTCTTAATAGACAAGATTTGTTAAACTTGTGGACAATCCACTCAACTTTTTATCCACCCACCCACAAAGAATTGCAATCATTAAATTGCACCAAAACAATTCATAATATTCAGTTTAAATATTGTACTATGGGGGAACATTTTCCTAATAATTGTTTTGCTTTTAGTTGCTGTGTGTACAGGGATTTTTTTTTTTTTTTTTTTTTTTTTTTTTTTTTCCCTTCTAACATTTCTTATTAAATGTCTTACAAACTCCACATCCAGCTTTTGATGATAAATTTTAATTCTGTATTTATGAATTTTTTTGAAACTATATTATAATCCCTGTATTTCATGAGAAAGAAAAGCAAAACAAAACTTTTCTCACTCTCTCTCTCTCACTCACTCACACACATTTGATGTTTTGAAAGGTGCATACATATATATATACTGTCCTCTTTGATTTCATTGGCCCTGGGGTGTGAATGTTGTTCATATTCTTCTTCAGCATGAATGTTGGCTTTGCATTTTTATTAGTTTCCTCCTCTTTTAATATTTGAAGAACAGTAAGTTAAGTGAATCGTGATGTTTTTGTATTAACATTGGCGCATGGATGGAAATGATTTAAACCTGCCATTTTCATTGTCATCTCCTCTCATTTCACCTCAATTGCTCCTTTGGTAAAGGCATGTGCTTCAGGACGACTTCTCTAATATAAAATATATTCACATGCAAATATTCTTCTTGATGATAAATGTTTGAGATCTATTGAAGACATTGATTCTTCAAGGGTTTGTTTTTTGTTGTTTTTTGTTTTTTATGTCTCCCTTCTCTTCCGTGAAGACCTTTACCCAAAATATAATTCTTTTTTCTTCCCCAATCTCCAATTTTTATTTTGAAGCATAAAGAGGGTGAGGTGTGACAAATATAGATGTCAAATGCACATAGAAAATTCTCGCCATTTATTAAAATTTAATACTTTGTCCACATATTCTTATGTCTCTGCGCCCGCCCCTCCAACTCTTAATCGCATATGGAGACCAAATATACCTGTTAATGTTCTGCTTGCCGTCACCTTCATAAACAAGTACATGTTTTCTTGCAACATGTTAGCTTTAATATGCATACACACAGCACATGCATGAACGAAGATGCATGCACACCTGCCTAGCATATGTTAATACTCCTTTTCCAAGTCCTTCTTTGGTAATCTTTGTTGCAGAATAAATGTCATGGAGAAAGAAATAGCTAAATCTTTGAGTTGACTTCCTTTAACCCCCAACCCCCACTCCTTGTAAAAGAGTTGCCAATGTAATGACAGATTTTCTCCCTCAGCTAAATTTAAAATTAAAAACCACTCTGTATAATCTAAAAGGTTTGTTAAAAACCAAAATTAAGAGGAGTTTTGTTGTTTGTTACTTAACGCAAGTAAATTAAAATTATGTTACCTTACTGCAGAAAATAAGTGTGAAAGATTTGCCTTGCATCTGTTGATCATCTCAAACCTAAAATGACTAATTAAAATAGTCTATTACATTTTATTCAACTATCATTTACAAAATATTAAAAGGGAGATAATCCGTTCAAAAATAATTGGATTAGATAAATAAAATCAATAAGGAATATATTTTTCAACTTTAATGAATATATGGCATGTTATGACTTTGATAGAATTCTGTTGAATTTGTGTCTACTTTTTCACTTTCTCTTTCTAGCATTTTTATAAAAAGCTTTAATGATAGTGATATTGTCTTCTGTTGAAATAGCTGCCTGTTTTTGCCTTTTGTATGTTGCTGTTTAAAAGCTTTGCTCATAGAGCCATGTCAAAACCTGGAATTTTTGCTGTGCTTTAATTTGGAATTCAAATCCATACAAGTTGCTTAACAAAATAATGTACAACTAATCTTTTCTCTTGTCAGTTAACATGGCAATTCTCAAGATTTTGTTTCATACTGCTGTTTGGGACGAATATCAAGTGACAAGAGATATAGTTTGTCTGACAATCACAAAGGGCGTGAAACCTAGGCTCACAAACTCGCATCAACGTGTGTGTGTGTATAATATATATATATATATATAATAATATATATATAATATATATATATAATATAAAAAATCTTGTAAACTGATAGTTGTTGATTTTTAAATAGAGAAAATGTAAGGAAATTGAATTTTTGATTTTAACAATTACAAATATTTTCATGTTTTTTTGTTGGTGAAAAAATCCCCCATAACCTGTATTCTATTCATATTAACACATCTGGGGGAAAAATGACAGTGTTCTGAAAAGGGTGCTTCTTGAAACCCAAAAAAAAAAAAAAAAAATTTTTTTTTTAAATAAATAAAAAAAATCTGTTTGGTCATTTGGTTGTATTTTGGGATTAGTTGGTTGGTCAGAACATTTTTCAACTCTCTCTCTCTTTGAACAAAATTTATCTTTCTAAAGCTTTTTGCATGCCTGGTGTTTCTTGAGAATGTTACGGCAGAATCACACTGCCAAAATGCTTGCAGCCAAATTCTGATTTATAAGATGAAGTGCACAACCCAGTTTAGCATTGGGAAGGTGGAATTTCCTTTATCACTAATCCCCACTACTTGATTTATTTCATTACTCAAATTGTATCTATAATTATCTGATGTAATTGGGAAGGTGAATAGAACTGTTTTATATTACACACATTCAAAAATAGATTTCTCTATATTGCAGCGCGCACACACACACACACACACTTAACAAATATTGGAAATGAAAACTTAGCAATTATTTGAATTTGGGGAAATTTTTCTTGAAAATGAAGTTTCTCTTGGGGCTGAAATTGAATCCCAAACCTTGTTAAAATTGTTTTGGGGTGGAGTTGGTCTCTCTCTTTCATTCACACATACACAGAAAATTTAAAAAATATTTCAATAAGTTCATTTTGTGTATGTCTGTGACAATATATATATATATAGATTAAAAAAAAAAATAAATAAATTGTCTTTCCTTATGTGCCACACTAAAAGAAAAAAAAAATTCCCCTCCCACTCCTTTTCCTTCTCTCTCTCTCTCACCTTGAATAGTACAAGGGAATACTGCAAAGTTCTTGGCCCTGATCTATGGTGCAAACTTTGAATATCTGAATTTTTCATCTTTTCTTGATCATCCCAAGGACTTTTCAGCACCTCATCATACAAGAAATATATCCATTTGCAAAAGAAAACAATTATACAGTTTTATTCCATAGTCATCATTTGTTATACAAGAAAAATGATGCCCCTTGCTTTTGGGTTTAGAAAACAAAATTTTTAAAGTCAGCCACATTAAGACAGGTTTTTCATTGCTGAATCAGTTTATTCAACCTTTTTTTTGTTTTTTTCTAGACTTATAAATTGGGCAGAAATTTCAATTGAAATACTTTTCACTCCATTGCTCATTAACTCTCCCACCCTCACCTGTTGTAGGTATGAATCAATATATGTACTGAATGTCCCGGTTCCTAAATAATTTACAGCTTGTTTTCTTTAAAATCCTCAAAAACCCCAGAAAGTTGGCATTATTTGCTAGACCTGACCAGATTTATTCCCCTTTAATATCCCTTCATTATCTTAACATTTTAAGAAATGATTTATTAATTTCATATTCATACTTTGATAACATTTTTCTGTATAAAGCTGCATGACCTCTATAAGTGTCAATTTACTAAATTTTATCCCATTACCTTTAAATATAGAGAGGATGAGAACAGAAATTTCTTGCCTAATCTTTTTTCTTTTGCTTTTGTTGCATGATGATGATGGCTTATGTTGTGTTGCTTGTTGTTTGTACAATTGCTCATGATGCCTTTCTAATAAAGGTAACAGAATTCTATTTTGCTCTTGTCTAATAAATCTTTTGATTTAGTGCAGCCATTGTGCATGCCTGCCTCAATCTCAAAAGTGAAGACACATCTCATCTTTGATCCTCTGAATATTTTTCTTTTCATCTTATGAAACAAGAGTAAAGTCAATGTTTGACTCATGTCATTATTGCCAAAAAAAAGTCTTTCTCACTTATGCACTTAAGGGTTTGACCCTGTGATCAGGTAAGAATAAAATTCTCCATCTTGTTTCATATTTAAAAAAAAAAAAAAAAAAAAAAAAAAATCTAAAACAATTATATCTGTCCATGAACAGTGATCTGCATTGAGAAGAGTAATTGAACTAGTAGCCAAAAACTCAGTTCTTTTCATTCTCTCTCTCAAGCCAGTTTAGATAAATCCATTCTCAGTTTACTTTTAAAAAAAGAAAGAACAGTTTAAAAGCTACAAGACTTTATTACTTTTTATCGTCTTGAAAAACAACAAAGCTAGAAACTCTGGTTCACTATCACTGATGACCTGATAACTGTTGTTTCAAAGTTGCTTTTGTTTGAAAATGGCTTTCATTCTGAAACTGAATTCATTACAATCTTGATTTTTGCTGTCAGAAATGATTCTGAATAAAGTCTGCCTGTTGACACGGCATTTTCTTTTTTTCTTTATCATTTTTTGTCTTCCACATAATAAAAAACCTGAACTAGTTTGCAACCTTAATTTAACCTCTATATAAAAGGAGTGCTTCTTTGTATCCAGAGCATTAAATTTTTGATTAGAATTTTTAGTTTTGTACTTTTTAGAGTGGCCACTTCAGAAAGGTGGTGGGTTTCTTTTTTATACAAATAAACCTGCGCCATTGTGACTGTATTTTGAGCAATGGGTTTCGACCTTCACGTTGTACTATTCGGAGAGAGGCTTTGTTTTTTTGGTTTTCTTAACTGGACATGAAATTCTTTTGTATAAGTTTTTAAGAGGCAATGTTTTGGAAGAAAAGAAAAATTAGCTTCACTTACATGAATTTTAACATTCTTTTAGTATCTTTTAATTTGAGTAATGAAATTGATTTCTGTCTGTAGCAAATGATTTGGAACCCGTTAGTATTTAACTCACAAGCCCCCCTCCCCCCATAATGATCGGCTCTCGGGGTCTTGCTATTTGCATGGCTTCCTTCATTATTTGCAAAGATGTTGTCATATATTATGGCAGAGTAGACTTTGGGCAGGTTGAACATTGAGACCCGATATTTATGGGGGCAGGTTAAAGTTTAAAGGGTTAAACACACACACATACATACACACACACACACACACACACACACACACACAATGCTGCAAACTTCAACTCCTCCAACTTCACAAAATTGAACCAAACATCAGTTTTTTTTTTTTTTGTTTTGTTTTTGTTTTTTTTTTAACTTCTTGGCCAGGTGAAGAACTAATTATTCATCACCCAATTGAATATCTTTTAAGAACTTTGGAAACTGGGTAGTGCCAATGTCTATAAAAATTGCTGTAATCCAGAGTCTCTTTACAGTAAACAAATTTCAAGTTTTTTCTCCTGGTGGGGATAAGTCATAAATTTTATTTGTTTTATTCAAATTCATGGGTAAAATCTATCTAAACGTTCGATTTTTGTGCTTGCTTGCTTTTTTCTTTTTTTTTTTTTTTTTTTTTTTTTTTTTTTTTTTTTATAAACTCTGGGGGCAAATTTAGTGAACTGATCTTTCCAAATTGATACTGGAGGGTAAGTTTTTCCCTGTTAAGAGATATATATATATATATATATATATATAATGACAAAAGGAAAACTTAGTCAATGCATTTTATCTTTTGATAAAGCCCTTTCAGAGGACAAAATGCATTGGATAAGATAATTTTACCTTTTGTCTTTATCCATATTGTCCTTTTACAGATATACTATATCTGAAATTTCTACACACACACACACACACACACACACACGCAGTGGACATTCAGGTCAACACCCAGCAGCAGCAGTCTGTTTCATGCTTAAACTCTATCTTGGGCCATGTATGCTATGTTTTAACTCAAAACTGCATTCAAACCTACAATTCTACTCGATAGCCCCTACAATAATTTGAATCATAAACGTTAACACATAATGCTCCATTGACCAGCATATATAGTTGAGCCCAAACACAACACACATGGCATTTAAATATGGAATAGGCTGCTGCTGGCTGGGTGTTGTGCTCAATGTTCACATATGCTCTATCAGTTGATATTGAGCACTTGTACCCATCAATATAGCATACTTTAAGACTATATTTTTATCACATACATACACTATTAGCATCACTAGATTTTTTTTTTTTTGTATGTGTGCTTTTTTAAATTAATTCTTAGGGAAGCCTTTTTTTATAAGGGAGCTAGTTCTCTTGCATTTTTATCTTTAATTCCAACTTAAACTTGTTCTTTTCAGGCAACAATTAGAGCGGCTACCTAGACGGCAAGCTGAAATTCCCAAGCCCCCAGCTGTCACTACTACTACTACTACCACTACCCCAAACAGTTCCACAGAACCACCAAGTGCAGCTAGCTCCAGTAATTCAAATAGCAACTTACAATTTTTATTACCAAGGTTAGAAATATACATTTTTTTTTTTTTTTTTTTTTTTTTTCTTTTTCTTCAAAACAAACTCCTTTTCATGTTTTAGTGAGCTTTAGTGCCTGACAGCATTGGTCACCGACTTATTTATTATATTGATGATTAAAACTAAAGTCACTTCTATTCTATAAATTCCCTGGTCATAAAAATGTCTTGGTGACATCTCTTCATAAGAGTTTTGCCTCATCTTTTCTTGAGGCATTTAAATTATATGTGAACTTCTAAAATAATGGAAATTGACTTAAGTGCCCCAACTTGAAGTTTTAGCTTTTTCACTGGTAAAAAAAAAAAAGCAGTAGTTTGAGGAGGACATGTAATTAGTTTCTATAATTGGCCTTTTGATAATAAACAATGAGATTTCTATCATCGTCATTTCATATTGTAATGTCTTTACTATGTAATTTTAATTATCGTCTCAGGAAATAATTTTGTACTTAGATAAACTTGCCCAAGAATACACACCTCCTTAATTTCAAAGAGATTTAAATTATTAGGCCAGTACTGAAATTAATGATGCCTGACATTACTTGATCCCAATATTTTAAGATTTGCTTTTTCTAAAATCATGGGGGGAGGGGGGGGGTAAACTTCTCTCTCTCTCTCTGTATGACTTTTCTCCTTTGTCTATAGAATGCTGAGGCAGAAACAATACACAATTCTTTCTTTCCCTCTCTATTCATTTTTCTAGATTTTTTTTTTTGTTTGTTTGTTTTCTACACTTTTTATTAATAGTTAATCTATTCTCATCCCAACAAAAAAAAAAAATTTGGAGTGGTGGTGGGGGGTGGGTACTTTGAAAATTTAAATGCAAAATACTTAAAACAGAATAATCTAACTATAAAGTGATGCCTGTTGGTCTGCTCCATCTAAGGCTCTTTTTTTTTCTTTTTTTATACCAGAATGTTGAAAAATATCTAACCAGTTATAAACTTAAATATTTTATACTATATAATTCTGTATACTGATGCAATATTTTTTAATTTATTTTAAATGCCATCTCCCTTCAGGACATAGGCAATCTTAACCATTCAGAGCCCCGTTTGTCTTTATTATCTGCACATTTCCATGGCTTCCTGGAAAAGATAGTGATCTTCTGTTTCCTTCTCTTAGACTGATTGCCATCCAAGGCTAAAGAAGCCTAGACTACTCTACAACCCTTTTCGCAATGTAAAAATGATTACACTTTCCATTTATTTGAACATCTTAGATAAAATACATCAGTCCTGCGGAAATAGGGAAACTGAAACAAAACTTCCCTCTAAAAAAAAAAATCCTTTAAAATTTTTCTATTCTTGGCAAATGCCTAATAAGTAATCTACCTTAAATGGAGTTCCACATTTAAGACAATTCTTCACAGCTAAAATCTCTGCAACTAAGTTCTTCAAAATGCTTTAATTCACTAATAATCTTTGGTGTCTTAAGTTGACATTTGGTTTTATTATTTCTGCTATTTTCTTAACATCCTTTCTCTCAGGTGTTCCTTAGTACTTGATACACTTCTAATTAATGATATTGAAATTAGATGATGACTATTAATGCTTTCTTTTTGAAATGCTGCACACACGCACGCACACACACTCTCTCTGTCTAAACAAAATTGTTTAAACAACTGGTGACTTTTTACTCCCTTTTTCTTTTTTCTCTTCTAAGAAAATGTCATTTTGTGATCTTGAAGTTAGCGTTAACATTCTCTCGCTCACTTTCAATCGGGCTAATCCGTTTTTAGCATTTAGGTGGAGTGGCATTGGCAGATCATACATTTACTTTTCAAAGAATTATGAAGTTAATAAGGGGATTTCCTTTTTTTTCTTTTCCCTCTACAAAAAAAAATCAACATTTTATCCAAACAAATATACAATATGAAGAATTTACTTTCTCTCCTTCTCGCTTGCTTTATTTTCTGCTTTTGTTTACTAATCACTTTTGCTTATTTGTTCCCATCAATTTCAATGGACATTTTATTTGGGGGAGCCAGTCACCATTAAATACACATTTCTCATTCCTTTCCCTTTGACCTTTTTTCACTAACATATTTGGAGAGAAAAAATTGCCAAGATTTTGCACTTTAATCAAGAATATTTTTCTTTTTAATGTTAAAAGCAGAAAATACGTTTTCCATCTTGAAATTTGTTTACAAAAGTAATTTGATGTCTACATTTTGGTCATTGATCCTCATATAGGTTTTTGTGCCAAGCAGAAAATAATTCGTGGCATCTTTTGAAGAGCATAACTGTATTTGTCAAGATACAATCATTTTTTTTTTTTTTTTTTTTTTTTTTTTTTAAATTTGCCTTTCTCCCATAATTTATGGCCTGATTTTGTCCCTAATAGTTGTAAGACAAAACTTGGCAGAAAAATATAAATTCAATTTTAAGTTTCCAGATTACAAAACTTGGGATTGTTAGGCCTACAAAAGGTTTTTCTTATTTCCAGACATAAATAATCAAAGGAAAACTTGTTTACAGTTTCCCTTTGTCTTAAAGAAACGTCATAATGAATTATTCCTAGGAACTGTTTATATTAATATCATCTCTTATGTAGTTTAGAATCACTCACTTGACATTGAAGATGAAAGGGGCACAAACAGTAAGCAGCACAGAATTCTTCAAAGTTTTGGGGAATTTTTTTTTTTTTTTTTTTTAATTGTACAAATTAATATTTTCCTTAAAGTTAAAGTATATTTAAATATAAGCAAATACAAAATTTTTGAGTTCTTGTTAAATAAAAAAAGTTAAATCATTGCATATGTATCTCCAACAAAAAAAAAAAAGTCTTTGGTACTTATTCTATTGCAACTCTGAAAGTTTCTACTATACTTATGATTCCATTAATTGATACTTAGCCACATAACCCCAAAAGTCTTTGTGAGAATGATAGTTGTAAACCAAGTATGTCATGCTATAAATTTATGGGCTGAATTTGAACATTTATCAAAGTTTCTTCACAACACTTTCTAATTGAAAGGAATGCTGTGTTTTTGTGGGTTTTTTTATTATTATTATTATTATAATGTACTAATGTATTTCTCTCTCTCTCTCTCTCTCTCTCTCTGCTCCTCTTCTCTTATCCTAGGTGTATGGAGTTTGCATTGTCTGAAGGAGATCAAAGCAATCTTGAAATGGACCATAGTTTGTTTGTTCAGGAAGTCCTTTTGTCAACATTAGCTGATGAGCTGCAACCTCAATTTCTGGAGAAAATGCTGCAGTTGGAAATTGGCAGTGGAACAAATCCTGCAGAAAAGATGTCTAACATTGGGGGTGGCAGTAGCACCAGTGGTAATGGTGGTAACGGCACTGTGAGTGGTGGCGGGAGTAGCAGTGGCAGCAGTCAGCAGAAATCCACAGTGAAAAGTAAAGCTATTCGTCAGAGGCCAGTGGAGAGTTCTTTGCACAGTCAACCTAAAGGCGGCGGAGGAGGAGGAGGTGGTGGTGGTGGTGGTGGTAGCAGTGGAGGAAATGGAAGCAGCAATAGCTCTAACAATATTAACAACAATGCTACCGCTGCTACAGGCAGTGGAGCCAGTGGTGGCAGCAGCAGCAGCAGCAATGGCAGTGGTACTCAGAATATTTCAGCGCTTAAACACCAGATGTCAAGCCAGTCTTCTAATCTTGCTTCTCGTAGTGCATCAGGGACTAGTCCAATCTCTGGGCCTCCCCAGAGCTCCTCACTTACACAAGCCAACATAGTCTTACTATCTGGCCAAGCAGGCAATCTTGGGCGGGGATTAAATCCAGGGGGTCAGGGTATGGGCAACATGGTTGGGGGCAGTGCTACACCCCAGGCACAGTCCAGATCAGCTGGCTTGAGGGAAGCCTTGGTTAACACAAGTTCTGCTAAGAGAAATATGCTCAAGCATTTAGAAGCCACGAAAGCCTCCGATAGGGAACCTCCACCACACTAACCAAAAAAAAAAGTTTAAGATGTTTTTGGCGTACATATTCAGAATACAGTTTTTGTGGTCTTTATTTATTTCCTGGACGACGTTCTTGCTTTGCTAGAAAACTTCGTAGCGATAAGAAAAAAAAAAAAAAAAAGAAGAAAAAGTGCAAAGACAGTATAAAGATGGACAACTGATTGTACAAAGTTGACTTGAACTGCCACCAGATTCTTTTTAGACTTGCTGTGAGCTTTTTGTAAAGTTGGCCTGTGATATTTGTATTGTTTTGCCATGATATGGCCCCACCCCCCCGGCCATGTTTACAGGAATAAACAAAATCTGCACATTTCGCCAGCCGACCAACGACTGGTGTAAAAGTGTCACAAATGTCAGTCCTGACTTGGATTTGATGTCTTTTCTGTGACTGTTCTTTCCGATCTTCAATTGTAACTTGAAAGAAGAAGAAGAAAAAAACAATATGGGGAAAGAAAAGAAAATGTCTATTTTCTAACACATGCACACCCATACATACACCAACATAGGGTCATGCAGTGCAACATTGTTCTTTTGTGGTCACATGACCTAGAATCTGATTTGTGGATGTGGGTGAGTAACTTTGGCCACGTAATCAAAACATCTGACCAGCTGGATATGATTTTTTTTTTTTTTTTTTCCCCCTTATTAAATGTGGTCAGCAAGAAGGTGATTCATGTGACCACATCATCAATATGCACTTTTGGCTACACTTGTATATTAATTTGTGTGTATGTATATTGTGCGTGCATGTGCACACACTTCTCTCGACTTTTTTTTTTTTTTTTTCTTCCTCACCTTTGTGTGTATGAGTATATGTATCTATACACACATGCTGGCTGGCTCCCCCATGGTGAGTGGTTTCATGTGTGTTTATACATATTACCTCTGTCTTGTTAACTACTCTGGCAAGAGAGGGAAAAAAAAAAAAAAAAATAACAATGCAAAGAAGTAAAGACATTTTGGATGGCCTACAATACAAGAAAAATCTTATTCCCTTTCCTTTTGAAGAAAAAGTTTTAAAAGTGTGTATATATATATATATATATATATATATATATATATCACACACACACATATATACACACACAGACACACATTGTCCAGGTCTGTTTACTTTTCAATTCCCCCACCCATCCACTCAGCTTTTTTTTTTTTTTACTTTCTTTACATATTTGCCTCTGAGATTTTATATATATATATATATATATAATCTCCACACACAGATACACCCACCCACCCACACACCAACCAACAAACCCATCCTTTCCAACTTGCAAGAAATAATAATAATTAAAAAAAAAAAAAAAACAAACTGAAATGTATCAATAACATCTGTAATAAACATGTATAATTCACTGCAATAATTTTGTAAATATGTGGGCACATGTGTTTTTGGCATGCTGCAGAGGAGTACATACATGACTATCACAGCTTCCAGGTACAAAAAAAAAGAAAAGGGCCTCTCCCTCCCCAACTGGAGCCTGTGAACCTGGAGAGTACGAGTGTTCTCTCTACCCACTTCTCTTGGGGTGGGGTGGGCCTGACTTTTTTTTTTTTTTTTTAATTTTTTTTTTTTTTTTTCCTCCCCCTTTACAACTTGCAGCAAAGGATGCATGTTTCAATAATGATGAAAGTGTTTAAACTGAAATAAACTTGTTCAGATTAACTATTCTTTTGTCCAGGCTCTTACCATTCTCATTTATAACACCTTTTTTTTTTTTCTTTTTTTTTTCTTCTTCACCAAACATTCAGTTTAAAATTTGTCACCTTACTTCAATGTCAGCACCTATAACTATTTAAAAAATAATAGAGAGAAGATAAATTCTCTGTCTCTCTTGCTTCAACAAATATGCTGGGATTTAACTCTAATTGCTTTGAGGCTTTCATCTACAAGTGATTCAAAATAAATTTCCCTTAAACTTTTTCTTTAGATCAATCTCTCTACTATTAAAATCTTTCTCCTCATTTTGTTTTGTTAACAGCATTTACAGCCCCAACCTTTTCTTTCTCCTCCTGTGGTGAAGTGTCTGCAAAAATATATGCTGGATTTTTTTCTTCTTTTGTACAAAACAAATTACTCTAGTTGAATGAACTTAGAAAAAAAAAAACTTTCCTGTTTTACTGTGTAAAATGCATTAAACTCTCCAGAAAATCATAGACCCAAACATGAAGGTATTAACGTATTTAGGATACAAAGTATAATTGTAATGCTTTAAATAATCTTGGTTCTTGACGCCTTGTTCATCTTGCCGACAATCTAAATTCTTCCTACTTATTAACAAGATTTTTACTCCCATACAAGTGTTTTGTTCAACTAAGCTTCTTTTTTTCTTTTTTTTTTCTTTTTTTTTTTTTTTTTGGTTTATACTTACATGCAAAAGGCTAATTAAAGTGTGTGTGTGTGAGATATGTGCACACCCACATACAGTGGGGAGCTGAAAAGTTTTCTGTGGTGATTCAAAAATTTTGCAAAGTAATTCAGGCAGAGAATTTTTCAATATCCTTTCATATCTTATGATTTACTGTTTTTTTTTTTCCTTCTCCCACATGGTTTTCATTACATAATCCCATGTATTTATCTTAGTAATAATGAAATCTGTTTTCAGGTATGAGCCTTTATATTCTGCTTACTAGTTTTTATTTTATTATACCAATAATACCCTTCCCAATACAAGCACACTGATAATAGTTGATGACTTTACTATGCATTCCAAAAAAACTACAAAATTTCCTTAAAAGAATGTTATTCTTCTCATTAGCACCTGATCTTTGAAAAGAACTCTCGATTAAATTTAAAAACATTATTTTTTAAACCCACATTTTCTTACCTTTATTTTGTTTGTTTGGGTTTTTTTTGTTTTGTTACCATAGTACGTCCTATCACACACATTTCTTAATATTTAATAAAATTATCACATACTACTGAAAAAAGAAAAAAAAAATTTTTTATTCCATATTTAAAAAAGAAAAAAATTGTTTAGGTTACACCTACCCAATACTTTCCCTACATTATCTTAGTTTTCCAAAAAAAAAAAATATATATATATATATATATATATATATATATATATATATATATATTTTTACTTCACATCTTGCAATATGCCAGACTGACAGGAACAAAATTAGCAAGAACCTTCTTTCACTCCAGAAGTGGGAACTGGTAGCAGTCTTTAATTTAATTCACTTAAAAAAAAAAAAATTTTTAATGCAAGTCTTCAAGAATGTCGGCCTATTTTTAGCAATTCTGTTCTTTTTGATTTCATGTTTCTTTGATCCATTACAGTCCAGGATTGTCAAAAGGTAGTCTCCATGTTAAATTGATACCTATACCCTGTGCCTATCATGGACTTAACAAGACATCTTTCCTCGAAACTAAGTATTCTTAATGAATTTAATATCAAGCAGATGAGTTTTGAGTCTGCTCATCTATTTTTGACTTCCTTCAGTCTTGTTTCACTGGTCATATTGTGCCCCCACCACCGCACACACACACCTACACATGGAGTAGGATACAGTTAGAGGAAATCTATAAAAATTTGTCATTTCAATTATAAGTATCAATCCATAAAGGATCGATTTTATATGCCTGTCACCTCCCAACCTGTTTTAGGGGTGGAGTCAAAACCAGTTTCTCTGAATCTTCTGGGTCATGGATAGGATGAACGTGTTCTAAATACTAGGTTGGCAAGTCTCATTAAATTGGAAACTCCTTTTGATCAGATTAAATAAAATCTTTGTCTTAACAAAGGTGGGCTTATTGTCAAACTCTAAATACTTACCTGGTATAGAAATCTTTCCTGTTATTTAATATTGGGCAAATTGCTGATCCATGTTGTTCTCTAAATAATTGTGGTATCCTCTAGTGGCCCTTTCAAAATTAAAACAAGCTTGTCTCACAGGCCATTGCTAACAAATGCTTACTTCTGAAACCCCCCAGGGCCTTGTGCCAGAATAAATGGAGTAAATTTTAAATTCATTCAAAATTTAGCTAAATGCTTAGATCTGACATTATTGAAAGTTTCCTAGGTACCCAATGTATTTTTGATATGACAATTTGTTGAATCTTATTTGTATAATTATTTGTAAATAAATCTCTGGTTTACTTTTTTTTTTTTTTTTTTTCTCTCTCTCTCATTATAAAAGCTAAATTAATGACTCTTCATTCTGATTGGAAGTGGGGGAGGGGGTAACTCTGTCCAATGATGAATATTTGGTGTTTTGTTGAAAGCACTTGGTTCTTGTGTGTGTGCGAATCCATTTACTTCATTTACACTGTCTTCACGTTATGCATCCCCTTTACATATCCTGGCACAAAAAAAAAAAATGCACAAATGGTAAAATCAAACTTTGGCTATGGCTTATTGCATTCTCACCAATTTCAGAAGCAAAAACCTTAAATACTTGTAAAATCTACATGGCTCCAACACCAATGTGCTTTCATACTCTATTGTAATTGTTACCAGTGATTTATATCGGAACTAGTTAGCTCCTCTATTTCTCTCCTGCAACAAAAGACACAATTGAATTCACTCCATGTCCTTGTAAAATTTTTATTTATTGATAGGCCAAGATTTTTTTTTTTTTTTTTTTTATACTAATCTTGGCCTACATGGTCATACCTGACCTAAACTTTAATAAACCTAACCAGATTGTAGCTCTTGTAAAAGATACTTGTAAAATCCATAAATCTTTTAAATAATTCTGATTTATATTTGATGATGATTTCATTAAATCATTTTAAGTTGAACTTTGTGATAAGGGATTTTTCTTTTTTTCGGGTGCTGACTTGTCAAAGATTCTATTTGATACGGAATCTTCTTAGCCGCTTTCTGTCTTGAGCATCAATATAGGTGAACGTCATTAAAAAAAAAAAAATTTGGAAGGCTTGAAGAAATACAATATACTTAGTCTTATAAAGCAAACCTGTTGAAAATCTTAGAAATGAATTCCTGTATTACATTTTTAATGAGAAAATTTAAGTAGAGCCTTTCCAGGATTGTATTGCAAATTTCTCCCATTCTTAAAAGTATAATTATCGAGCAAATCTCCAATTTCCAGTATTGGATTGTTAGAATTTGGTACCATCTCCATCCATCCCTGTAAAATGAATTTCACCAAATTTCATCCTTTTGCCACTCCGATGTTTCTTAAAACATTTCGTGTGTTCTTCTGTCTCGCAATTTTTGTAAGAGTTTAACATTATTGCAAGTCAAGCTCACCAGCTAGGGCAATGGGCCTGTGTGTGTGTGTGTGTGTTTATATGAAGAGTGTTATAAGGGACTCAATAAATGAAGTGATGTCCTGTTTTGTACTGCAACTGTATTTGATCTTGACCACCTCTTGATGTTGCTTTATCATCCGAAATCAAAGCTAGTGCAGAAATTCTCTTCATATGGCTGGCTCTCTTCTCTGAGAGCAGAATTACAAAAATTAAACTATTAACCATTTTCTCTGACTCAGCCCTTCTCTCGAATGATTTTGGCTTGTAACTGAGGGTGAAATTATTCAGTTATGACATAAGCCACCCTCCCACCCGCACATTTAACTTAAGAAATTGAGACATTTTAATTCCCTTTGTTAAGGAATAATTACTCTTGCTTCCTTCCTTCCTGGGATATGGATTCTGAATCTGAACAAGATTAGGAAAAGGGTCTAGCCCATTTATGAATTTGTAAGACTGCACGACATACCCCACCCCTGTCCCCCATACACACACAAAATAAAAATTTTAAAAACATTCTTTTGCATGCACGTGTGTGTGTGTGTGTGTGTGTGTATATATATATATATATATATATATATATATATATATATATATATATATATGAGAAAGTGTAGCTAAAAAGGCCCTAAAATGCATAAACCTAGTTGCTTCAACTTGGGTTTCTTTTGTTTGTTTTTTTTTTGTCTTTTATCCATGCATTTCTTGTTGGAACATTCCCTCCCTAAATGTACAGTCTGTGGTAACCCCTAACATATCCATCCATCTCTATACTGTTTTTGTCTAAACCAACATATTTTTAATTTGCCCTTTTTATCTCTCTTGCCCCTTCCCTTTTTTTTTTTTACACATATCAAGGTCTTGATCTTCCCAAAAACAATTTGGGTTCTCTCACTCACTTTAATTCTCCCTACCACCCTCTCCCCCATCCAAACAAGGTTTCTGCTATTTTCTCTAAGCAACAAAGCTGATCTTTGAAGAAAATCCCAAACATTTGGGCAAAAAATCTGAAATAATGTAAATTTTCCATTAAGAATTCTTTAAATAATAAATTTTTTAAAAATTAAAAAAAACAACTCATTTTAGCTTAATTTCCAAGCATGACACATTTCGTGTGAAACTTTACAAATCACCTTGGCAACTTTGTTAATCCTGTAAACAGTGAATATGTCCATGTATGCGTGTGGATTTCTCTATCATAAAATAGCCTTCACAACACCCCAATATACTGACCTTTTCTTTTCAATAACATTTAAACTTTTCTTCCCAAATTTCAACAGGACACTTTAGATGATAATGCCAATAACTAAATAATTCCTTTTGTCAAAAATTATTTCAGCTTTTTTTCTTCTTTTTTTTTTTTTTTTATCTCCTTTTAACTGCCAACAATTTTCATGAAGCTTTTTTCTTCCCTATTTGAATAAATTTTTTTTTTTTTTTTATGTCTATTTTAGAAGGCAAGAAGCAAAAATGGATTTTTGGGCAAGGTTTTACTTGTCTAAGGCATGTGGCATTTGGTGGCCAATTAAGATATTTCTGCTACTTAATGTCCATAGTCCTTGTGCAATTGTAAACTTCTTTAACTTTGTTTTGTATATAAAATTTAAAGACAGTCTGTTAAATAAATTCTTACAAACTGAAAGATTCTGCTGTAGTTTATTTTTGTGTCCACAAATCCAGTTGACTTAATCTAGACTTGCAGGCAAAGATTTCTTTTCTTTTTGGTTACTATTATCTGCAAGCATCATGGATTTCTACCACTGCAGATGTGAGGTGCTGTCTAGAGGACAGATCCCCAGGTTTTTGGGGGTCTTTTTTTTTTTTTTTTTTTTTTTTTTCCTTTTCCTTCCTTCTCTGCGTTTCCAAAAAACTATCCATTACAATGTTTTAAATTTGCCATCCTTATTCTGACTCGGAAATGCTGGTACGGCTAAAGATTAACAATAAACCACTTTCTGTAAACAGATTTGTCTGAAACGTTTGATATTTTCTTCTTGCACAATTGTCATAACCTTTCAATATTTTAATTTTATTTTAACTATAACATTCAAGGCCCAAGAACCACTTGAGATAGATGACAGAGTAAACGGTAAAGGGCACAGTTTATGGGGAAGGTAGACTTGAATAGATTCAGATTGCTGTGATGGGGGAGTCAGTTCCACAGAGGATCAGTTCAAGTGAAACTTATCTTCTTGCCAATTGGATTTGAAAGGAATAATGGTTTGCTCTCATCTTAGCATCTGAATTGGTGGAACCAAAAAATGTCATTCATCTGAACATTTTCCATTCAACTAGCAACAGAGTAGCAAGAGACTTGCAACATGTTTAGAGAAGGGGTTGTAGGGGTGGAAAATAATTCATCACCCACAAGGAAGCTTTTGGACTCTATTGAGGCTGGAAAGGCAAGACTGGCAGCTGTACTCTACTTTTGACCTGATGTGGTTCTTGTAAAGGTAGAGGCTACCTGGAGCTGTACCGGGAACAGACCGTGATCCACCCTCTTTGGCAATGGATCCTACATACAAATTCCACTTGAGGTACTCAAGGCTAATTTTTAATGAGTATTAGATTACCAATAACAGGTGTTGAGCAATGTGCTCTATACTTTTATACTATATGAAAAAAAAATGATCATTCTACACAGGTTCTGAGTTTATTAGATCTAACTATTCTATCTATGCAACCTACCTGCTTCTATCTGGAAAAGCTCTTTATTGGCCACTTGTTTCACCTTCAGGTCAGAAGTGTGTATGTTATATATATATATATATATATATATATATATATACACACACACACACCTTCATTCAATCATCACTTTCTAATAATCCTTTCCAGTTCTCTAATCAGTTTCTTGATGCTAAGATTAAATTCATCAAGAAAGGCGTCGTCATCATTTATTCCTACCCAATTAGTTTTGATCTCCAACATAATCTTCAAGGGTGAAGTGTGGAGGCTAACTGAATGTAACAATGTATTATAATTATTTAAAAATGAATTGCTGAAGCTATGGTATGTTTTTATTTTATTTTTTTGTATAATATATAATCAGTCAGAATGAAAGACCATGTTGGGGGGGGGGTATTATTTTTAAAACCACTGGACTATAAACATTGCCCTCTCTCAACCCCTCCCCCCAGTTTGCATTGTGCTGCTATTACTTTTGCAGTGGTGGTTAGTGATCCAAAATATGTAGATTTTCTAGGCTTTGTACTTGCAAAATAGTTTCCTCTAATACACAAATTATCTTCAAAAAAGGAATTCCAGTTTTGTTTTTACCTGGCTTCAAAGACGAGTTGTTGCAAACTATAAAGCTACCTCAATATTTAACCACAGCCTTTGAATAGATTTATGGAAGTTTTGCCCCCCTTTTTTCTTTTTTAAAAAGGCAAGTAAAAATTTTAAATTTTTATCTAACAAATGTCATTCTTGTCTGGGATTTTTCTAAAGAATCGACCAATTTTTCTGTTCCTTTCATTTGGATTTGAGAATTGACAAAAATGATTTACTGGACTTGTTTAACTTTTTCTTTTAATGCTAATCTTTTGTCAGTCACTTTTTACATTGCTATGTCACTACGAAATGCTTCATTCACTCTTGTAATATAACTAAGACAATAAGTTTTTGATTATTAGGCTCGGCTATTGGCTTGTGAGAATGAACTTTGGTACACTGGCCTTAAGCCAAACTTTTAGTTACAAACAATTGTTGAGGAGAAAATGTTATTCCTATTCACATCAGCTCCATATATCAATTGCTTTGTCATATCTGGAGATTTTTGTGCAGGCCAACAAATGTTCACATAACTTTTAACGGGACACCATTTGTCCTTTTTACAAACGTCGTCCAAATATGCTTATGTTGTTACGTCAACTGCAATGGTGATTTATTGATACAAATGTAAATTAAGGTTATCCTACAGATGTAAAGAATTAGACCTTCATCTTGGATGCTTTTGCAGCAATTACAGACTGGAATGTGGGGGTAGATCCTATGAAGTTTGTACTTGCTGCTTATACAATTCTAAAGGAGTGCTTACTTGCAGGTATATGAACTTTGAGGTTTGACCATCTTCAAATTTGCAAGAGGGATTTTTCTTACTCTTCCAGCTAATTTGGTCTGCTTTATTTTTTTGCCACGGAAAATAAATAACATTTCCAAATCTAAATTTAGTGCCAATTCCTGTTGGAGGAACACCCTCCGCCTTCTAATTGATTGCGTCTTCACGGATGTGGCTGTACTCACTACGTTTGGTCAATTACAGCTTTTAGGATATTTAACCATAGTTAGAGGTTTTGAATTCAAAGTTGTTCTCCTAGACTGGTTGCCATTGAAGTGGGGGGGAAGAGAGGGATTCATACCCCTTTCCCAAAGGCATTTGGGTGTAGGTTAACATAAACTCTTCTCCCTCATTCCTCTATGCAAGCCGCGTTATCCATTACTCTACCATGCTTGTGTGTCCAAATTAGATTTACTCATCAGTAAAATGCATCTTTTTCACAGGACCTCGACCTGTCTTCTTTTTATTTTGTGTGCGTTTCTCATTTCCTGCTGTGGCCCCAAGCTACAACTATTGAACTCCTGGTGTGATCTTTTTTTTTTTTTTTCTTTTTTCTCACTCAACTCATTTTCTCTGCTATAAAGACATTTTCATTTATAATCACAAAGTATCAGAAGAAAGAGAGGAGGGGGAACCAAAGTTTCACTTTGAAAATATTTCAATCTGCAATTTCAGTTCTTCAACTATTCTAAGGGACGCATCTTAAATGTCTTGCTCAGTGCATTTGACTTTTTCCATCTTCAAAACTGTTGATAACACACTCAACCACCCACCCACCCACTGCCGCAAACAAATTGTCTGTTATTATTATTATTATTATTATTTTTTTTTTTTAATAAGTTCTTGAAGTCTTCAGTTGCACAATGGCTTTTAGACAAATTGTATAAATAAAATATATCTTCAGATGATTGTTTCATCTTTATTTATACGGGTTTCTTTTCCCCCCTGAATAAAAATAGCTTTCTTTGTGATTTGAACCCAAGACTTTATAAGTATTAGACTTTGTTGAAAATGTTTTAATCAATGAATCGCCAATTTTAGTGAAGAAAAAGATTTTTTTTTTTTTTTTTAGTCACTTGAAATAATTAGTTTGTAAGAGTTTTTTTGTTTGTTTGTTTTCTCCAAGAGAAATACGTATGGCAGAACCCTGCCACCACCTCCCCCTATGGTAAGATATTAGCTCAAAGATAACATTTCCACTGTCTTACCATTATGTGGGAGGTATTTCTGCCACACAATGTACATTTAATAATACTTGGTGGTCAAAGCAGTTGCATGTTTCCCATCAGTGGTAAAGTTTATGGTTCCAACCACGGATTTGGCTGTTATTTTCATATTCTTCAAAGCAGGGAGATTTGTGTGATACAGCAAGTCTTCCATTTGGTTCTATATTGGAGATCTAATGGCCATATCACATTGAAACACTGGTCGAGTACCTAGATGTGTGACTGCCTGGGATGTGCAGGTGGCGTAATAGATAATGGCTGGAAATTGAAAATTCTAGTCAGGTCCTATATATTCATTTACATGCAAATACCCATGGAAAAAGTAGAAATTCATCTTCTCCCCACAGCTATGGATTAACTAGTAATGATTTGCTTATACAAGTCCTATCTTAAAAAAATTTTTTTTTTTAAATATTTTCAAATTTTAAATAACCTGCAAAAGATTGATAAGCTATTTAAGAAAAAAAAAAAAAAATATTGGATTAAACAAAACTTTGTAATTATCTAAAGTAGTTAAATTCTTAAACAAAAATTAATTTGCATGTTGCCTGAAATTAATTTTATGACTTATTTAGGCTCTTCTCCTTCTCTTTGTTGTTTTGATCAGTTTCAGCTGCTACACTCTCCAACCTTCCTCAACTGAATCACTGTGTAACATGATTTTTGTCCTTGAGTAGCAACTGTTATTTCCTATTTGTTTATGCCTAGAAAGTATGAAATAATATTTCCAAAGTTTGTGGCCAGGATAATGATATTTCGGATATTTCCCTAATCCCATTGGGAAAACTGGCAAATGGAAACTTTCTTCTTTTTCACGTTTATTAGTTAGATCCAGTGACAGGAGCCAAAGAGTGAGTTCAATACAAAGATGAGGACAATAGTCCGAACAATGTAAATAGTGTACATAATACATCTCTCAAAAATATAGACAGATATTGTTAAGTTTAGGAAATAGAAATATTGCAGCGATATGAGCCAAGTTTGAATTCCAGTCGAGTGCATTCACTGATGCGCAAATCCCCTTGAGAAATGTATGAACTCTTTTTTTTTTTTTCTGCCATCTATGGGTTAAATAACAGGATGGACTGGTGTCCTATAGCCTTGGATGGCAACCAGCCTATCACAGAAAGAAACGGCAGCCTACTGTGGAAAAAATCATCTGTCCAGTCAGTCATAAACTGAAAGAGAGATGATCACCCAAGCGTGTCTGGTACTTAACTGACTGAAATGTGGAGGCTTTATTTCTAAGTAAAATTAATTTAATGAAAATAAACTTGTATTTAACAACTAAATTCCATGGAAAATTTATAACTATTTTTAGTGTGAACCCTAGTTGAGAACCCCATGTCGAAACAAACCTCACCCTATCAGATTCTTCAACTTTGCATATGAGACTCAAGATAATTTTTAATCCTTTTTGGGACAGGGGTTTTAAGGACTGCCAAATACAATAAGGGGATTTGCATGTAAGTAAATCTAACAAACCCAACAGGAATTGAAACTCTGCTCACCAATTTACAATTCCAAGTCATTGTCTATTGCATCACCTACACTGTCAAGCTTACAGTGTTCAGTGCTCCCAAATGGTCACCCATCTAGCTACTGACTAGACTCAACATTGCTTAACTATAGTGGATCAAGGGGTAAAAGCCTATAATTAATACCAGATTTACTTATGTTTTTGTGCCAAACTTTTATCAAAGTACAGAAATATTGTTCCAACTTTGTTTATCAAAAAATGGTCAGAGTTCAATAATTTTTGTATAAAATCTGGGTTTCAATGCAGCCAATTACCCATAGGTAAGAAAAGAAATTTCACTTGCAGTGTAAACTTTTTCTTGTTGGAATTATAGAACCTGCCCACCCCACCTCTACAGATTGACTTTTCCAATTTACCTGGGTTCTGTTGTCTGGGAGGCATTTTCTCGACTTATCAAAGAGGATCTCAAATGGTCGTTACTTTTGTAGCAGCCACTCATTTGGGCAGATATTTCTCTAAACTTTTAAACAGTCTTTTACTTATTCAAATTTCTAGTCCCAAACCAATATCTTTTGGTCACTGAGAAGGTGGAGAATAGTGGTGGCGATTGTAAGCGTCTAGATCTATCCGATGCCAATTGCACACCTGTGATTCTGTTCAATAGAAATGAATAGCAAGCAATCCAAGATGTCATCAATGGCTGAGATGACTCCAAACTAAGGAGGTGTCACCAGGCAGTACAAGACTAGTGTGTCCAGTATATGCACTGTACTTTGGATGTCACTGAGACAAACGTCCCCAATGGGTACCGGCAGTTGTCACGAAATCACTGGGTGCTGATTGTCTTTAATGTCAAGGTTTTTTCCTCATGACCCAGTATGGAGACAACATTGGGAACAGCTACATCCACACTACACTTCTGTGGAGGACTGTGATCCTAGCGATGAGACGGACAATGTTTCTGAGCTTCCAAATGATCATCGATTGGAGGCCTTGAAAGGAATGTCACATGCTCAGGGACAAACCAGACCACTTGTACCCCAAACCAAACTGCCTGTACCAGAATATGGACTAAACAACCCGAGACGATCTAAGGGAACACCCAAGCCCAGAGACTGTTATTGATGTTTTTAGTGTAGCATCAGTTTCATTCAGGTATCGCTAGCATCTAGATCTGTCTAATGCAAATTGCTGGCATGCGAATCTGTCCAATAGAATTGAACAGAAAGTTTAGAGAGTTCTACATCACACTGCTATATATGCAATGCAGGTGAAGCGATTTGGTTGTCGTCTTGCCTTTGTCCTTCATGTACTGTTGGAGAGACAGTTAATTAACCAAGTGAATGAGAGAAACATGGCAAACACGAAACAGCTTATCAAATACAGCATACACCTGAGGAAGGTGAGAGAATTTACCAGCTGAAACGTAGGTGATCCAACTCACTTGTTTCAAACTGTAAATGGTGTAAGAAGGTAAAGAAATAATTTTTCTGTTAAAAAGAATTTAACAAAGCAAAGCTACCATAAAATTATTCAGTCAGTTTTGTGCCATGTGTGATACACGCTTAGGCGATCATGTATCTTTTGATACATGACTGACGAGGCAGATTTTTTTTCTCTCACAGTAGGTTGCCATTTCTTTCTGCGGTAGACCAGTTCCCACCCAAGGCAATAGAACTCTGTCTGTCCTGCTATTTACCCATAGCTGGGGGGGGGGGAGAAGAAGAGGATTCATACCTTTCCCATGTGAGTGAATATAATGGAGTCGACTGGAATTTGAACTCAGCTCTCCAGTTCCTCAATCCGAGCTGCTATCCATTACGCCACCCTGCTAAAATTATTATTACTACTATAAATAGGATATTAGCATAGTACCCATCAAAGATGTCTCAGAACAACGTAGTATCTGTGCACTCTGAGAAAAATGTTTTAGGACAGCATTTTATATGTAGAGTTTTCATACACTCAGTGTCTTTGATATATATATATATATATATAGAGAGAGAGAAGTGTTGAAACAATATTCTACATCGTCACTTGATAAGACACTAGAAGTGTTGAAACAAAATGGCTACTTTTGTTGTGATTTTATAACATATTTCTGTTGTAATATTCAAATAAATAATTATATATGTATGTATATATATATATATATATATATATATATGTTGCCAATGCAACAAGGATGCCAAGAAGTGATTGCTTTTTTTTTTTTTATGACAATCATAAACTTTTATTTATTCTTTTTGAAATAAAAATGGATCCCAGTCCCAAGATGCACCAATACACACAAATGAAATCATATGAAGGAAAGTAATAACATTTAAAATGAGTTAAAAATTGTCAGAGTTTTGGTATCGTTCCAGAAACCAGACAAACAAGTAGAATATGAGAGATGAATCAAATTAAAATTACAACCTTAAAAAAAAAAATAAAAAGTGTCAAAATTTTTGATAGCTTGATAAAATTCTGTTGGTCATAAAGTGGGGGATCCGTTTTCTATTGTTATTAAGTAATGAACTGATTCCTATCATCCGATTCACACTCTGCCCCAGTCTTTTGAACAGGAATAGAGGTTTATCCCTTGTTTCCTGTTTAGGATTGAGTGTCTGGTTCCTTCTAAAAAAAAAAAATCTTTTAATTCTGTCCCACCCAGTAGCCTTAGTGGCATTATCACCTTGCTTGGGGTGAACTGATTTAAAATAAAAAAATAAAAATACATTCAAGGCAGCGCAATAATTATAACTCCAGAAAATATGGCATTGTTTTTGAATGGACACTGTAAATTCTGAAATGGCTCCACTGGATATAAACATTTCCTCTTGCTGTTAAGTATTAAACCGAACCCTTACTTAACAAAGGGTCACTTAATAGTAATTTACATGAAACGGAGGCATTTTTTATTCTGTTGCTTTTGCATCCGAGATTGTTAAAGCAAATAAAAAATGGGGTTTAATAGTTTTGTTGCAAATTCTCGAACAAAAAAAATGTATAAAATTCATTTTCATATGTTTAGGTTTTATTACAATTCTAATCCTTGCTTTTTAAAATAATAAACATTGCCAAGGAGTGAAGGTACTTAAAATAATAGGTGTCAAGGGAAAAACCTTCCGTTTTGCTGACACAAAGGTTAAAGGACCGTCTTGAATTCATTTAAAATCACATGAAAACTAAATTTAATATTTTCTTTAAGTTTTTGTAACATTTTTAAAAGAAAGTGGTTGCTTTAAAGTTTAAAATCTATCATTATTTTTTTTCCAAACAGTTTCATGTGTGATATTGACTTCCTAAAATAGAAGATAAACATATGGAGTCCTTTTACTTTCTTTCTGTGTCAGGCAAGAAGTACAGAGAGACAATTACAAATGTCAGTATAAAGATAGAGAATAATGCTTCTCCCCTACCCCCCAAAAAAAAAAAAGAATTATGGCAATAAATCCATTTATATTAAAATATATATGGGGCACTCCAGAAGTAATGTTTCCCCCGCAAAAAAAATATAATAGTTATTGAAGTTGCTCTTCGTTTTGTAGGTTGACAGATGTGCAGGGCAACATCACTGCTGAAACCCATTACCAGGCTCACATCCACTGTTTGGTCTCTGTAGATATTCAGCAAGCATCAATTCGTGTAATTTCTTTTTCTGTCTGGAGGAATTCAATAACGCATATTTGTTTCATGTACACTTTCCTGGCAGACAACATTCTACCATCTTAGCTGCACTTTGTAACAAGGTAAAATTGATTGATAGATTATTGGCAGGAAGTTTCAACCCCAACTACCATAACATAAATAGGATGCATTACTTTTCAAGTAACCCCTACATGTATAATTTATCCAAACATAAATAATATAGTCGTTTTTATGGGTAATATGCAGTAATACTAAAAACTATAGTATCAGTACAATTTTGTGATTTTTTATTTTATTTTGTGTAACGCCCTGACTTTTCCTTTCCCTTTATTGCTGAATTGTCATGACTTTAAAAAAGATAAGAGTTTCCTGTTACCTTCTCCACGGCTTTCAAATTTGTCTGCTTACATTGGTCACCCTGCCAAGGCTAGAGAGTCCAGTCTACCCAGCTATTTAATACATAGCTGTGGAGTGGAATGGAGAACATATTCAGCTGTGATAAATAGTTTTCCAGAAACAGGTTATCGTAACTCCGTCAAGTGACTGTTCTCTAAAACAAATGGGACTCTTAGAAAACAAATTTATTGTTAATTTATACCAGTACATCACTGGTGAAAAGGTGATAGTGTATATACTATGGCTGGATGCTCTTATCCAATTGGGCCTGTGTACGAGGGCAGCTGACCAATCCTTGTTGCAGACGCTTGCTCAGGCACACTTGTTTGTTCAACACCCACAGAGGACCACTTGTGATTTTTACTCATCAATGTCGAGTGGACGTTATAGTTTCCGAGAGAACGAATAATATGGAGTAATGAACAGTTTGAACAAGGCCAGTACACTCATACCCTCACCCACGACGACTTATGACTTTGTGCTAGCACAACCACTGACGGCTCCCAAATAGTTCGATCTACCCAGTTTCACACACCAGTGGCTTGCTTTTCAGACACGTTCTAATAACACACCAGTGTGAGCTTCAAATCTCATCACAGTGTATATAATTTTGTGTGACATGTAACTGGCTTTGGTCATGTGACATTTCAACTCTTAGCAGGGAATTTCTTCAGATCTAAAAGACAACATGGACGGAAGACCCTGAGGTTACAATCAAACAACATCTAGTATTATTTTTGGTCAGCTCAACAGTCCAACACCAGTGTCACATGAGTACAAGTAAACTGTCAACATTTTATCAACTGGGGGTCAGTCTTTTTTCTATACGTCATGTCCCTTCAGGACATCGGTGATCATGGCTCGCTACAATTTCTTTTCCTTTTTTAGCTCTTAAGAAATTTTGTCTTTTTCTCATCTCTGCTAAACCCTCAATAGGAAGGGGGTCACGTATTGTTTGCCTCTGTCCCTCAGGCCTTCAATCTGCACCCCATGAGTATCAAATTTTCCAAGGCCTCCATTTCTCATTATGTGCCCTAGAAATTTCAATTCTCTCTTCTTAATATTAAGAATGTCCTTTTTGTTTCCATTTTCTATAAACCTTTGTCATTGCTCGCATGGTTGATCCAAGGCATCCTCAACATCCTTCAGTAGAACCCCATTTTTGTTGCCTTTTTCATCTGGAGGTCAACTGGAAGTCTAAGAAATCTTATTCAGAGCATCAAGCTGTCTATACAACATACTTACCACAAAATTGTACATCCTTTATGTAGCAGCAAAAGTCACTCGTGTCATCAAACAAAACGCCCACGTGTCACATGTATTTTCTAGGAAAAGTGAAAATCTCTGCAATGTTTCAAGTTCATTAATACAGAAATCTGCAATGTATACAAATTTGTTATCTGACCAACAGTCGGTATTTTAGGTGCCTATATAAACCGTTAGAGTTGAATTGAAATTGTCAGGTTACTTACAATTATTTTTATTTTTCCCCACAGATCATCTTTGCTTGAATATTATTTCCTCTCACAATATGTAAGAATATTGTGTAGCAGAAAATTTTTTTTTTAAATTAAATAATTTCATGAAAAAAAGATGTGAACAATATTTACATTAACATTTCAATGTTTATTTCCATCATCTTCAGAACATTGTTTTGTGGCAATTTAATCAACGACACACACACCTTATATAAATCAGTGCAGTGTGTGTGAGATAGTTTGCCTCGTAAAAACAATTGATTTCCATTACTTACACAAACACAAGGTTAAAAATATTATTTTTTAAGGCCTTGGATTGCAACAAAGAAAGGGAGATAACAATGCATTGCAATTTCTTATCAAAGATGGCGGGAGGTGATGAGATTAAAAAGATTTACTTAACCATTGACATTCTGGAGGAGATTTTGTTTGCAAAGCAAAAGTTTTATCTTGCCACTGCAAGTGACTCAGATAAATAAATGATAGTGTGTTTGAATTTTACAGTTGTGTTATCATATCCCACTATGGCAACAGAAAATGACCATGACTGAAATTAATTAGTGCAGTAGAGGAGCCTTGAAAAACAATGGAAAGGAAAGTAATGAATAATGCAGTTTGTTAAAGGTCAAGATAGACAAAGCAAATTTGGAAAATAAATTCAAAAATTTCAAAACAGGTTTGCATTAAAAAAACATTCTTTAATGCTTAAAGATTTTTGTTGAATTTTTTTCTTTTGAGCCAAGATTTTGATGAGAATTTGCTAAATTCTCTTTATTCAATATGAAATGAATTAAACAAACATTTTTTTTTGTTTTAAAATAATTTAGGAAATAGATTTCCTTGATGAAAATGTCAGGGGTGGGGAAGAAAGTAATTACAGCAAAAAGATGAAAATCACCTCAAAGTGATACCTGCCCATTTCCAAAACGAATTCTTCAGAAGGGACAGTTTCAGGGAAAGCAAACCGGTGCCAATGATTGTATTAACCAGCAAAACGGCTCATTTATTTGCCAACAGGATTAGATGGCCGGAAAGGATTGAAGAGCTTCGGATCATTGACATAACGGAGATCTTTGTACAATATCGGCATTAAACCTGAAAACAAGGTAGAAAAAAAAAATATATATAATCCTGAACACAAAGATGTAAGGAGACTTTTTTTCTAATTTCAAATATCTATTAAAATCAATGTGAATTATTCAGCAATTAATCATTTCTTAGCGGCTCAAATGCTAGCTTCACCCAGTGCTTTACCGCAAACTAGAGTGTCAATGGATTTAGTAAGGTCTTTCTTTGTAGGCTCAGAGCCCAGCTCTTCCAGGACTGGAAAACCCTTAATAACATCAAGCGCTTCTTTAGAGACAAAATTTTGAGTAAAGTTCTAGGTCATACCCTACCCATCATCCCATTTGTCTTTAATTTCTCGGGGGGGGGGGGCAGATTTCTCTATGTGGGTGGGACAGATTCCTCTATGAGGGGGGGGCTGCAGATTTCTTTGTTGCTTTTTCATTTGCTTGTTTAATGCTCTCATGTTCCAGATGTTGATATTGACCGAAGCCTGTTGGATAGCACATCTAACAGATAGAGCCGGTAGAGTCGTTTACACAGTGACGTGCTGTTTGCTGGGCATTGCTACAAGCAGCTTTCACAGCCTGTAGATTTTGATGGATAGTGGGGGGTCATGCTTGATTCGAATCAGCACACTGCACTTAATGTTGATGACAGACTCTAAAGTGGAGATGTTAGCCTCAACCCAGTCTCTGTTTTTTTGTCTCTGCTTTCCATAGGTCCCGATTGCAGCATTGTAGATGGCGTTCCGAAAGGAGTTCCATCTCTCTTCCACACACACTGTTAATAGTCACTGGGAAGGGGTCTCCATGAGTTCCTCTAACACCGGGCTTTGCTCTGGATAGGCGATTTGGACAGAGTTAATTTTAAACTGGCATTGCTTCTTTGAATAGCAGAGATTCTTAGCTTTTAACTTTCCCTTTGAGATCAGGGAGTGGCCAGTATCACAGTCCGCACTGTGGTAAGCTCAGGTGTTGCAGCCGCTGTTTAGGGAGTCGAGTCTAGTGATGACTAGGTCCACCTAGTGCCAGTGGATGTTTGCAGGTTGCTTTGTGGCAAACCCGGTTCTGAAAACAGGCATTTGTCACACACAATTTATGATAGCAGCAGCAGAATTCTTCGGCTATTCTCATTCAATTTCCCTATACTATGGTGACCAAACACATTCGGCCAGTACACTTGATCAGCCCCCACCCTCATATTAAAGTCTCCTAGAAGGTAAATAGGTTTCATATGCTGTGATATGCCTGACAACACTATCAAGTTGCATGTAGAAATGGTCTTTGACTTTGGGTGTTGGTGCATAGATGCACACAAAGTTTACAAGGCCTTCATGTGTAGAAAGGCGATAAATGAGAATCTTTATGGAACAGGAAGTGGCATTAATCAACTCCTCTCCCCTGCTAGAAAAAAAATGTAGTGTTTTTCCTTTAGAGATCAACTTGTCTAGAAGTCAGGTTTCCTACAGAGATGTCACATCAATTTTCAGTCTGTTTAATTAAAAGGAAAAAACAAATGATTTATTTTTATGGAAATATTTCGAGTAGCAGTTGCCAGTCTTGGTCACTCCTTGAGTAAAAACAGTGCAAAGAAGCTTGAAACACTTAAGAATTCAAATCAAGGATAACAGAGTTGATGACGTTTACAACGTAATAGCAAGTTGAGGCGTAGGAAAAAAAAAAGATTTTTTTTTACTCTATAAATTGCCTATAAATAAATCATTCGTTGGAACTACAAATTTTTCTTTTAATTATGCAACTACCAACGGAGACAAGCATTCTAACTTTCCTTCTTCGGGGGGTTGGAATATCAAACTGAACCCTTTATTTCACTCACTGGGGTAGACTGTTCTAGTTCCACGTGCCATGTCTAATGGATGTCAATTATCTCCTGTTAATTCCCCTCTCCAAGTTCTCCACTGCCTTAACCGGAAAGAATTGAGAGAGAGAGGAAGAATCGAGAGAGAGAGAGAAAAACTTACGAAATCTTTGTGCTGTGATGATTGACCTGGCAACTTTCCTCTGCATCGGGATACACAGGCCGGTGATTGACCGATTTAAGATTTGACCCGTATATGGAGACACAAACTGGCTCAATAACTGGACATTCTAACAAAATATAAGAAATTTTCTTTTAAAAGAAATCATGTCTTCATTGTTTTTGGTATCAAAATTCCACAATCATGTCAAAAAAGTAGAAATCTTTCACTTTTATTAAAACGCAGCCTCTGATGAAGCTTTAATAAAGCCCGAAACATGTCAGATTAATAAACATTTTTTATTTACTAGCATTGTATGTATGTATATATGTGTATGTGTGTATATATATATATATATATATATATATATATATATATATATATATATATATAACAGAGCACTGGCCTCATTCAGCAATTAATTGTATGAAATCACTGGATGGTGATCTAGAAGAACTACTAATTGAATAATAATTATTAAAATTCTCAGAAGAATAGATTGAATGGTTGGGAGAAAGATGGCTAAAAAATAATGAGTTAATAATTATGTTTTTAAACACTAAAATGAATTTAAAAATGGTTCCAAAAAGAATTAAACCCAGAAATAACTTGTCAAGATTCAGTAAAATTGAGCAAATCAAATTTTTCATGAACCTATCCACTTCCCTCCACTAAAAAGAAGACATGATTAATGTTTTGTCCAAATTTCTTCGTTCCAAGACCCCAAATTCAAGATTTGTTTCCATTAATACTGTTCACCCAAAATGCTTACATTCTTGCAGAAAATGAGTGACCTAATTTCTTTAATAAACGAGGCCATATGGTTTATGAAAAGTTTTCTTAAGATAAGGTGATCAGAAGTGGAACAGTTAAATATATTAATGTCAAATAATTTAGCAGTAAGAGTATTATATGAACAAAGAACCATAGGAGGAGGGGTAGACAGAGCCATTATGGATTTGCTTCATAGACAGCTGTCACACAGACACAAGAACACGCACCCGCATTCATGTGGCAGAAGTGAACACACAGACACAAGAAAGACTGCAGAATTAAGTGAGAGGCAACAGGCGAGTCTTACTTCAACAATTACTGCTAGATTTCCCAGGCCTCCATCATCGAACAGGTTAGAACACAGTCCTCTTCATTGTATTCACCAGTTTTAATATTCAATAAACTTGTTAGTGTCATCAACAGTTTGGTTCACTTTATTGAAGAACTTCTAATTCCAGATGGCTGCCCCGGACAGCAAACAACAATCAACTTACAATGGCCACAGTCAAGAATTGTTCATTTCTTTTGAGGGAGGGGGGGGGTGATTAGAAAGAAAGAGAGAGGAAGAAAGAAAGAACAGAGGGAAAAAGAGGAAGAAAGAAAGAACAGGGAAAGAGAGGAAGAAAGAACGAACAGAGGGAAAGAGAGAAAAAAAGAACGAACAGAGGGAAAGACAGAGAGAGATCGAACAGAGAGAGAGAGAACGAACAAAGAGACAGACAGAGAGAGAACGAAATAGAATGATTGTTCATTTCTTACATGTCATACACAATGTATATTTTGGTCCATCACTAGACATCATAGTCAACCCCAATATCACAAAATTTTGGGAAACCCAAATCAACGCTACCAAAACATCCGACTGGCTCCAACCAACGAGAAAGGAAGCTGGATATCCTGTAAGGTCAATGTTACTCAACACGGGTGGTGGAGATTGCGACTGAAGGATCATTGAAGGTTACATATATATATGCGCACACACACATATGTATATATGTATATATATATATATGCATGCATGCATGTATACATGCATGCATGCATACATACATACACAAACATTTTATATGTGAAAATATTACACAGTTAATTGTTCTCTTGTTCATGTTGAAGATCAACAATCGTTGCTTAGAGAATTTATTGTCTCTTAATTTCAAACCAACTGTATATATTTCAATTATAAATTTTATAAGTCTTTCATTGTTCACCAGAATGAAAGACCAATGCTGCAATTTTGATCCTAAACTTAATCTTTAAACTCATTTCCTCAAAAAATGGTAACGACAAAAATATCTTGTGTCCTTATTTATCATGTGAAACCCCAACCTTCAAATTGAGTGCAATACCATGGTTCCAAAAACAACCTTCCCTAATGAGTCATGTAGTTGGTGTAATTGTGATGAGAGTACTAGACCAGTGGGTGGTGTCTGTCTGGTTCTGGAATTACAGTAAATAGCCAGGTACAAAAATGGTGGTATTAAATGGTGTTTCACATATTTTGACTAAGTAACCATGTACCAATTTTCTGATAACTACTTAAACTTTATTATTTTCATCAATAAACCCCCATGGGAAAGATTGAAGATTTTATTTCTTAAAAAGCCAAAATTTCTCAAGAAATTAAAGGACTATCTTAAAAGAAGATTTTTTTTTTACGACAGGGCGTCATAATGGTAACATTCTGGCAGGTGATTGATGACCATCAGCTAAAAGTGCTGATCATAAAGAATCGGATAAGATTTAAAATCATAATTTGGAGAGGAGGGTTTTCTTGGAGAATGTCCCTGATGGCACAAAAAGAAGAAGCCATCTGGTCTGTGTCTACTCTGGACAACAAACACAAGACTGAGATGGGAAAAGAATTTTTGCATAGGCAGAAATTTAAAAAGATAATTCTTTTGATTAACAATCTGGAGATTAAGCCTCGACAGTCAGTCAAGAACCATTGGTTGAAGAGTGGCCGGGGTGGCAGGCACAGATGAGGCACCGAGGAAGGTAGAGGAATGTTAGTGGGAGATGCTAATAAGAGAAGGAAGAAGTTATGGGGTGGATTAATGCCAGCGACTGTCACCTGTGGAATCTCCCAAATTAGAAAGTAATCAATTTTCAGAACCCAGACAGTGAAGAAAGTGTTCTTTGACGCAGGTAGAGAAGATACTGAATACCCAGTCGCATCACACCCTACGCTGGTTTTGGGTGAACATTAATAAATACGAAGGTCTCAAAGTGAGAAAGAGAGAGATTGTTCCAGCCACCGGATGAGAGACCCCCCCCCCATGACTGCCTGCCAAAGACAACCTCCAACATCAGCCTTGTGCCAAACTTCAAGTCAGCAGAATGTCACGTCTAACTTAAGAAGGGGGTTGGGTTGATAAACGTCTGCATATGAACTTCTAGATTTTGACAACAAACTAACCAGATATTGTAAAAAAAGCAACAGATATAAATACATATTTTTTATTATTCAAGCTACTTCTTTTTCTTGTGTCTTCATTCTGCTTGGACGAGCCCAATACGAAGATACCTGATGACAATTTGATCCTGGCTGACCTTATGATCAAAACAAATCTCAATATGCGGTAAGGCAAGGCCTGGATCAAAGCGATCACCTTCTTGATCAACTGCGGGTATTGGACATTTTGGACAACCAGGAGGAGCTTGAGGGCAACAATTGGTTGCTGCGGTCCATGATCGGAATCGGAAAGTGACACTGAGACAACTTCCAAAAGGGAAATGCCGACGGGGGAGGGGGGGGCTTGGGCAATTTTTCCAAGGTATTGCTGTTAATCCCACTTTAAATTGATCTTGTATCACATTCAGTAACAGTGTGGACACACTGACAAATATGCATTCCATGGTCAAGATGACGAGGATCAAAGTGTAGAAGCAGCTCCAGCCAGCCGTACCTCCAGATTGTTATTGGTCACCACTCTAGCTAGCCAGCCATCTCCAACCAGCAGTAACAATATGCGATAAACTGTCCTTTTCAGGACAACAATTCTCAATGGCTACAAAATTGCCGTTATCAGGACAACATTTTCCAAGGACTATAAAATACTAATCTTACCCTATGCATAAACATGCAGAGATATTTGTTGTCTAATTAACTGCAACCTTATTTCTGTTGATGTATTTTCTTTAATGAAAATAAACTTGGCAATATTTATTTTTTTAAATGTGGGAGTGCCAACACTTTCATCTCAGTAATTTTCTGCGTTTTGTAAAAGAAAATAGTGTTTGTATTAAAAAAAAAAAAAAAAAGAAAATCATTTTCATATATGTAATTTTCAAATTTAAATCCAGACAATAAAAATAAAAAACATGAAAAAAGTGTTGCTATTTTAGCACACATATACCAGAATACTTTTGAAAATTTTAATGGACACCATTCATAAACATCTTGAATTTGGGTTACAGCTCTCCCTCCTGCAATCTTCTCTTATTTCAAAGCACCGACTTTTCAGCTAAAAAGCACACCATTACCAGTAGCAGAAAAGGTTCCCCATACCATGACACCACTTTCTCTTTGCTTAACTATTACAGAGATGCAATCACATGGGAATTTCTTGTCAGATCTTTTTAAACACATTTCTCTCACAGGCATTAAGTTATACTGGGAATTTATACTTGGCTCACCAATTACTTGTTTGAAGCCACTAACCTGCACACCCAATTTTTTATATATATATATATATATATATATATATATATATATATATTATTATTAGGTCATCAATGTTTGCTCATTACAATCTTTAACAAAATATACTATTGGTATAACCTAGATGTTAAAATGATTCCTTTAATCTAACTAAAATATATAATTTTTAAAAATCTGTCCATGAAAAAAAAAAAAAAAAAAAAAAAAGACATTTTGATATTTTAATATTAATTGTAATAATTCTATGAACATAAACATTTAAAAACTTTTTTCCAGATATGAAAGAAAAAAAAGAGTCAAGACAAAGCCAGATATGTTTTTTTTTTTTAAAGAATGTGTGCATCTATCTAAAGTGTGCGTTTGTATATATTTATGCATTAGTGTATTTATGTAACTGTGTTTATGTTATGCTGACTGTATCATATTTCCGCAGCACTATCCAGCAGTTGACAATTGATTTTTAGGTTGGCTTAAATTTGCCCTTTCTCTAAAGATACATTCCGCTAAAAAACCTTATACTGTACGGAATAAATTATTTAAAATTGACATTTGAAAACAAAGTTAAAATAAAAATGTGTTCTTTGAACAACAGGGCATACAAGTCATTAGAGATTTTTAAAATTAAAGCAAGAAATACATTGCCTATTAGTGTACATTGCCTATCTAGCTAAAATAGGGCTAAGACCTACGCAGCCCGACTGAGCATGTTAATTTTATTTCATTGCTTTTTTTTTTAAACTAAACTTACTCTTTTTTTTTCCTTTCTTCTTTATTATGAACAATATTAACAAATTGTATTTTAGTCAATATTTTGAGGCACAAAATTAAAACAATTTTGGATCCAGCTGAAGTCAAGAATGAAAACGATGCACTATGAAAGATTTTTATCGCTTTGAAATAAATATACTTGAATGTTGACCCCCTCGGGCTAAGCTTGACAAGCCCGACCCCCAGAGTTACCAATGATGATATGTGTGTACGTGTGCTTCTTGTTTCCCTGTCAACTACAATCTTTGAACATTTAAATGTAACATCAATCGTCGTCTTATGTCAATTGTGTATTCAGTTCTTTTATTGTCTTTTCTGATTACTAACATTTTCAGTTCTTAGGAACCCTTAACATCTTAGTAGCATTATTGCTTTGCTTGAAGTGATATGAGTGTGGGTGTGCGAGTGTGGGTGTGTGTGTGTGTGGAAAGCCTGCATAGCTATATTAATAGTTATTAAAATCAAATCTTTTTCTTTAAGCTCCAATCAAGATAAATGATGAACTGTAAAGAAATTGAAAGACTTTTTGCTAAAATCACCTTTAAACTTTTTTTTCATTGGAAAAAAAAAAAAAAAAAAAAAAAAAAAAAAACCCAACAACAACAGAGAGAGATTTCAAGAAAACAAAATGTCTGCCTTGTCACGTTGAACCAATAATAGCAAGCATTAGTAGATTTGAAATTTTAAAATTTTTCTAAATATACAAACAAGCATAAAAAAAGAAAACCTTATGTTCCAACTTTGGGATTTTTATAAATATGCAAACGAGTTCCATAACACAAACGTACCTTGTAGTCAGGTTCAATCTGGTGTCGGCAAAGAATGCATTTGTGTGGTGGCTTTTGGTATGGATTTACCATTGACGACACAGGCTGCAATGATTATTATTCACAAAATCAGATACACAAAAACTGAATAAAAAAAATTAAAAGGTAATTAACTTGTTGAACCTTTCGTGACTATCGACCAGCATTTAATCACTAAAAAGATTTCTACAGGAGTTAAAAAATGAAAGTAGAATAAAGCTCTTTTATTTTCTACTAATCTCTTATGACTATTCACTACTAATTTGTTCTGTTAGACAACCAATTGTGAAAGAGTAAAAATTAACCAAAATGTCCAGAGATAGGATATTGGTAAGTGGATTGATTGATTGATTTGTGTTTTTTTACAGCTTATCAAAAGCAAAATGGTGTGATGATCTGACCTGATACCACAGCCCCACATGGTCCAGTACAGCCAGAGATAGGAAGAGTTGGGGGTCAATGGGGAGGGGAGCTCCTCCAACACGAGTGAGATTTTTGATTCAGAAGAATTTTTGTGGGGGGAGATAATAATGATTTACTGGTACAAGTCCTACTAATTAACCCATAGCTTGGGGGAAAAGAGATGGATTCATGACTTTCCCTTTGTGATGGTTTCCAATTCCAAGCTTTTATCTATTACATTACCTGCACATTCAAGTTTACAGCACCTGATATTCCCAAGCGGTCACCTGTCTAGGTACTGACCAGGCTCGATGTTGCCCAACTTCAGTGATCATACTAGAACTGGTGTTTTAACATGATCTGCCTGTAACTCATGAAAAAGTGGAGTTAGATTTCATCATTCAACAGCTTAAAACTGACATCGTTTTTGTATTTCATTTTACAACCGTGAAGTAAACCGTAGATTATTGATTTTATAGGTTTATAAATCTGATGGACATTGTATAGATGGCGAGTGGCAGGCATGAGTTAATGTCATATTTAAAGCAACAGTTACTAAAATTGAAACAAAGCAAGTTCTGTTGACCATTGATGACAATTCCAGAACAAAATAACTATAAAACTTAAAACTTAACATTTGAAAATAAAAACCAAGTTGTCATATTTTGGTTACACAGAATGTGTTTTTAAAATAAAAATGAAAAACAGCATTTGTACACCCGAAGAATTCTTTGATGTTTTATGTCATTTTCATTTGGACAACTCAATTTATTCTGTGGATTGCTTTTGTAGCTTTCTGCACAATGTTTTATTTCTTTGCTCAGCAGGCAGGAAATTGGAGAACACCCCCCAGCACTGTGTACAAATTAGAATCCCAGGCTGCTAAGAAAGGGTATTATCAGGTGTGGCTCAAATGAGCTGGTAAATATATTCACCATCAATTCTTTTCTGTTCAGATTGTACAACTAAATAAACTGATCAGACAAAATGCTGTTGTAAGAATATTTTTTTTAATGCCATGTCATTTCAGGATTATGGCTCTCCACGGATTCCATTTCTTTTATCATTTCGTAACTGCCATTGCTTCTTGGAAAATATAGAGTGGTTTCCCCTTGCCTTCTCCATAGTTTCAAATCTAAATTTGTTGCCACCCAAAGCTAGAGAGAACAGTTTACTCTGCTATTTAACACATAGCTTGGAGTGAGGAAGATAGGTTCATGCCTTTCCCAAAGACTTTACATGATGTGGAAGGCCCAGGAACTGTCATAAACATGTAGCACAAAACTTGTTCAGACATTTCAAGGAATGTGATTCCAGTCTCAAAGACAAACTAAAGTCAGTGAGACATTCTGTTATAAAAGATGAGGCCTTGCTTGAAAGGGTTAAACAACAGCCAAGCACAAGTACATTGTTAGAATTTGGGCCTTCACAAAGTACCTTCAACTGACACCTTCATAAAAGCTTGGCCTTGTAAACGGACACTGTCAAGAAGTTCCTCAAGAACTGACAAATGACCAAGCTCAACAAAGCAACTGGTGGCAAATTCTCAAGATGCTCATTTTTGGCATCAAATTGTAACTGGGGATGAAAACTGGATCTATTTTTGTAATCTTAATAAGAGAAATCAGTGGCTTTGTACCAGTCAGGCTTCAGAACCTGTCATCAAACAAGGGCGGTTTGAACAGATGGTCATATTGTGTGTTTGGTGGAATTTCAAGAGAGTGTTGCACTTTGAGTTTGTCCCACATGGTCATGCTGTGAATGCTGATTTTTATGCTCAACAACTGAAGCAGGTATATAATGTTTTGAAAGCCCTCTACCCAGCATTGTTTAATCAAAGACATGCACTCCTAGAGCATGACACTGCCCCAGTATGTACTGCCAATGTGACTAAACGCAAACTTGAGGGGCAGGAAGTGCTGCCTCAACATGCTTACAGTCCAGACCTTGCACCATCAGATTACAAACTTTTCTGAGCTATCACTCATTTCCTGCAGGGACAGAGGTTCAACAATTTAGACGAGGATGTAGACAGGGAATTTTTTTGCCTCTAGACCAACCAAATGGTATAAACGTGGAACTGAGCTTCTGGCACAACAATGGCAACAGATAATCGAACATGATGGGAGATATCTTGAGGAATAAATGCATTTATATGTAATTTGTTTGAACTATTACTTAAAGCTTAAACACTAAAAATTTTCGACTCAACCTCGTATAAGGAATAGGAATCTTGGCCTGTCAGGCAAAATTTGTTTCATACAAAGAATGGCAATTTGGTAATTCTTTTATTCATGCACCTTTAACAATTCCTTATAAATTGGCACCAAGTGACTAGCATAAAAGATCTTACCATATCATTTTTGTGTCCTTTAAGAATCTCTCTGATATCTGCTGCATCATGTTCTATGTGTTGTAGCACCAAGGGATGTTTTGGTCGATTTGATGACCTTTTGCGAGGATATTTAGAAACTGGTGGTCGTTTCATGATCAGTACAGATGCAGACGGTGCATAGAGAAGACCTGAATTCAGGGGATTAAGGAAAAAAAAAAAAAAAAAAAAACATCTTTTTATAAGATTGACAGATTTGTCAACAGATATTCGTCAACCAATATTTGAAGAAAAAAAAAAATCTATCCAAATACTAATCCATATTCAATAATCCATGACAGTCATAAAATACTCTTTTACCAAAAATGTAACAAATGGGGGGGGGCAAGACGGGCCTTATATGCTGACCAATATAGTCACACTTTTAGCTAATGTCGCAAACATTCAGTTTATACATCTTTCATTCCATTTTAGTTTACAGTTCTTCTAGTTTTTAAACTCATAAATAATAGTTGGCAGGCGCCATCAAAAACGGAGACAATATCTGATTATAATTGTGTTTGTCCCTCTATTTGTTAGTTTGCACGACCGTTACGTCCTGCCAATACCTCATAAATAATGGGCTATTCCGTTTTGATCAGGTGGAAAGAAAGCAAAGACACTACCTGGTTTCAGTGGTTGGTTGATTTTGTTTAGCAGTGTATCAATCTCTCTGGGTTTATTTAATTCTGAAATCTAAATATTTTGAACACAGTTTTATGGTTACAACTACAGATAAAATGTATTTTTGGTCATTTTACTATAAATATGTATCATTGGTAATTTCTTTATATAAAAATGTATTGCCGGTATTTTTACTATAAAAATGTATTTTTATATTTTCATAGTGTTTCATTTTTGCTTGGGGGTTTACTAGTTGTCCGTAACTGGGACCTTAACAGGTGCTACCACCCCAGGTGAGGTGGACCTGGGAACAACAGCAATCCAAACTTCCAATCTCCTGATCAGAGGCCTTACTGCCGGATGCAGTTTGTCATACCCAGGACTATGGTTTGAGTGAGAAAATGAATGAAACAAAGATAGAAATGTTTAAAGTCTGTTTCAGTGAAATGGAAGAAGCTGACAATTTCAAATCTTTTCATTTGTACACTCTTCTTAAAATAACAACCAGCATTTGTATTTAATTGTTATTGTAATATTTTCTTAAAGTTTTTAAGCTAAAATATTTAACGATGCAATAGGGGAATTTCTACAGATATTTTGTCGTAGAACTTGCCATGAGCTTATTCAATCATTCACTTAAATATTAAGATTCCTCGGAATATTAAAATAGGAAAAGCATGAAATGTTCATGGGTTAAAACTAGTTTAAATAATTTATAACTACACTGGTTATATTTTGTATACGAGTAATGTGGAGCAATAGACCATGGTTAAGTAGAATTGACAAAGTTCTCAATAAACAATTGACAAAGTTCTCAATAAACAATAAATAAAAAAGCATTACAAAAATAATATGAAGCAAACAATATATATGGAAGTCAAAACTAGGCATAGCAACAGTAATAAGGCAAAAAGTTCACCAAGTAAGAATTGTGTTCATACACAAAAGGGATACAGTCAGGTGATTATAGCATTCTGACTTCAAGACAAGAAAAAACAAAAAAAAATGAAAGATGAGACTGAGAATTGGTCTATTGTTATTGGTTAAGAAATCCCAGCATGCATCTCTAGAAAAAAATCCCAGCATGCATTTGTCTATAATTTTGCGGAGGGGGATGTTCTTATCAGTCATCCCACTAGATTGGAACGAACATGTAATCTAGAAATCTTATCTGTACAATTAAGTATTATTGCATGAAAAATAAAATTTTTTTTTTTTACATTATTAAAAGTAAAAAAAAATATTGAAATAAAACTAACAACAAACATAAGAAATTAAAATATATTCACATGTTCTCACTACTTAAAGAGATATTCTGTTGTTATGGCAACATGATACATTTTTGCTTACTGGCATTGGGTAATGCCTCCAATTACCATGAAATAGAATATCTCAGTAAATAGAGGAAATCAGGCTGTGTGACCAGTAAATAAAAATCACAGAGTGTTTTATAGAATAGATATGTATGTATGTATCGAATTATCCCCATGTATGAACAAGATTTACAAAAACGTTTTGTAAAAGCTTTGGAGAAAATAATTTCAGCTTCCATTGCATCTTGCTGGAGAAAAAAAAATTCATTTGGATATAAAATGCAATTTAAGATGCTGAATGCCACATGAAAATTAACAATTTTGCTACTTTAAGTGCCAAATAATGTTAATTACATAATGTTCCCCTTTTGAAATGTTCACCTTGTCTTCATTTTGTTCTCTGCAACTAATACCTGCAGTAACGTTATTTAGTCTCAGAGATGTCCTCGTTTTTTTTCTATTCTTGGCAGTGAAGGTTGAAGAAACAATTTTCAAGCACTTAATAGAAATGTTGCACAAATATTGTTCATCAGTGGAGGCTTTTAAGGACTGAGGACATTGTAGGAAGATTTTAGAAATATTTGTATAATTTAAATTGATCATTCATATCATATTTAGTTGATATTTTGTCTAAAATATTTGAAAGTCTAATTTGTAGGAAAAAAAAAGAGGTTTCAAAAAGTAAAAATTAAATATAACTCCATATCTATATACACATATATATATACTTTTTTTTTTTTAATTTTTCAACGTAGTCTCCCAGCACTGTCACACTTTTCCCATCTGTGCACAAGCTTCCGTATTCCCTCTGCATAAAAATCTTTGGACTGATGTCTCAGCCAGTCGCTCACAACA
>OZ038509.1:61091196-61301196 GCA_964036315.1 Acanthosepion esculentum | reverse complement strand
CATTTTTAATTAGCAGGTGGGACAGGGTAATTCAACAATCAATATTTGTCAGCCAAGGATGAAGAGTTCAAACCTTAGGAGGATTAGCATTAACAATCACCATAACAGTTGTCTGAAAGGTAGAAGAGTATTGTCAATAGCTCTCCACCTTTTCTCTTTTCATGTAGACAACAGTGGCAGTTTATTTATCACAGTTTCCACATCAATATATTTTTTTTTCTTGTGGAAGAGAGATTCTGGGCTCACATAGATGATCCAGAATGTTGTTAGAGGAGAATCCACTCTTAATCAGCTTGGCTTGAGCTGGGAATCCATTCTAGTTTATGTATGTTAAGAAAAGCAAAGAGGAAGAGAGAGGGGGGTACTTACGGACGGGTTGCCTCAGTCTTGGGGGAATTGTGCCAGCTAAACAGGAAGCAAGTGACCTATTGATATTTATGGTCTTGGTAAGGAGGATTGTGGGAAACGTTAGCCTCCTTATAAAAATCGTCCTCCGTACTCTTCTTACGGTTTTCTTCCGGCCAATGCGTGACTGGTTAATTGTCGTGCTAAAAAAATATTACTTTTTTTCCTTTGCAATTTCAATTCTAAGCCTCTTATCCAATATTTCAAACATGACTGCATTGTCAGTTTTATATTTTACTAAAGTATAGTTAACATCCAGCATCGTGATTTCTTGCCTGTCGTATATCAGATAACGTATTTGACAATGGGGGTGGGGGTGAGGAGGATGCAAATGAGATTTAAAAGAAAGCAAAAATTAAAATCAGTTAACGTCATTTATTCAGTTAGTACATTTTGCCCTTGCACCATTGCTGTCACCTTTCTGTTGTAATTTGGGGTGTATGGGGGGGTGTCATCAGTGGTAGTACCTTTGCAGCAAAGCAATCGACTCTGCAGGTGAATTGGGATGCGGAACTGTCCACAGCCTACATCCAATTTGCACACATGGCTCAGAGTTGTTAAATGCGCACTGCTTCAGCCATACCCCAGTCAACAGCATCCACCTCCTGGCTAAAGTGTGTGAAGGTAGTTGGAAGGGTTTCCTGACCCAACCGGTGAAGGGAAACACCTCTCTCCAACTCACCTGTACCAAATAGTCATCAGCCAGAATGAGTGTAAGAGCTGCACCTCACAGGTCAACAGCTTTACCAGTGGCTGGAGGAACTTCTGTGAGGATGGATGAGGTCACCTCCACATCCCCGGAGCAAAAGGAACCGGCCAGCCATTGCACTATTTTGCCTTGAATGTCACCAGGAACCAAAATTACAATTAAAATCAGTCATTGAAGATAAAACCAAATCCACTTGCACTGTTGTGTGATTCTTCACCCCCACTCAAATTCAAAATTTTTTTTTTTTCTTCTAAAATATAAAAGTCATTATTTACATGCAAACTATTGTCCTCATCTTTATTGTTATCACAACGTTTCAGCCATTGTGCCCTCTGACTTTCATCAGGATTATGTCATTATGGGTAACCTAAAGGGAATTTCAAATTGAACCCTTTATTTAATCTACAAGAGTAGATTGTTCACTGCCCATCTCTAAGGATATCTCGCCTAGTTTTTATTTTAGAATTGTTCAGTTATTACTTGACCTGTTTCCACTGAGTCCAAGGTACACACTGCCTAGCCCAGGGATTTAACTCACGATTATTATGTCACCAAATTCACAAACCAATGCTTTAATCCACTAGGCTAATGTCCTGTGTGGAAAAATTGAAAATTCAGACAAAAATATTGATAAAACACATTTTCAACCATTTTTGATGCATAATTCCAACAAGTGGGTGACATTTTTGAATGGTTTCTTCAATGGTTAATTCTTGGTCAAAACGTGTTCTCTTTGGTGATTTACTATTCAAGGTCATGAAAAACACTTTGCATTGGTTTATTTTTCACACGACAGGCTGCGATGGATAAATTGTCGCCTAAAAGATGTAAAAAAAAAAAAAAAAAAAAAAAAAAAATATAAATAAATAAAAATCTCATATCTCATTTTAAAAAATATATTTACCAAAATTACACAAAATATCTTAAATACTAAAGAGTAAATTTAGTCAATGAAAAAAAAAAAAAAAAAAAAAAAAAAAAATCACTATTGACTTCAACCATGGCCTCCAGACGACTTCAAAAATCTCCTACAACTCTTCCACACAGTCTCCCTGTTTAAGCTGTTGAATGCTGCCATAATCCTTGCCTTCAGTTCATCTTTGGTGTTACAAGGAGTTTTGTTGGTCTCTCGCTCAACTGTACCTCACACATAATAATGAAAGGGGTTGCAGTATGGGGAGTTAGGTAGCCAGATGTAAGGGGTGATGTGGTGGCAGAAATTGTCGGACACCCATCACTGGGTTCTCCTGCTTATGTGGCATGGTGCAGAGTCCTGTTGCCAGACATAATGTCTTCGAGCAGCCACCCTCTTGACCCAGGGAAGCACAACCTCCTCAAGGCACTTGATGGAGGCCTCCATGTTGAGTCTGAGGTCCTGTAGGTAGATGGATAGAGGAATCATGTCACAAACACCTTCATAATCACCATTAGACTCAACCAACTCCTCTGCACTGTCCTCAGACTGATATTCTGAAATGTTGGTATTGAAATTCCAAGCAGTACAGCATGCTGTTTCCAAATTTCTGGCTGAGTGAATTATGTCATGGTGCTCTTTTTCTCATAGACGGTGCCCAACTGACCCTACTAAACTGTGCAGTCGACAAAATCAAAAACAAATGCACATGTGTGAAATTAAAAATATAAAATGACAACAATTTACCCATCGAACCCTGAACTTGACATTAAAATTAAATTTAGACTTTGGTGTATAAATAAAGCAGTTGGTCATTTCTCTTCTTGCCCATTCAAATCTCCATCCATGACAGCAGCCTTGTGAACATACGAGTCCGCTCTCTGTCTTTCACTGACCAGACACATCAATTCTCATGTTTTGTTTATCATTTGCACTGGTGTGTATGAAGACTGGAAGAGACTCACCTAAGAAATGAAGATTTGAATCTGGTCCTCAATAACTGATTCTGTTTTGTTGATACCACTTTCAACCCAAATCCAACTGAAACATTCCACTGAACCCACTGCAGCCTTACCAGCTACTTAATCCCTTGTTGCCACCACTGTCACCTTGGCAACCACCATGCCCTACCACAAATTAACCCACCCACCACTGTGACCTCAAATTGATCGACCCACCACTCCATCACCTTACCAGGTAGTTCAGCTTCAACATCTCAACATCACACAACCACCAGCATATCAACACCATCACAGACGATCGACCAACATGTGCGTCAAACCCAACCAATGGCCAAACCCACTCCAGACCTATCCTGTGACCTCTGCCAAACCAAACCAAGAAATCAGTAAACTCCCAGCACTACCAACAACAACCTTACACCTAATCACTTTCCTGACGATCAGCAACCAAAAATGACATTAACAATATTTGCTGATTTTCTAAAAAACTAAATATATATTATGCTTATCTAATGACATGCTGTTGAAAACTTAATCCTTGTTATTCCTTTCCTTTCACAACCAATGCTCATCATAACATTCGTCTATCAGCCTGAATACCCAAAAATCTTAAGAAAAATAGGCACATTCCAGCAGGATTTGAACCTGAGTCCCCCTTAGCAGGAGAAACCATTGTTAGAACCAACTCGGCCACTGAGTGTGTCACCAATCAAGCAAAGCTGAATAATGGCTTATAAATTCAAATCTTTCCCAGACTCTCGAAACTGTCAGATCTGCTCAGTTTCATATCCTAATGTAAACAAAGCAGTTTCTAAAGAAATGGATTTTTATTTTATTAATCTGACAGATTTTATTACTTAGGTTATTTTTAGTGGATACCCATATTTGAGTAGATGGTCCGTTTATTTATTAAACAGTATATTTATTTTTGTCTACTGGCCTAAATATAAGAGAAATCTTATTAAAGAAAGAAAGAAAGAAAAAAAAAAAAACACGGAAGAGAGTTGATTGTTGGTTAGTTGTTTAACGGCATATCAACACCTCTATAGGTTATTTAATGCCAAAATCTAAATATTTTGTACACAATTTTATTTTTTTGAGATAAGGATTTTAGCAATACAAGTCTTAATAACATTTAGCACTCTGCATGATTTATAAATATTACTTCCTCTTTTACTGTATATGGATTCCCCTCAAAATATAGTGTTTTATATATTAGTTTTATATATTTGAAATTGCAGTTGTATGGCTCTCAATTTCAGTCAAGACTGTTTTAGGTGTTGCCATAGAAGGATATGACTACACAACCAAGAAATTCAAATTCAACTTGCATTGACAGGACTAACATTTTGCTTGGCAAAAATAGTCACCTGCAGTGTGCTAAAGGTTAATTAACCCATACTTGGGAAGAGGTGAATTCATATCTTTCTCAAGGGTATTTGCGCATAAGTGAATATAACGAACCCAAATGGAATTGGAACTTGGCTCTCCAGTTAACAATTCTGAGCCATTATCCATTACACCATCCACACATCCAAGCTTACAGCACCTAGTATTCCCAAGTGGTCACCCATTAGTACTGACCATGGTCAATATTGCTTTACTTCGGTGATCATACAGGAACTGGCGTTTCAACGTGATGTGACCATATACCTTTTATATAGGTACCATCACAGATTCGCAATACATAAAGTTTAAAGTGAATTTTTGAAAATGGAAAATCTTTCTTGAGGCTTTTATTTTAGTTTTAATTTCAAGCTAATAGATTAAATGTAATATTTCCAATAAGCAGAATACTTTGCTGTATTTCAAATTTAATTTAAATCGACTGGAAGGAGTTTTGTTTTGAAATTGCTAAAATTACTGATTTTAGCACCATTTTTACCTATCTTTCATCACAATGTAATTATCTTTATTAAAAAATCTTTCAAAAATAAAATATACTTTTCTGAAACTTTATTTAAAAAATATTACCCTAAGTTTAATTAATCTGATTTGAAACAAATATTACTTACTTTTAGCTTAAAATATTGCAGAAATGCATTTTTAACACAGCAGAAGCTATTTAAGGTGTTGACAGATGGCAGTTTATCTAAAGCCTTTTGTAGTGGACATATCAGTAAAAATTACTTGAGGAATATAACATGAGTGCCTTTTTTTAGATAATTTTTAACTACCCAGTAATCTTTAAAATTTATGCAAATATTCTCTGTAATCTAATGTTTTTCTGAATTTTAAATACTTTGGCTTTAAATTTACTATACTTACCACTTTTTTATTTTCTGATAATGTCATGTACCGACATTCATATTTACAAAAAAAAAAATCAACACGTTTATACACTCACCACAAAATATTCAAAATTCTTTTTAAAATATTGGTGTTTGATGATTTGTACTAAACTTTTCCATTCATGATTAGTAAATATTACTTAATAACAATATCACCTAAAAGGGACAAAGTAATACAGAAATTTAAGATTTAAAACTTTATAAATTATTCAAATAAAAATTTATAAAAAATTTTTTTTTCTTAAGACAATAGTGTCCATAATATATCTTAAACATAAAATCAATTAAAACCTTTTCTAATTAAATAATGTCTTAATTTTATTGCATTTTTTATTTTACGATTTAAAGATTTTCCATAGCTGGCGGTCCTGTTTTACAAAAAGAAACTGATGATTTAAATTTTCCAAGGGGCTATGCTTTTAACTAATATAAACATTAAGCAGGACAAAATTTAATTTCTCAAAATTTCATAAAATTAAATTAGTGGAGGGTAACAAATGTTTAAAAAAAAAAAACTTTATCAAGATTTTCTCAAAAAAACATTTCTAAAAATAATTTCATTCATTCATTTGTGAATAAGTCCTGAAAGTTTCATTAAACTCCAACAATTATTTGATTTTTGCAAGAGTTTCCAAATCAATATGTTTTTCACCACAAAAAAAATTTGATCTTTGGCCTTTCTGCTGACAAAAAAAAAAATTATTTTTAACTAAAATTTCAAACTTTCTAAAAAAGAAAAATATAAATAAATAAATAAATAAATTAGAGCCTGAACTTCTGCCAGTCACGATGAACAGATGTCCCCTCGGGGAGGCAACATGCCTTGAGAGAATATTGGGCCTCAAACTTGGAAATTGTATATACAATCCATCTAAAAAAATACAGAAAAAAATGGTTGTCTCTCTGTACCACTGCAGTAAGTACCTGACTCCTCATGCTATCTTCTATCTTTACAAGAACCAGATCAGACTGAAAATGGAGTACTGTTGTCATATTTGGGAAGGAGCTGACCAGTCCTCACTTTCCAGTTTCGATAAAGTCCAAAAGCATCTGAGTCCTTGTGCGTGACAAATTATTTTCCACCCTCTGACCTCTCTCTCTCACACACTGGATGTGGCAAGTATCTCACTGCTCTATCACTACTTCCATGGAAAGGGCTTGGATGAACTGCATCTTTTGGTTCCACCAGGTCTAACCTTCATGGTTCAGACATGCCATACCACTTACATTGTAATGAACCACCCACATTCATCCATGAAAAGTAAGTTCCACTCAAACAAACCACTGCTCTATGTAACCGACTCCCAAGAGGATGCTTCCCCGATCACTTCAATTTTAACCTGTTTAAGTCTAATATTAATTGTTATCTTCACCTCCTATCCATATAAACTGCTCCTTAACATAACCCACTACCTTGAATGGCCCCCAGACCTTCAGTCTATAGTGAACCTTATTGTAAAAAAAAAAAAAAATCCTTTGGTCTTTCCTCTTAATAATACTAAAATTTTGTCAATAAAACTGTTTTTATTAAGTTTGGGACATTTTTTAATCATGGTTTGATAATTTTTTACCAAATCAGGCACAAATAAATAAAAATCCTTATAACTCAGGCCACAGTCAGAAGTCAACCACAAAATTGTGTACATATTTTGCCATAAGGCAGACAAATTTGTTGTCAAATTTTAAAAAAAATTAAAAAAATTAACATATGCTTTTTGAGAAAGTAAAGGTCAAATGTTAAGGTCAAGGACAAATTATCTTATTTGACCTTTAAACAAAAAAATATAAATAGATCACTGTTTAGATGTATCCAAGTACTTTAAAATGTTATATAATTTAGCTTTGTGGGTGAAAAAACTGAGATATTGATATTTAAACCTTGTAACTAATTTCCAAAATTCATCTTTTTAGCAAAGGTCAAAGGGTCATATCTTAAGAACCTTTTGACCTAGAGATGTAAAATAGGTACCAATTCGTATCAGAGTTCTATAAGTGTACCAAATCTGAAAAAATGTGTCTGTTATGATCAAACCTTTGTTGATTTGACACAGAATGACTAAGGCAGCTCTTATGGACAATACCAGTACAAACACTGGTTGTAAAGCAAGGCTTGGTTCAGCAACGGAGAAAAATAACTTAAGAAAGTTGCACTCCATTAGCTGCTTACTTCATCAATATGGGCTTCCATAGAAAGCTGTTTTCAAATCCATTGATTGAACTACAAGAAGCCCAACTAATTTTACTGGGCCTCTAAGGAAACTTTGCAGAAATGATGACCAGGATTTGCCCCAGGTAGAATTTAACAGTATCAGTGACACTCTGGATATCTTATATTTTATTGTAGGGGCAATGAGAGATTTAAGTGATCATCACTCTTAGAATATGTAGTAGGAATTTCTCAAGGAAAAGTGAACCCTAGTTTTACTGCCTGGAAAATTGGGTTTCTAAATCAAACAAGATGCCTAACTTTAACCATCAGGTTAATGTGCTTAGGGACCAGAGGTGCCTATCCCCCAGAATTATACTATGATAAATTATACTGCCTTATAAAATTTATAATTGAAATATATTCAGTTAGTTGGTTTGAAATTAAAGGGGACAATAAAGTCTACAACCAACAACTGTATATCTCCAACATTAGAATAAATCAACAGTCAAGTGAAATACAGAAGTTTACATTTCTTTATTTTCAGAATTTCAAACATTTTGTCTTATAATTTGTACCCAGCAGTATTGGAATTTCATTCCGGTAATCAGTGAAAGCCTTAGAATTTACTAAAGCTTTACAAATTGTATATGGACAAGATGCAAGGCACAAGCAGATTATTACTAAATCATTGCGTCATCAAATAAGAGCTTCATTTACTTCAAAGGGAAATTATACTGAACAATTTTCCTTTGTTATAATGTTATAGTGATTTTCTAAGCGTGGCTTAAATGTGACAAGGCCATAAACTCACTACTCAGTCGTAATTGATCTAACAAGTCAATCCTTCTAACCATTGCACCACATCAAGGTGCCCCCCCTTTGTTATGATGTTATAATGATTTTCCAAGCATAGCTTGGATGTGACAAGGCCGAAAGTAAGGAGCACCCAGTGAGGATCAAACTCACTACTCATCTGTAATTGTTTTAGCGAGACAAGCTTGCTAACCATTACACCACCTCGAGGTGCCCAAAATGATTCTCTAAGTATGGCTTAGATATGGCACAAGGCCGAAAGTTTAGGGCACCAGGTGAGGATCGAAGTCATAATTTTTCTAGCGAGACAAACTTGCTAACCATTACACCACATCAAGGTGCCCCCCCTTTGTCATGATGTCATACAGTGAAGTGGCTTTAGTGTGATTTTCAATAAACAATGCAAATTTAAAACATTGTCTTATAATTTGTGCCCACCAGTATTATGGTGTTATATACACTTTTATTTTTTGTTTTTATTAATTATAGCCTAAAAAAATGGTGTAAGATCTTATTCATTGATTAGCCTTTTTTTGTAGGTGCCTTCACAGATTTGTGATACCTAAAGTTTCAAATGAATTTTAAAAAATTAAAAATCTTTCTTGAAGATTTTATTTTAGTTTTAATTTCAAGCTAATGAATTAAACTTAAATATTTCCAATAAGCAAAATGCTGCATTTCAAAACTAATTTGACTGGAAGATTTTCAAATTGCTGAGAATTTTTATTTTAGTTCCATTTTCAGTCACTTGTCATCAGAATGTAATTCTCTTTATTAAAAAAAAAATCTTCCAAAAATAAAATATACTTTTCTGAAACTTTGAGAAATATTAGCTGATCTAAACTAAAGTATAATTAATCTGATTTGAAACAAATATTTACTTTATGTTCAAAATATTGCAGAAATACATTTTTTTTTTTTCAACACGGCATTAGTTGTTATTTAAGCTTTTGAAGTGTTGATAACTTTTGATTACAGATGGATGTTTATTTAATGTTCTGTGAAGAGGGGATTTATTCATAAAAAAATAATTGAAGATCATAACATGAGCACCAGTTATATATAATTTTTTAAGTAGTCAGTAATCTTGAAAATTTAGGAAAATATTCTCCGTAACCTAATGTTTTATTGAATTTTAAATACTTTGGTTTTAAATTTACAATACATATAGCTCTTATTTTCTCATGTGTATGAACACCATATCTACAAATACAAAATAAAAATTCTTTTAAAAATATTGGCGTTTGAAGATTTGTACTACTAAGCTTTTCTATTTATGATTACTAATAATAATAGAGTGAAATTAATAAAGAATTTTAAAGTTTTAAAACATAATAAATTAAACTAATTAAAATTTTTTTAAAAATTTGTAAAAATTCATTATTCACCAAAAAAAAATTTTTCTTGAGACAATTGTGTCCTTAATATATCTTATTTATAAAAGCAATTAAAAGCTTCTCTAATTAAATAATGTCATAGTTTTATTTCATTTTTTATTTTACAATCCAGAACAGACTTTTTTTTTTATAAATATGTGTTTCTGTTTCACAAATAAAAAAAATTGATGATTTAAATTCTCCAAGAAGTTCTGCCTTTAACTACATAAATATTTTGGGGTCAATATTTAATTTCCCTAAATTTCATAAAAAATTAGGTGTGGGCGGGGGTAACAGGTAAATTATATACCAAGATTTTCTCAAAACAAAAAAAAAAAAAAAGATTTATTCATTTGTGAGGTAAATTTTGGTTTTTAACACCCGCACTAAATATCCTTTAAAATTTTCCAAAACCGTCATAATTCCGTGTGTAAAAGTACATGCTGAACTCAAATTAACAATGACATCATGAAGAAACCTAATGTTTTGGCGCTAACAAGAAAAAAATCGGACTTCTTGTTGGTAATTCGTCCCCCATTACCGCCATCTCGATATCTGATTCAATGCCGGGGATTACATTTCTTTACGGTAGTGCGTAGTGATTTTCTGCAACGAAAGTCTGTAAAAGAAGTAAATAGGCCAAAATTTTAATTTGTTCAGTTCAGTATGTACTTTTACTCACGGAATTATGACGGTTTTGGAAAATTTTAAAGGATATTTAGTGCGGGTGTTAAAACCAAAATTTACCATTTGTGAATAAATCCTAAAAGTTTGATAAAAATCTGACAATTATTTGATTTATTTCCAAATCAATGTATCTACTGAAAAAACAAAACAAAAAAAACATCAGTTCCTGTATGATTAACGAAATTAAGCAACTTCAAGTCTGGTCAGTGACCGCTTGAGAGTACCAGTTGCTGTAAGCTTGGGTGTGCGGGTGGTTTAGATACCTCCACTGATAGCGCCAAAAATTAGCATACATCTTACGATGAAAAAATGCCCCCCGCGAAAAAAAAAACTTAATAAAAACAGTTTTATCGTCAAAATATCCGTTGTTAAAACAGGAAAAACCAAAGGCCTTTCTAATTATTAAATAAAATTTAAATTATATTTTTGATCCTTTGTAAAATGACCGAAATTTTGGTTAAAAATCTTTTTTTTCGTCAGCGTAGGTGGGCAAAGAAAGAAAATTTTAATGTGTGTGTTTTTTTTAAACGTGATATGGTCGTAAAAAGCCTAAAAACAACGCATACACCTTTGCTTTCCTTAGGTCTTCTTCTATAAGACACGTCGCCGCTGACCGGACAGTTACTTTTAAAGTGTTTAAATGACCACAGGGTAGAAGATCACTTTGAAATCAGGCTATTTTGTAGTAACAATAATAGATTCCATCACATTAAATATTATAAAACACACACACACACACATTTAAATTTTAAAACTTAAAAGCAAAAAAAAGGGGGGGGATTGTTTACGTTTGAAGGTGAACTTTTGAAGGCACGGGTGATAAACACTAAAAGTTTAAGTAAACAACTTTTTCTACAAATAATACATATAAATGTATAACCTGTGATCTATATCAACTCACTTTGAGCAGCCAACAGTCCTTGGGGTCGATTATTTAAAGAGCCAGTGTTAATTATTCGTCCAATGCTTCTCAAAAACCGAAAAGACATCGCCATGTTTTATTGCTGCGGTCTTTACTTCCGAATAATTCACGGGTTTTGTTTTAGCAACAAACATTTTTAGTTTTCTTTTTTTCATTAAATATTAATTTTAAACAGAATTTAAAATATTTAACTATTTTAAATAAATGAATTTATTTTAGATATTGAAAAAATACATACTTTCAAACTTAATTATATAACGATAACCATATGTATGTCACTGGCTGTGATATTGAACGATACTAAAAGGGCAGAGATATTGCTCATCTGGTAGACCCGCTAAACATGCTAATCTATGTTCGAACCGAGTAAAAACTATTTAAATTTCAGCAATGATTTTTACGTGATATCTGTCCTCCTATATGGCAGCGAATGCTGGACAAAGATGGAGAAGAGACTCGGAGCAGTAGAAATATGGTTCTACAGAAAGATGATGATGATGATAGCATGGACCAAACAGGTGAGCAGTGACAATGTTTTGGAGAAAGTATACGACAAAAAGGAAACTTATACTTAACATCAGGAAGAGGCAGTTGAAATTTCTGGGTCACGTAATGAGGAAGGAGGGCTTGGAAAATCTGATACTCACAAGACATTGAGAGAAAGAGGAACAGAGGAAAGCAGCATGCAACCTACTTGATGAGCTTGTAGTGGATCTAAGAAGACTGTGTGAATATTTAAGATTGTGCTGTAAATAAAATATGCAATATCCACAAACATAAATTATAAGAAATGGCCAAATGGTAACGATATTCAATCACGACAAAAATACATGTTTGAAACAACAGATTAAATTTTATATACACAATTTACAATTTCTTTGTTTGTAATGATCTGTGCAAAGTTATAGAGAAAAAGTTCTTTCCTGTTTCCGAAATGTTCAATGTCTAAAAAGTTGTCTGCCTTTGATTGAAACGTTGAATTTAACTTAGACAAAAGATTTTCTATGAAAGATATTGAGTGAAAAAGTTTGTTGTGTAAATTTTTCGAATCTCTCATAAAGGAATTTTGTTTCTCTGGCGGCACATAATTCTCGTGTGTAACTTTCAGGTGTGTGAATCTCAAATGTGACAAAAATTCATTTGCTATTTCTATTTATAGTTTTCTTAACAACGAAATCGGCTCCAACGGGGTTTGGTAGCTGTTGCGAATTTTCCTGAGAAATGCCTGGGTGAATGTTGTATTTATTATTTTTTAGCCAATAAGATTTCTTGAAACATTTAAATTCGGGATGAATTTGAGAAAGATTTTTTTACATCGGTTTAGCCTAATTTTGCACAAATTTTCACTGTTTGTTATGGAAATTTCTCAAAGCTTATTTTTATTTAACAACCAATGAGAGTCAAGAAAATGTTTGAAATTGAAATGAGAGTTACTAAACGCTTGAGTAAAAATGCATGGTAGAATAGGGTTTGAAAGAAATAACAAAAAGGCAAAACTTATCAAGAGCTACCAGAGACAGGAAGATATGGAGGGCCATGATCACCTACATCCTGAAGGGATACGTTATGTTTCGACCATTGTATGCTCCAGCCTTCTTCAAGTAATTGGATTTTTGAACTGAACCCTCAAGGACACATGGCCTAGTGGATAAAAGCATTGGTTGACTCCAGTGACTTGACCCAAAGTTGTAAGTTCAATACCTGGCTAGTTGAGCTAAAGGTAGATAACTGATACTGAGACATCCAGAAGAGGCATAGAACGTGGAACTAAAACAACCTCCCCTGGTGAATGAAATAAAGGGTCCCGTTTGAAATTCCAATAACCTGAAGAAGGCCGGATCGTACAACAGCCAAAATGGTTGTGAATATGGTAAGAAAGATGAGGAAAACAGTCCGAACAATTTAAATAGTATAAATAACTGCAAATATGTTTATTTTTACAAGTTCTACCCTATATTCACCATTTAAATGCATAATGTGTTAAATTTGTTCTTCAATGATAATTAATGGCTGGATTATTGATTAAGAAAGTAAATAGAAGTTGTTGATTTACCTTTAAATTAGTTCTTTTATGCTCTGTGTCTCTTCAGGATGTGAGTGATCATGGCTCTCCACTACTTCCAGTCTCTTGTAGCACTTAACAATGCTTGACTTATGACCATCACCCTTTGACTCCACTCTGCTATCCATTCATGAAAACTGGTTAGATAGTTTCCACAGTTTCCCTTTGCCCTTGCTGCCAGTATATCTTGTGAGTGTCAAATTCTCTGTGTCTTCTTTCCTCATTATATATCCCAGAAATTTAAATCTCTTTCTGATTTTATGTATAAAATTTTTGTTTCTATTTTCTTGTTTGTCATATATTCCGTATTGTAGGGGAGGCATAACTCTGACTAAATAATAATAAACTTACAAATATATATATATATATATATATATATCTTACATTTATATATACAAAAATACTCATAAAAATGAGAAGCAACAAGATGTGGAAATAACAAAACAAGTATTATTATTTATTATCTTGTTGTTATCCGATGTTGGAGACATAAGCGACAGTAATAAAGAGTAAAATATTAAGTTTGGGGTCAAATGTTGATCAAATATGGACAGGAACCCAACAGAAGGATAAGATAAAGAACAAGTAAAGTGTATGCAGTCTTTCTTTTATGTTATATATAGATATGTGTAATGAGGGTCTAGATAATTTAGTTAATAAATACAAGAATGTTTGGGGTTTTCTCACATCAAACTTGTTTGGATTTTATCAGGAATCTTTAAGGAAAGTAATATTAATAATGCAGAGGCCTAAAGGTTAATCTAAGGACCAGAAAGATTTTGGCATTCACAGGCAAACAGATTGTGGGCGAAACACTTCACAAGAAAACTTTTTCCATTTTATCATACATTTTTCACCCCAATATTGTTTGTGATATAAATGAGTAAAAATAATAAAAATTAGTCTATCATAGAAAGTTACTTACACAGTTTCTTTAAAAAAAAAACATCAAAATGAAGCTAGTCAGTTTATATAAAAACAAACATGAATAAAAATTAATTTGAAAAATTTACAAAGTAGAGGACCCAATTTGATGTTGTTAAAAGCCCACCAAATTAAAATTTGCAAAAGGGCATAGTTTAATTAAATTTTGAACCAGCAGGAATAAAAAGTATCTACCTGACAATTTTTTGGTTCAGTTTGGAGCCACTGACGAGCTATTCATTTTTTTTCTTCTGCCAAAGCAGGAAGGGATTCTCAGACTTCTTCTAAAAAAGAAGAATTTTAAGAACCTTGAGATTTTATGTAATACCAGCAAAAGTCTATGACAAAAACTTGAGATTTTTATCTCATGTCTGCGAAAGTTTATTTCAGAATTTAAATATTTTGCCTAAAAACTAGAAATCAAAAAACACCTGAGATAAATATTCTTTTCTCACTCTTTGAACTTGAACACATATGATGTAAGTAAAATTATTTTATTTACACCTGTGGTTCCAATGTGGGGCACACGACTCACTGGGGGGGGGGGGGGGGGAGGACAATTTGATAGTTAAGAGGGGCAATTCTAGAATGACATATTAACAGTGAATTCTTTTCTAATGAGTCTTTGTGAGTATGTGAGCAAGTTAATACACACAGTGCCTATATAGCATGTATAGATAAAAATATTTGTATATTTAGGCAGCAATCCTTCATTTATGCATGTTTCATTAAAAACGACAGACAAGGTACTACGGTAACGCTTTTTGTTTAATTTCCCTTGTGTTCGAACAAGAGCTTTCTTTTCTGGACAAAGGGTGTATAAAAACTGTCCAAACGTTTTATATTTCCAAGCACTTTCAGCTATACCTTTAGCCATTATCAAGGATGATTTGATTTTTCAGTTTAATTGAGTGTGTGCATTATGTATATGTCTTAGTGTGTGGTAGGGATGTTTTTAATTTCCGAATACGGTCAGCACATTGTGGCCTTGTTCGTAGTTAATATTGTTAAGAGTTGGCTTTTTCTTTTTTATTATTAAAGCTTCCATTATTTTTAATCTTTTTTTACAGGGGGCTGCAGTTAATATATTTGAGTTTTCAACTAGTATGTTTCTAATGGAGTCTGGTAAATTTGTGTGTGTGTTTAAATGGCTTCTAATGGAGCTGTGATCAGATAGATGTAACGTAAGACGTCTGTATAAGCATGTAGTTGTATAACCGATGTAATTATTTATGAGTCCGGTTTGATCAGGAACACAGTTCCTTAAGGGGCATTTGAACTCAGAGATAATGTTCGTTCTTTGTAATTTTGACTTAGCTGGTGTGTTGTTATTTTTGAGGATAAGGTTAGCTGTCTTAAATTTTTTATAATATATAATTACTTTGATTATAAATATATACTAATTGTAGTGTACTAGGCAAAAAATAAGAAGAGTGTTGTCCTGATAGGACAGTTTTCGTGGGTGCTGAAGAGCGTTCTCCTGAAAAGGACATCTTTGCTAGTTGCTGAAGAGTGTTGTCCTGAAATGGACAGTTTTGGTAGTTGCTGAAGAGCATTGTCCTGAAGAGGACAGTTTTCGTAGTTGCTGAAGAGCGTTGTCCTGAAACGGACAGTTTTGGTACTTGCTGAAGAGAGTTATCCTGAAAAGGACAGTTTTGGTACTTGCTGAAGAGCATTATCCTGAAAAGGACAGCTTTGGTAGTTGCTGAAGAGCGTTGTCCTGAACAGGATAGATTTGGTAGTTGCTGAAGAGCGCGGGGCTGAAAAGGACAGTTTTGGTAGTTACTGAAGAGCGATGACCTGAAAAGGACAGTTTTGGTAGTTGCTGAAAAGCGTTGTCCTGAAAAGGACAGTTTTGGTAATTGCTGAAGTGTGTTGTCCTGAAAAGGACAGTTTTGGTAGGTGCTGAAGAGCATTGTCCTGAAAAGGACAGTTTTGGTAGTTGCTGAAGAGTGTTGTCCTGAAAATGACTGTTTTGGTAGTTGCTGAAGAGTGTTGTCCTGAAAAGGACTGTTTTGGTAGTTGCTGTAATGCGTTGTCGTGAAATGGACAGTTTTGGTAGTTGCTGAATAGTGTTGTCCTGAAAACGACTGTTTTGGTAGTTGCTGAAGAGTGTTGTCCTGAAAAGGACAGTTTTGGTAGTTGCTGAAGATCGTTGTCCTGAAAATTACAGTTTTTGTAGTTGCTGAAGAGCGTTGTCCTGAAAAGGATACATTTGATAGGTGCTGAAGTGGATTGTCCTGAAAAGGACTGTTTTGGTTGTTGCTGAAGATCGTTCTCCTGAAAAGGACAGTTTCGTTAGTTGCTGGCAAGAAGTTTTCGTAGCTGTTGAAGAGGGTTCTTCTGAAAAGATAGTTTTGGTAATTGCTGAAGAGAGTTGTCCTCAAAAGGACAGTTTTGGTAATTGCCGAAGAGCGTTGTCCTGAAAAGGACTGTTTTGGTAGTTGCTGAAGAGCGTTGTCCTGAAAAGGACAGGTTTGTGATCACTGAAGATCATTGTCCTGAAAAAGACAGTTTATTGAATATTGTTGACAGGGATCGCTGGAGCCTGAAGCCTGCTGGAGTGGCAGAAGCTGGAGTCCTACTCGAGATGGCTGGAGCAATAGCTGATGTCAAACTGGAGATGATGATGGCTGGATAGCTGGAACTGTTCCCAATGACTGGAGGCCTGGCCTGTCTGTCGGCTGTTGCTGCTGGAGCAGATACTACACTTTGATCCTAGTCAACTGTGCTGCAGAGCACTTGGTATTTATCCATGCCTCACCACTGAGACAAGATGAAGTTCAGGTTTAACATGTGGAACCCAAGTGCATACACTCAGGCCAAATACAGAAACTGCCTAACCCCCAAAATTGTCTCATGCAATAATAGTGTAATGGAATAAATTTGTTGGTTCATGAATTATGTGACATATTAATTGTGAGTTCAATCTCTGGGTAATGTCTACTTGAAGTTAATAATACTAAATAAGAATACAATGTGATATCCTTAGACATTGTTAACAGAATGAGAACAATCTATCTTCATCGATTAAATAAAGGGTTCCATTCAAAATTCCCTGTAGGTTACTGACAAACACCTGATGAAGGCCAAAGTGCACAACAACCAAAACATGGTAACAATGACAAAGATGAGGACAACTATCCAAATATAAATCATGATAGTTCCTCATACCAGAAAGCTGAAGTATTGTGATAATAACAACAAAGATGTGGATAATAATCCTAATATAAATAATGTAAATAGTAACTCCTCATCCCAGAAAATTTAAGCATTGTGATAATAACAAGAAAGATTAAGACAATAGTCCTTGTGGTGATAGATAAAAAAAAGAAATAACAAGATCAAAATTTTACCATCACTAAAAATAGATGGATAATAAAAATCGCCAGGCAAACAAAGCCATAGTTAGACCAACCAATCAGAAAGTTTTCACAATCAGGATGTAAGAAAAGAAATAAATCCAATAATAACAAAGAGACCAAAAGTTCACCATATGACCAACTAATCAGAAAGATTTAAAAATCAAGTTATAAAGCAGTGAGCCAATGAGAAGTGAGTGGCCTTTTCAAAGCAGATCTCTAGATCTGTATATAAACAGAAGAAAAATCAACCTAAATCATTTGATAAATTAATTTTGTTGATTCTCTGATGCTGTGGTCATCGTAAAATGCCCAGAGATTAAATATATTGGCACATCTAGATGATGATCTTAGACAGCTAACTCATTCTTACCACAATGAAAACAAACATACCTTCCTTCACCACATGGTTAAGCGACAAATACTACATATGGATACAAAAAATACATAACTCCTATACATATATAATTACATACTGTCTCTCATTCTTTCCTGTATCCACACAACATACCTATAATATCTTCATGGAAATAATGTCAATAATGATAACTCCTCATCCAAGATATTCAGAGAGAAACATATTCTTACTTAAATATATATTTGACGTAGATTTGAATGATTGATTTGGCTTCTTCACAAATTAACGCCTTCTGTCCTGAGTCCTAACATTTGCTTCTTAGCTTCCTCAAATTAATTACTTTATTGATCATTTTTCACATCTCAAGTCACGTTTTATTAATCTATTTTGAGTTAAGAATAAGGAATCAGTTTTCTTAATGACAAGAAAATATGAAATCTCAATGACTCAGAAATTAATTTCCTTCTTTCTTCATGCAAACACAGTTTCTAATGGGGTCAAGTTACTACGAATTGAAAAGATTTTCATATATATTTAACATTGCATTCAACGTGTTATTTACTAAAATCACATCAGGACTTTTCTAAACTTTATAAAACGATTATTTTTCAATTTGAATTCTGATATTAATGATTCATTTTGTTAAAGTTTCATTTTGAATCTTTCTATTATTTTTTCTTTTGCTAGTCATCCATTTTTTCTGATATTTGTTTTCACTTTGTCTTTTCATTCATTTTTCTTTATTTTTCAGCTTTCTGACATTTCTTTCTGAATTTTATATTTGTCTTGCCAAAAACCTCGATATTTTCCTCTTTTTTGTCCCTTTCTTTTGGTCTTGTCATTTTATCTTCTTTGCCATTTTTCTTCCTTTTCATCTTCTCTACCACTTTTCTCCCTTTTCCTCTTGTTTCTATCTTTCTTTTGGTCCTGTCTTTATATTATCTTTCTTTTTACCATTTTTGCATTTTTTCTTCCTTTTCATCTTCTCTACCCCTTTTCTCTCTTTTCCTCTTGTTTGTCACCTTCTTTTGATCTTGCCTTTTAATTTTCCTTCTTTTTACCTTTTTTGCCTTTTTTCTTCCTTTTCATATTCTCTACCCCTTTTCTCTCTTTTCCTCTTGTTTGTCTCCATCATTTGGTCCTGTCTTTTCATTTACTTTCTTTTTACCTTTTTTGCCTTTTTTCTTCCATTCATCTTCTCTACCCCTTTTCTCTCTTTTCCTCTTGTTTGTCACCTTCTTTTGATCTTGCCTTTTAATTTTCCTTCTTTTTACCTTTTTTGCCTTTTTTCTTCCTTTTCATATTCTCTACCCCTTTTCTCTCTTTTCCTCTTGTTTGTCTCCATCTTTTGGTCCTGTCTTTTCATTTACTTTCTTTTTACCTTTTTTGCCTTTTTTCTTCCATTCATCTTCTCTACCCCTTTTCTCTCTTTTCCTCTTGTTTGTCACCTTCTTTTGATCTTGCCTTTTAATTTTCCTTCTTTTTACCTTTTTTGCCTTTTTTCTTCCTTTTCATCTTCTCTACCCCTTTTCTCTCTTTTCCTCTTGTTTGTCACCTTCTTTTGATCTTGCCTTTTAATTTTCCTTCTTTTTACCTTTTTTGCCTTTTTTCTTCCTTTTCATATTCTCTACCCCTTTTCTCTCTTTTCCTCTTGTTTGTCTCCATCTTTTGGTCCTGTCTTTTCATTTACTTTCTTTTTACCTTTTTTGCCTTTTTTCTTCCATTCATCTTCTCTACCCCTTTTCTCTCTTTTCCTCTTGTTTGTCACCTTCTTTTGATCTTGCCTTTTAATTTTCCTTCTTTTTACCTTTTTTGCCTTTTTTCTTCCTTTTCATCTTCTCTACCCCTTTTCTCTCTTTTCCTCTTGTTTGTCACTTTCTTTTGATCTTGCCTTTTAATTTTCCTTCTTTTTACCTTTTTTGCCTTTTTTCTTCCATTTCATCTTCTCTACCCCTTTTCTCTATTTTCCTCTTGTTTGTCACCTTCTTTTGATCTTGCCTTTTAATTTTCCTTCTTTTTACCTTTTTTGCCTTTTTTCTTCCTTTTCATCTTCTCTACCCCTTTTCTCTCTTTTCCTCTTGTTTGTTACCTTCTTTTGATCTTGCCTTTTAATTTTCCTTCTTTTTACCTTTTTTGCCTTTTTTCTTCCATTTCATCTTCTCTACCCCTTTTCTCTATTTTCCTCTTGTTTGTCACCTTCTTTTGATCTTGCCTTTTAATTTTCCTTCTTTTTACCTTTTTTGCCTTTTTTCTTCCTTTTCATCTTCTCTACCCCTTTTCTCTCTTTTCCTCTTGTTTGTCTCCATCTTTTGGTCCTGTCTTTTAATTTACTTTCTTTTTACCTTTTTTGCCTTTTTTCTTCCATTTCATCTTCTCTACCCCTTTTCTCTCTTTTCCTCTTGTTTGTCACTTTCTTTTGATCTTGCCTTTTAATTTTCCTTCTTTTTACCTTTTTTGCCTTTTTTCTTCCATTTCATCTTCTCTACCCCTTTTCTCTATTTTCCTCTTGTTTGTCTCCATCTTTTGGTCCTGTCTTTTCATTTACTTTCTTTTTACCTTTTTTGCCTTTTTTCTTCCATTTCATCTTCTCTACCCCTTTTCTCTCTTTTCCTCTTGTTTGTTACCTTCTTTTGATCTTGCCTTTTAATTTTCCTTCTTTTTACCTTTTTTGCCTTTTTTCTTCCATTTCATCTTCTCTACCCCTTTTCTCTATTTTCCTCTTGTTTGTCACCTTCTTTTGATCTTGCCTTTTAATTTTCCTTCTTTTTACCTTTTTTGCCTTTTTTCTTCCTTTTCATCTTCTCTACCCCTTTTCTCTCTTTTCCTCTTGTTTGTTACCTTCTTTTGATCTTGCCTTTTAATTTTCCTTCTTTTTACCTTTTTTGCCTTTTTTCTTCCATTTCATCTTCTCTACCCCTTTTCTCTATTTTCCTCTTGTTTGTCACCTTCTTTTGATCTTGCCTTTTAATTTTCCTTCTTTTTACCTTTTTTGCCTTTTTTCTTCCTTTTCATCTTCTCTACCCCTTTTCTCTCTTTTCCTCTTGTTTGTCACTTTCTTTTGATCTTGCCTTTTAATTTTCCTTCTTTTTACCTTTTTTGCCTTTTTTCTTCCATTTCATCTTCTCTACCCCTTTTCTCTATTTTCCTCTTGTTTGTCTCCATCTTTTGGTCCTGTCTTTTCATTTACTTTCTTTTTACCTTTTTTGCCTTTTTTCTTCCATTTCATCTTCTCTACCCCTTTTCTCTCTTTTCCTCTTGTTTGTCACCTTCTTTTGATCTTGCCTTTTAATTTTCCTTCTTTTTACCTTTTTTGCCTTTTTTCTTCCATTTCATCTTCTCTACCCCTTTTCTCTCTTTTCCTCTTGTTTGTTACCTTCTTTTGATCTTGCCTTTTAATTTTCCTTCTTTTTACCTTTTTTGCCTTTTTTCTTCCATTTCATCTTCTCTACCCCTTTTCTCTATTTTCCTCTTGTTTGTCACCTTCTTTTGATCTTGCCTTTTAATTTTCCTTCTTTTTACCTTTTTTGCCTTTTTTCTTCCTTTTCATCTTCTCTACCCCTTTTCTCTCTTTTCCTCTTGTTTGTTACCTTCTTTTGATCTTGCCTTTTAATTTTCCTTCTTTTTACCTTTTTTGCCTTTTTTCTTCCATTTCATCTTCTCTACCCCTTTTCTCTATTTTCCTCTTGTTTGTCACCTTCTTTTGATCTTGCCTTTTAATTTTCCTTCTTTTTACCTTTTTTGCCTTTTTTCTTCCTTTTCATCTTCTCTACCCCTTTTCTCTCTTTTCCTCTTGTTTGTCACTTTCTTTTGATCTTGCCTTTTAATTTTCCTTCTTTTTACCTTTTTTGCCTTTTTTCTTCCATTTCATCTTCTCTACCCCTTTTCTCTATTTTCCTCTTGTTTGTCTCCATCTTTTGGTCCTGTCTTTTCATTTACTTTCTTTTTACCTTTTTTGCCTTTTTTCTTCCATTTCATCTTCTCTACCCCTTTTCTCTCTTTTCCTCTTGTTTGTCACCTTCTTTTGATCTTGCCTTTTAATTTTCCTTCTTTTTACCTTTTTTGCCTTTTTTCTTCCTTTTCATCTTCTCTACCCCTTTTCTCTCTTTTCCTCTTGTTTGTCTCCATCTTTTGGTCCTGTCTTTTCATTTACTTTCTTTTTACCTTTTTTGCCTTTTTTCTTCCATTTCATCTTCTCTACCCCTTTTCTCTCTTTTCCTCTTGTTTGTCTCCATCTTTTGTCCTGTCTTTTCATTTACTTTCTTTTTACCTTTTTTGCCTTTTTTCTTCCTTTTCATCTTCTCTACCCCTTTTCTCTCTTTTCCTCTTGTTTGTCTCCATCTTTTGGTCCTGTCTTTTCATTTACATTCTTTTTACCTTTTTTGCCTTTTTTCTTCCATTTCATCTTCTCTACCCCTTTTCTCTCTTATCCTCTTGTTTGTCACCTTCTTTTGATCTTGCCTTTTAATTTTCCTTCTTTTTACCTTTTTTGCCTTTTTTCTTCCTTTTCATCTTCTCTACCCCTTTTCTCTCTTTTCCTCTTGTTTGTCTCCATCTTTTGGTCCTGTCTTTTCATTTACTTTCTTTTTACCTTTTTTGCCTTTTTTCATCCTTTTCATCTTCTCTACCCCTTTTCTCTCTTTTCCTCTTGTTAGTCTCCATCTTTTGGTCCTGTCTTTTCATTTACTTTCTTTTTACCTTTTTTGCCTTTTTTCTTCCATTTCATCTTCTCTACCCCTTTTCTCTCTTTTCCTCTTGTTTGTCACCTTCTTTTGATCTTGCCTTTTAATTTTCCTTCTTTTTACCTTTTTTGCCTTTTTTCTTCCTTTTCATCTTCTCTACCCCTTTTCTCTCTTTTCCTCTTGTTTGTCACCTTCTTTTGATCTTGCCTTTTAATTTTCCTTCTTTTTACCTTTTTTGCCTTTTTTCTTCCTTTTCATCTTCTCTACCCCTTTTCGCTCTTTTCCTCTTGTTTGTCTCCATCTTTTGGTCCTGTCTTTTCATTTACTTTCTTTTTACCTTTTTTGCCTTTTTTCTTCGTTTCATCTTCTCTACCCCTTTTCTCTCTTTTCCTCTTGTTTGTCTCCATCTTTTGGTCCTGTCTTTTCATTTATTTTCTTTTTACCTTTTTTGCCTTTTTTCTTCCATTTCATCTTCTCTACCCCTTTTCTCTCTTTTCCTCTTGTTTGTCACCTTCTTTTGATCTTGCCTTTTAATTTTCCTTCTTTTTACCTTTTTTGCCTTTTTTCTTCCTTTTCATCTTCTCTACCCCTTTTCTCTCTTTTCCTGTTGTTTGTCACCTTCTTTTGATCTTGCCTTTTAATTTTCCTTCTTTTTACCTTTTTTGCCTTTTTTCTTCCTTTTCATCTTCTCTACCCCTTTTCTCTCTTTTCCTCTTGTTTGTCTCCATCTTTTGGTCCTGTCTTTTCATTTACTTTCTTTTTACCTTTTTTGCCTTTTTTCTTCCATTTCATCTTCTCTACCCCTTTTCTCTCTTTTCCTCTTGTTTGTCACCTTCTTTTGATCTTGCCTTTTAATTTTCCTTCTTTTTACCTTTTTTGCCTTTTTTCTTCCTTTTCATCGTCTCTACCCCTTTTCTCTCTTTTCCTCTTGTTTGTCTCCATCTTTTGGTCCTGTCTTTTCATTTACTTTCTTTTTACCTTTTTTGCCTTTTTTCTTCCTTTTCATCTTCTCTACCCCTTTTCTCTCTTTTCCTCTTGTTTGTCACCTTCTTTTGATCTTGCCTTTTAATTTTCCTTCTTTTTACCTTTTTTGCCTTTTTTCTTTCTTTTCATCTTCTCTACCCCTTTTCTCTCTTTTCCTCTTGTTTGTCTCCATCTTTTGGTCCTGTCTTTTCATTTACTTTCTTTTTACCTTTTTTGCCTTTTTTCTTCCATTTCATCTTCTCTACCCCTTTTCTCTCTTTTCCTCTTGTTTGTCACCTTCTTTTGATCTTGCCTTTTAATTTTCCTTCTTTTTACCTTTTTTGCCTTTTTTCTTCCTTTTCATCTTCTCTACCCCTTTTCTCTCTTTTCCTCTTGTTTGTCTCCATCTTTTGGTCCTGTCTTTTCATTTACTTTCTTTTTACCTTTTTTGCCTTTTTTCTTCCTTTTCATCTTCTCTACCCCTTTTCTCTCTTTTCCTCTTGTTTGTCACCTTCTTTTGATCTTGCCTTTTAATTTTCCTTCTTTTTACCTTTTTTGCCTTTTTTCTTCCTTTTCATCTTCTCTACCCCTTTTCTCTCTTTTCCTCTTGTTTGTCACCTTCTTTTGATCTTGCCTTTTAATTTTCCTTCTTTTTACCTTTTTTGCCTTTTTTCTTCCTTTTCATCTTCTCTACCCCTTTTCTCTCTTTTCCTCTTGTTTGTCACCTTCTTTTGATCTTGCCTTTTAATTTTCCTTCTTTTTACCTTTTTTGCCTTTTTTCTTCCTTTTCATCTTCTCTACCCCTTTTCTCTCTTTTCCTCTTGTTTGTTACCTTCTTTTGATCTTGCCTTTTAATTTTCCATCTTTTTACCTTTTTTGCCTTTTTTCTTCCTTTTCATCTTCTCTACCCCTTTTCTCTCTTTTCCTCTTGTTTGTTACCTTCTTTTGATCTTGCCTTTTAATTTTCCTTCTTTTTACCTTTTTTGCCTTTTTTCTTCCTTTTCATCTTCTCTACCCCTTTTCTCTCTTTTCCTCTTGTTTGTCACCTTCTTTTGATCTTGCCTTTTAATTTTCCTTCTTTTTACCTTTTTTGCCTTTTTTCTTCCTTTTCATCTTCTCTACCCCTTTTCTCTCTTTTCCTCTTGTTTGTCACCTTCTTTTGATCTTGCCTTTTAATTTTCCTTCTTTTTACCTTTTTTGCCTTTTTTCTTCCTTTTCATCTTCTCTACCCCTTTTCTCTCTTTTCCTCTTTATTTGTCACCTTCTTTTGATCTTGCCTTTTAATTTTCCTTCTTTTTACCTTTTTTGCCTTTTTTCTTCCTTTTCATCTTCTCTACCCCTTTTCTCTCTTTTCCTCTTGTTTGTCACCTTCTTTTGATCTTGCCTTTTAATTTTCCTTCTTTTTACCTTTTTTGCCTTTTTTCTTCCTTTTCATCTTCTCTACCCCTTTTCTCTCTTTTCCTCTTGTTTGTTACCTTCTTTTGATCTTGCCTTTTAATTTTCCTTCTTTTTACCTTTTTTGCCTTTTTTCTTCCTTTTCATCTTCTCTACCCCTTTTCTCTCTTTTCCTCTTGTTTGTCACCTTCTTTTGATCTTGCCTTTTAATTTTCCTTCTTTTTACCTTTTTTGCCTTTTTTCTTCCTTTTCATCTTCTCTACCCCTTTTCTCTCTTTTCCTCTTGTTTGTCACCTTCTTTTGATCTTGCCTTTTAATTTTCCTTCTTTTTACCTTTTTTGCCTTTTTTCTTCCTTTTCATCTTCTCTACCCCTTTTCTCTCTTTTCCTCTTGTTTGTCACCTTCTTTTGATCTTGCCTTTTAATTTTCCTTCTTTTTACCTTTTTTGCCTTTTTTCTTCCTTTTCATCTTCTCTACCCCTTTTCTCTCTTTTCCTCTTGTTTGTCACCTTCTTTTGATCTTGCCTTTTAATTTTCCTTCTTTTTACCTTTTTTGCCTTTTTTCTTCCTTTTCATCTTCTCTACCCCTTTTCTCTCTTTTCCTCTTGTTTGTCACCTTCTTTTGATCTTGCCTTTTAATTTTCCTTCTTTTTACCTTTTTTGCCTTTTTTCTTCCTTTTCATCTTCTCTACCCCTTTTCTCTCTTTTCCTCTTTATTTGTCACCTTCTTTTGATCTTGCCTTTTAATTTTCCTTCTTTTTACCTTTTTTGCCTTTTTTCTTCCTTTTCATCTTCTCTACCCCTTTTCTCTCTTTTCCTCTTCTTTGTCACCTTCTTTTGATCTTGCCTTTTAATTTTCCTTCTTTTTACCTTTTTTGCCTTTTTTCTTCCTTTTCATCTTCTCTACCCCTTTTCTCTCTTTTCCTCTTGTTTGTTACCTTCTTTTGATCTTGCCTTTTAATTTTCCTTCTTTTTACCTTTTTTGCCTTTTTTCTTCCTTTTCATCTTCTCTACCCCTTTTCTCTCTTTTCCTCTTGTTTGTCACCTTCTTTTGATCTTGCCTTTTAATTTTCCTTCTTTTTACCTTTTTTGCCTTTTTTCTTCCTTTTCATCTTCTCTACCCCTTTTCTCTCTTTTCCTCTTGTTTGTCACCTTCTTTTGATCTTGCCTTTTAATTTTCCTTCTTTTTACCTTTTTTGCCTTTTTTCTTCCTTTTCATCTTCTCTACCCCTTTTCTCTCTTTTCCTCTTGTTTGTCTCCATCTTTTGGTCCTGTCTTTTCATTTACTTTCTTTTTACCTTTTTTGCCTTTTTTCTTCCATTTCATCTTCTCTACCCCTTTTCTCTCTTTTCCTCTTGTTTGTCACCTTCTTTTGATCTTGCCTTTTAATTTTCCTTCTTTTTACCTTTTTTGCCTTTTTTCTTCCTTTTCATCTTCTCTACCCCTTTTCTCTCTTTTCCTCTTGTTTGTCTCCATCTTTTGGTCCTGTCTTTTCATTTACTTTCTTTTTACCTTTTTTGCCTTTTTTCTTCCATTTCATCTTCTCTACCCCTTTTCTCTCTTTTCCTCTTGTTTGTCACCTTCTTTTGATCTTGCCTTTTAATTTTCCTTCTTTTTACCTTTTTTGCCTTTTTTCTTCCTTTTCATCTTCTCTACCCCTTTTCTCTCTTTTCCTCTTGTTTGTCACCTTCTTTTGATCTTGCCTTTTAATTTTCCTTCTTTTTACCTTTTTTGCCTTTTTTCTTCCTTTTCATCTTCTCTACCCCTTTTCTCTCTTTTCCTCTTGTTTGTCACCTTCTTTTGATCTTGCCTTTTAATTTTCCTTCTTTTTACCTTTTTTGCCTTTTTTCTTCCTTTTCATCTTCTCTACCCCTTTTCTCTCTTTTCCTCTTGTTTGTCTCCATCTTTTGGTCCTGTCTTTTCATTTACTTTCTTTTTACCTTTTTTGCCTTTTTTCTTCCATTTCATCTTCTCTACCCCTTTTCTCTCTTTTCCTCTTGTTTGTCACCTTCTTTTGATCTTGCCTTTTAATTTTCCTTCTTTTTACCTTTTTTGCCTTTTTTCTTCCTTTTCATCTTCTCTACCCCTTTTCTCTCTTTTCCTCTTGTTTGTCTCCATCTTTTGGTCCTGTCTTTTCATTTACTTTCTTTTTACCTTTTTTGCCTTTTTTCTTCCATTTCATCTTCTCTACCCCTTTTCTCTCTTTTCCTCTTGTTTGTCACCTTCTTTTGATCTTGCCTTTTAATTTTCCTTCTTTTTACCTTTTTTGCCTTTTTTCTTCCTTTTCATCTTCTCTACCCCTTTTCTCTCTTTTCCTCTTGTTTGTCTCCATCTTTTGGTCCTGTCTTTTCATTTACTTTCTTTTTACCTTTTTTGCCTTTTTTCTTCCTTTTCATCTTCTCTACCCCTTTTCTCTCTTTTCCTCTTGTTTGTCACCTTCTTTTGATCTTGCCTTTTAATTTTCCTTCTTTTTACCTTTTTTGCCTTTTTTCTTCCTTTTCATCTTCTCTACCCCTTTTCTCTCTTTTCCTCTTGTTTGTCACCTTCTTTTGATCTTGCCTTTTAATTTTCCTTCTTTTTACCTTTTTTGCCTTTTTTCTTCCTTTTCATCTTCTCTACCCCTTTTCTCTCTTTTCCTCTTGTTTGTCACCTTCTTTTGATCTTGCCTTTTAATTTTCCTTCTTTTTACCTTTTTTGCCTTTTTTCTTCCTTTTCATCTTCTCTACCCCTTTTCTCTCTTTTCCTCTTGTTTGTTACCTTCTTTTGATCTTGCCTTTTAATTTTCCTTCTTTTTACCTTTTTTGCCTTTTTTCTTCCTTTTCATCTTCTCTACCCCTTTTCTCTCTTTTCCTCTTGTTTGTTACCTTCTTTTGATCTTGCCTTTTAATTTTCATTCTTTTTACCTTTTTTGCCTTTTTTCTTCCTTTTCATCTTCTCTACCCCTTTTCTCTCTTTTCCTCTTGTTTGTCACCTTCTTTTGATCTTGCCTTTTAATTTTCCTTCTTTTTACCTTTTTTGCCTTTTTTCTTCCTTTTCATCTTCTCTACCCCTTTTCTCTCTTTTCCTCTTGTTTGTCACCTTCTTTTGATCTTGCCTTTTAATTTTCCTTCTTTTTACCTTTTTTGCCTTTTTTCTTCCTTTTCATCTTCTCTACCCCTTTTCTCTCTTTTCCTCTTGTTTGTCTCCATCTTTTGGTCCTGTCTTTTCATTTACTTTCTTTTTACCTTTTTTGCCTTTTTTCTTCCATTTCATCTTCTCTACCCCTTTTCTCTCTTTTCCTCTTGTTTGTCACCTTCTTTTGATCTTGCCTTTTAATTTTCCTTCTTTTTACCTTTTTTGCCTTTTTTCTTCCTTTTCATCTTCTCTACCCCTTTTCTCTCTTTTCCTCTTGTTTGTCTCCATCTTTTGGTCCTGTCTTTTCATTTACTTTCTTTTTACCTTTTTTGCCTTTTTTCTTCCATTTCATCTTCTCTACCCCTTTTCTCTCTTTTCCTCTTGTTTGTCACCTTCTTTTGATCTTGCCTTTTAATTTTCCTTCTTTTTACCTTTTTTGCCTTTTTTCTTCCTTTTCATCTTCTCTACCCCTTTTCTCTCTTTTCCTCTTGTTTGTCTCAATCTTTTGGTCCTGTCTTTTCATTTACTTTCTTTTTACCTTTTTTGCCTTTTTTCTTCCTTTTCATCTTCTCTACCCCTTTTCTCTCTTTTCCTCTTGTTTGTCACCTTCATTTGATCTTGCCTTTTAATTTTCCTTCTTTTTACCTTTTTTGCCTTTTTTCTTCCTTTTCATCTTCTCTACCCCTTTTCTCTCTTTTCCTCTTGTTTGTCACCTTCTTTTGATCTTGCCTTTTAATTTTCCTTCTTTTTACCTTTTTTGCCTTTTTTCTTCCTTTTCATCTTCTCTACCCCTTTTCTCTCTTTTCCTCTTGTTTGTCACCTTCTTTTGATCTTGCCTTTTAATTTTCCTTCTTTTTACCTTTTTTGCCTTTTTTCTTCCTTTTCATCTTCTCTACCCCTTTTCTCTCTTTTCCTCTTGTTTGTTACCTTCTTTTGATCTTGCCTTTTAATTTTCCTTCTTTTTACCTTTTTTGCCTTTTTTCTTCCTTTTCATCTTCTCTACCCCTTTTCTCTCTTTTCCTCTTGTTTGTTACCTTCTTTTGATCTTGCCTTTTAATTTTCATTCTTTTTACCTTTTTTGCCTTTTTTCTTCCTTTTCATCTTCTCTACCCCTTTTCTCTCTTTTCCTCTTGTTTGTCACCTTCTTTTGATCTTGCCTTTTAATTTTCCTTCTTTTTACCTTTTTTGCCTTTTTTCTTCCTTTTCATCTTCTCTACCCCTTTTCTCTCTTTTCCTCTTGTTTGTTACCTTCTTTTGATCTTGCCTTTTAATTTTCCATCTTTTTACCTTTTTTGCCTTTTTTCTTCCTTTTCATCTTCTCTACCCCTTTTCTCTCTTTTCCTCTTGTTTGTCACCTTCTTTTGATCTTGCCTTTTAATTTTCCTTCTTTTTACCTTTTTTGCCTTTTTTCTTCCTTTTCATCTTCTCTACCCCTTTTCTCTCTTTTCCTCTTTATTTGTCACCTTCTTTTGATCTTGCCTTTTAATTTTCCTTCTTTTTACCTTTTTTGCCTTTTTTCTTCCTTTTCATCTTCTCTACCCCTTTTCTCTCTTTTCCTCTTGTTTGTCACCTTCTTTTGATCTTGCCTTTTAATTTTCCTTCTTTTTACCTTTTGTGCCTTTTTTCTTCCTTTTCATCTTCTCTACCCCTTTTCTCTCTTTTCCTCTTGTTTGTTACCTTCTTTTGATCTTGCCTTTTAATTTTCCTTCTTTTTACCTTTTTTGCCTTTTTTCTTCCTTTTCATCTTCTCTACCCCTTTTCTCTCTTTTCCACTTGTTTGTCTCCATCTTTTGGTCCTGTCTTTTCATTTACTTTCTTTTTACCTTTTTTGCCTTTTTTCTTCCATTTCATCTTCTCTACCCCTTTTCTCTCTTTTCCTCTTGTTTGTCACCTTCTTTTGATCTTGCCTTTTAATTTTCCTTCTTTTTACCTTTTTTGCCTTTTTTCTTCCTTTTCATCTTCTCTACCCCTTTTCTCTCTTTTCCTCTTGTTTGTCTCAATCTTTTGGTCCTGTCTTTTCATTTACTTTCTTTTTACCTTTTTTGCCTTTTTTCTTCCTTTTCATCTTCTCTACCCCTTTTCTCTCTTTTCCTCTTGTTTGTCACCTTCTTTTGATCTTGCCTTTTAATTTTCCTTCTTTTTACCTTTTTTGCCTTTTTTCTTCCTTTTCATCTTCTCTACCCCTTTTCTCTCTTTTCCTCTTGTTTGTCACCTTCTTTTGATCTTGCCTTTTAATTTTCCTTCTTTTTACCTTTTTTGCCTTTTTTCTTCCTTTTCATCTTCTCTACCCCTTTTCTCTCTTTTCCTCTTGTTTGTCACCTTCTTTTGATCTTGCCTTTTAATTTTCCTTCTTTTTACCTTTTTTGCCTTTTTTCTTCCTTTTCATCTTCTCTACCCCTTTTCTCTCTTTTCCTCTTGTTTGTTACCTTCTTTTGATCTTGCCTTTTAATTTTCCTTCTTTTTACCTTTTTTGCCTTTTTTCTTCCTTTTCATCTTCTCTACCCCTTTTCTCTCTTTTCCTCTTGTTTGTTACCTTCTTTTGATCTTGCCTTTTAATTTTCATTCTTTTTACCTTTTTTGCCTTTTTTCTTCCTTTTCATCTTCTCTACCCCTTTTCTCTCTTTTCCTCTTGTTTGTCACCTTCTTTTGATCTTGCCTTTTAATTTTCCTTCTTTTTACCTTTTTTGCCTTTTTTCTTCCTTTTCATCTTCTCTACCCCTTTTCTCTCTTTTCCTCTTGTTTGTTACCTTCTTTTGATCTTGCCTTTTAATTTTCCATCTTTTTACCTTTTTTGCCTTTTTTCTTCCTTTTCATCTTCTCTACCCCTTTTCTCTCTTTTCCTCTTGTTTGTCACCTTCTTTTGATCTTGCCTTTTAATTTTCCTTCTTTTTATCTTTTTTGCCTTTTTTCTTCCTTTTCATCTTCTCTACCCCTTTTCTCTCTTTTCCTCTTTATTTGTCACCTTCTTTTGATCTTGCCTTTTAATTTTCCTTCTTTTTACCTTTTTTGCCTTTTTTCTTCCTTTTCATCTTCTCTACCCCTTTTCTCTCTTTTCCTCTTGTTTGTCACCTTCTTTTGATCTTGCCTTTTAATTTTCCTTCTTTTTACCTTTTGTGCCTTTTTTCTTCCTTTTCATCTTCTCTACCCCTTTTCTCTCTTTTCCTCTTGTTTGTTACCTTCTTTTGATCTTGCCTTTTAATTTTCCTTCTTTTTACCTTTTTTGCCTTTTTTCTTCCTTTTCATCTTCTCTACCCCTTTTCTCTCTTTTCCTCTTGTTTGTCACCTTCTTTTGATCTTGCCTTTTAATTTTCCTTCTTTTTACCTTTTTTGCCTTTTTTCTTCCTTTTCATCTTCTCTACCCCTTTTCTCTCTTTTCCTCTTGTTTGTCACCTTCTTTTGATCTTGCCTTTTAATTTTCCTTCTTTTTACCTTTTTTGCCTTTTTTCTTCCTTTTCATCTTCTCTACCCCTTTTCTCTCTTTTCCTCTTGTTTGTTACCTTCTTTTGATCTTGCCTTTTAATTATCCTTCTTTTTACCTTTTTTGCCTTTTTTCTTCCTTTTCATCTTCTCTACCCCTTTTCTCTCTTTTCCTCTTGTTTGTTACCTTCTTTTGATTTTGCCTTTTAATTTTCCTTCTTTTTACCTTTTTTGCCTTTTTTCTTCCTTTTCATCTTCTCTACCCCTTTTCTCTCTTTTCCTCTTGTTTGTTACCTTCTTTTGATCTTGCCTTTTAATTTTCCTTCTTTTTACCTTTTTTGCCTTTTTTCTTCCATTTCATCTTCTCTACCCCTTTTCTCTCTTTTCCTCTTGTTTGTCTCCATCTTTTGGTCCTGTCTTTTCATTTACTTTCTTTTTACCTTTTTTGCCTTTTTTCTTCCTTTTCATCTTCTTTACCCCTTTTCTCTCTTTTCCTCTTGTTTGTCTCCATCTTTTGGTCCTGTCTTTTCATTTACTTTCTTTTTACCTTTTTTGCCTTTTTTCTTCCATTTCATCTTCTCTACCCCTTTTCTCTCTTTTCCTCTTGTTTGTCACCTTCTTTTGATCTTGCCTTTTAATTTTCCTTCTTTTTACCTTTTTTGCCTTTTTTCTTCCTTTTCATATTCTCTACCCCTTTTCTCTCTTTTCCTCTTGTTTGTCTCCATCTTTTGGTCCTGTCTTTTCATTTACTTTCTTTTTACCTTTTTTGACTTTTTTCTTCCTTTTCATCTTCTCTACCCCTTTTCTCTCTTTTCCTCTTGTTTGTTACCTTCTTTTGATCTTGCCTTTTAATTTTCCTTCTTTTTACCTTTTTTGCCTTTTTTCTTCCTTTTCATCTTCTCTACCCCTTTTCTCTCTTTTCCTCTTGTTTGTTACCTTCTTTTGATCTTGCCTTTTAATTTTCCTTCTTTTTACCTTTTTTGCCTTTTTTCTTCCATTTCATCTTCTCTACCCCTTTTCTCTCTTTTCCTCTTGTTTGTCTCCATCTTTTGGTCCTGTCTTTTCATTTACTTTCTTTTTACCTTTTTTGCCTTTTTTCTTCCTTTTCATCTTCTCTACCCCTTTTCTCTCTTTTCCTCTTGTTTGTCTCCATCTTTTGGTCCTGTCTTTTCATTTACTTTCTTTTTACCTTTTTTGCCTTTTTTCTTCCATTTCATCTTCTCTACCTCTTTTCTCTCTTATCCTCTTGTTTGTCACCTTCTTTTGATCTTGTCTTTTAATTTTCCTTCTTTTTACCTTTTTTGCCTTTTTTCTTCCTTTTCATCTTCTCTACCCCTTTTCTCTCTTTTCCTCTTGTTTGTCTCCATCTTTTGGTCCTGTCTTTTCATTTAGTTTCTTTTTACCTTTTTTGCCTTTTTTCATCCTTTTCATCTTCTCTACCCCTTTTCTCTCTTTTCCTCTTGTTTGTCTCCATCTTTTGGTCCTGTCTTTTCATTTACTTTCTTTTTACCTTTTTTGCCTTTTTTCTTCCATTTCATCTTCTCTACCCCTTTTCTCTCTTTTCCTCTTGTTTGTCACCTTCTTTTGATCTTGCCTTTTAATTTTCCTTCTTTTTACCTTTTTTGCCTTTTTTCTTCCTTTTCATCTTCTCTACCCCTTTTCTCTCTTTTCCTCTTGTTTGTTACCTTCTTTTGATCTTGCCTTTTAATTTTCCTTCTTTTTACCTTTTTTGCCTTTTTTCTTCCTTTTCATCTTCTCTACCCCTTTTCTCTCTTTTCCTCTTGTTTGTCACCTTCTTTTGATCTTGCCTTTTAATTTTCCTTCTTTTTACCTTTTTTGCCTTTTTTCTTCCTTTTCATCTTCTCTACCCCTTTTCTCTCTTTTCCTCTTGTTTGTTACCTTCTTTTGATCTTGCCTTTTAATTTTCCTTCTTTTTACCTTTTTTGCCTTTTTTCTTCCTTTTCATCTTCTCTACCCCTTTTCTCTCTTTTCCTCTTGTTTGTCACCTTCTTTTGATCTTGCCTTTTAATTTTCCTTCTTTTTACCTTTTTTGCCTTTTTTCTTCCTTTTCATCTTCTCTACCCCTTTTCTCTCTTTTCCTCTTGTTTGTCACCTTCTTTTGATCTTGCCTTTTAATTTTCCTTCTTTTTACCTTTTTTGCCTTTTTTCTTCCTTTTCATCTTCTCTACCCCTTTTCTCTCTTTTCCTCTTGTTTGTTACCTTCTTTTGATCTTGCCTTTTAATTTTCCTTCTTTTTACCTTTTTTGCCTTTTTTCTTCCTTTTCATCTTCTCTACCCCTTTTCTCTCTTTTCCTCTTGTTTGTTACCTTCTTTTGATCTTGCCTTTTAATTTTCCTTCTTTTTACCTTTTTTGCCTTTTTTCTTCCATTTCATCTTCTCTACCCCTTTTCTCTCTTTTCCTCTTGTTTGTCTCCATCTTTTGGTCCTGTCTTTTCATTTACTTTCTTTTTACCTTTTTTGCCTTTTTTCTTCCTTTTCATCTTCTTTACCCCTTTTCTCTCTTTTCCTCTTGTTTGTCTCCATCTTTTGGTCCTGTCTTTTCATTTACTTTCTTTTTACCTTTTTTGCCTTTTTTCTTCCTTTTCATCTTCTCTACCCCTTTTCTCTCTTTTCCTCTTGTTTGTCTCCATCTTTTGGTCCTGTCTTTTCATTTACTTTCTTTTTACCTTTTTTGCCTTTTTTCTTCCTTTTCATCTTCTCTACCCCTTTTCTCTATTTTCCTCTTGTTTGTCACCTTCTTTTGATCTTGCCTTTTAATTTTCCTTCTTTTTACCTTTTTTGCCTTTTTTCTTCCATTTCATCTTCTCTACCCCTTTTCTCTCTTTTCCTCTTGTTTGTCTCCATCTTTTGGTCCTGTCTTTTCATTTTCCTTCTTTTTACCTTTTTTGCCTTTTTTCTTCCATTTCATCTTCTCTACCCCTTTTCTCTATTTTCCTCTTGTTTGTCTCCATCTTTTTGTCCTGTCTTTTCATTTACTTTCTTTTTACCTTTTTGCCTTTTTTCTTCCATTTCATCTTCTCTACCCCTTTTCTCTATTTTCCTCTTGTTTGTTTCCATGTTTTGGTCCTGTCTTTTCATTTACTTTCTTTTTACCTTTTTTGCCTTTTTTCTTCCTTTTCATCTTCTCTACCCCTTTTCTCTCTTTTCCTCTTGTTTGTCTCCATCTTTTGGTCCTGTCTTTTCATTTACTTTCTTTTTACCTTTTTTGCCTTTTTTCTTCCATTTCATCTTCTCTACCCCTTTTCTCTATTTTCCTCTTGTTTGTCACCAATCTTTTGGTCCTGTCTTTTCATTTACTTTCTTTTTACCTTTTTTGCCTTTTTTCTTCCATTTCATCTTCTCTACCCCTTTTCTCTCTTTTCCTCTTGTTTGTCACCTTCTTTTGATCTTGCCTTTTAATTTTCCTTCTTTTTACCTTTTTTAGCCTTTTTTCTTCCATTTCATCTTCTCTACCCCTTTTCTCTCTTTTCCTCTTGTTTGTCACCTTCTTTTGATCTTGCCTTTTAATTTTCCTTCTTTTTACCTTTTTTGCCTTTTTTCTTCCTTTTCATCTTCTCTACCCCTTTTCTCTCTTTTCCTCTTGTTTGTTACCTTCTTTTGATCTTGACTTTTAATTTTCCTTCTTTTTACCTTTTTTGCCTTTTTTCTTCCATTTCATCTTCTCTACCCCTTTTCTCTCTTTTCCTCTTGTTTGTCTCCATCTTTTGGTCCTGTCTTTTCATTTTCCTTCTTTTTACCTTTTTTGCCTTTTTTCTTCCATTTCATCTTCTCTACCCCTTTTCTCTATTTTCCTCTTGTTTGTCTCCATCTTTTGGTCCTGTCTTTTCATTTACTTTCTTTTTACCTTTTTGCCTTTTTTCTTCCTTTTCATCTTCTCTACCCCTTTTCTCTATTTTCCTCTTGTTTGTCTCCATCTTTTGGTCCTGTCTTTTCATTTACTTTCTTTTTACCTTTTTTGCCTTTTTTCTTCCTTTTCATCTTCTCTACCACTTTTCTCTCTTTTCCTCTTGTTTGTCTCCATCTTTTGGTCCTGTCTTTTCATTTACTTTCTTTTTACCTTTTTTGCCTTTTTTCTTCCATTTCATCTTCTCTACCCCTTTTCTCTCTTTTCCTCTTGTTTGTCACCTTCTTTTGATCTTGCCTTTTAATTTTCCTTCTTTTTACCTTTTTTGCCTTTTTTCTTCCTTTTCATCTTCTCTACCCCTTTTCTCTCTTTTCCTCTTGTTTGTTACCTTCTTTTGATCTTGCCTTTTAATTTTCCTTCTTTTTACCTTTTTTGCCTTTTTTCTTCCATTTCATCTTCTCTACCACTTTTCTCTCTTTTCCTCTTGTTTGTCTCCATCTTTGGGTCCTGTCTTTTCATTTTCCTTCTTTTTACCTTTTTTGCCTTTTTTCTTCCATTTCATCTTCTCTACCCCTTTTCTCTATTTTCCTCTTGTTTGTCTCCATCTTTTGGTCCTGTCTTTTCATTTACTTTCTTTTTACCTTTTTGCCTTTTTTCTTCCTTTTCATCTTCTCTACCCCTTTTCTCTCTTTTCCTCTTGTTTGTCACCTTCTTTTGATCTTGCCTTTTAATTTTCCTTCTTTTTACCTTTTTTGCCTTTTTTCTTCCATTTCATCTTCTCTACCCCTTTTCTCTCTTTTCCTCTTGTTTGTCACCTTCTTTTGATCTTGCCTTTTAATTTTCCTTCTTTTTACCTTTTTTGCCTTTTTTCTTCCTTTTCATCTTCTCTACCCCTTTTCTCTCTTTTCCTCTTGTTTGTTACCTTCTTTTGATCTTGCCTTTTAATTTTCCTTCTTTTTACCTTTTTTGCCTTTTTTCTTCCTTTTCATCTTCTCTACCCCTTTTCTCTCTTTTCCTCTTGTTTGTTACCTTCTTTTGATCTTGCCTTTTAATTTTCCTTCTTTTTACCTTTTTTGCCTTTTTTCTTCCATTTCATCTTCTCTACCACTTTTCTCTCTTTTCCTCTTGTTTGTCTCCATCTTTGGGTCCTGTCTTTTCATTTTCCTTCTTTTTACCTTTTTTGCCTTTTTTCTTCCATTTCATCTTCTCTACCCCTTTTCTCTATTTTCCTCTTGTTTGTCTCCATCTTTTGGTCCTGTCTTTTCATTTACTTTCTTTTTACCTTTTTGCCTTTTTTCTTCCTTTTCATCTTCTCTACCCCTTTTCTCTCTTTTCCTCTTGTTTGTCACCTTCTTTTGATCTTGCCTTTTAATTTTCCTTCTTTTTACCTTTTTTGCCTTTTTTCTTCCATTTCATCTTCTCTACCCCTTTTCTCTCTTTTCCTCTTGTTTGTCACCTTCTTTTGATCTTGCCTTTTAATTTTCCTTCTTTTTACCTTTTTTGCCTTTTTTCTTCCTTTTCATCTTCTCTACCCCTTTTCTCTCTTTTCCTCTTGTTTGTTACCTTCTTTTGATCTTGCCTTTTAATTTTCCTTCTTTTTACCTTTTTTGCCTTTTTTCTTCCATTTCATCTTCTCTACCCCTTTTCTCTCTTTTCCTCTTGTTTGTCTCCATCTTTGGGTCATGTCTTTTCATTTTCCTTCTTTTTACCTTTTTTGCCTTTTTTCTTCCATTTCATCTTGTCTACCCCTTTTCTCTCTTTTCCTCTTGTTTGTCTCCATCTTTTGGTCCTGTCTTTTCATTTACTTTCTTTTTAACTTTTTTGCCTTTTTTCTTCCTTTTCATCTTCTCTACCCCTTTTCTCTCTTTTCCTCTTGTTTGTCACCTTCTTTTGATCTTGCCTTTTAATTTTCCTTCTTTTTACCTTTTTTGCCTTTTTTCTTCCTTTTCATCTTCTCTACCCCTTTTCTCTCTTTTCCTCTTGTTTGTTACCTTCTTTTGATCTTGCCTTTTAATTTTCCTTCTTTTTACCTTTTTTGCCTTTTTTCTTCCATTTCATCTTCTCTACCCCTTTTCTCTCTTTTCCTCTTGTTTGTCTCCATCTTTTGGTCCTGTCTTTTCATTTTCCTTCTTTTTACCTTTTTTGCCTTTTTTCTTCCATTTCATCTTCTCTACCCCTTTTCTCTATTTTCCTCTTGTTTGTCTCCATCTTTTGGTCCTGTCTTTTCATTTACTTTCTTTTTACCTTTTTGCCTTTTTTCTTCCTTTTCATCTTCTCTACCCCTTTTCTCTATTTTCCTCTTGTTTGTCTCCATCTTTTGGTCCTGTCTTTTCATTTACTTTCTTTTTACCTTTTTTGCCTTTTTTCTTCCTTTTCATCTTCTCTACCCCTTTTCTCTCTTTTCCTCTTGTTTGTCTCCATCTTTTGGTCCTGTCTTTTCATTTACTTTCTTTTTACCTTTTTTGCCTTTTTTCTTCCTTTTCATCTTCTCTACCCCTTTTCTCTATTTTCCTCTTGTTTGTCTCCATCTTTTGGTCCTGTCTTTTCATTTACTTTCTTTTTACCTTTTTTGCCTTTTTTCTTCCTTTTCATCTTCTCTACCCCTTTTCTCTCTTTTCCTCTTGTTTGTCTCCATCTTTTGGTCCTGTCTTTTCATTTACTTTCTTTTTACCTTTTTTGCCTTTTTTCTTCCATTTCATCTTCTCTACCCCTTTTCTCTCTTTTCCTCTTGTTTGTCACCTTCTTTTGATCTTGCCTTTTAATTTTCCTTCTTTTTACCTTTTTTGCCTTTTTTCTTCCATTTCATCTTCTCTACCCCTTTTCTCTCTTTTCCTCTTGTTTGTCACCTTCTTTTGATCTTGCCTTTTAATTTTCCTTCTTTTTACCTTTTTTGCCTTTTTTCTTCCTTTTCATCTTCTCTACCCCTTTTCTCTCTTTTCCTCTTGTTTGTTACCTTCTTTTGATCTTGCCTTTTAATTTTCCTTCTTTTTACCTTTTTTGCCTTTTTTCTTCCATTTCATCTTCTCTACCCCTTTTCTCTCTTTTCCTCTTGTTTGTCTCCATCTTTGGGTCATGTCTTTTCATTTTCCTTCTTTTTACCTTTTTTGCCTTTTTTCTTCCATTTCATCTTGTCTACCCCTTTTCTCTCTTTTCCTCTTGTTTGTCTCCATCTTTTGGTCCTGTCTTTTCATTTACTTTCTTTTTAACTTTTTTGCCTTTTTTCTTCCTTTTCATCTTCTCTACCCCTTTTCTCTCTTTTCCTCTTGTTTGTCACCTTCTTTTGATCTTGCCTTTTAATTTTCCTTCTTTTTACCTTTTTTGCCTTTTTTCTTCCTTTTCATCTTCTCTACCCCTTTTCTCTCTCTTCCTCTTGTTTGTTACCTTCTTTTGATCTTGCCTTTTAATTTTCCTTCTTTTTACCTTTTTTGCCTTTTTTCTTCCATTTCATCTTCTCTACCCCTTTTCTCTCTTTTCCTCTTGTTTGTCTCCATCTTTTGGTCCTGTCTTTTCATTTTCCTTCTTTTTACCTTTTTTGCCTTTTTTCTTCCATTTCATCTTCTCTACCCCTTTTCTCTATTTTCCTCTTGTTTGTCTCCATCTTTTGGTCCTGTCTTTTCATTTACTTTCTTTTTACCTTTTTGCCTTTTTTCTTCCTTTTCATCTTCTCTACCCCTTTTCTCTATTTTCCTCTTGTTTGTCTCCATCTTTTGGTCCTGTCTTTTCATTTACTTTCTTTTTACCTTTTTTGCCTTTTTTCTTCCTTTTCATCTTCTCTACCCCTTTTCTCTCTTTTCCTCTTGTTTGTCTCCATCTTTTGGTCCTGTCTTTTCATTTACTTTCTTTTTACCTTTTTTGCCTTTTTTCTTCCTTTTCATCTTCTCTACCCCTTTTCTCTATTTTCCTCTTGTTTGTCTCCATCTTTTGGTCCTGTCTTTTCATTTACTTTCTTTTTACCTTTTTTGCCTTTTTTCTTCCTTTTCATCTTCTCTACCCCTTTTCTCTCTTTTCCTCTTGTTTGTCTCCATCTTTTGGTCCTGTCTTTTCATTTACTTTCTTTTTACCTTTTTTGCCTTTTTTCTTCCATTTCATCTTCTCTACCCCTTTTCTCTCTTTTCCTCTTGTTTGTCACCTTCTTTTGATCTTGCCTTTTAATTTTCCTTCTTTTTACCTTTTTTGCCTTTTTTCTTCCATTTCATCTTCTCTACCCCTTTTCTCTCTTTTCCTCTTGTTTGTCACCTTCTTTTGATCTTGCCTTTTAATTTTCCTTCTTTTTACCTTTTTTGCCTTTTTTCTTCCTTTTCATCTTCTCTACCCCTTTTCTCTCTTTTCCTCTTGTTTGTTACCTTCTTTTGATCTTGCCTTTTAATTTTCCTTCTTTTTACCTTTTTTGCCTTTTTTCTTCCATTTCATCTTCTCTACCCCTTTTCTCTCTTTTCCTCTTGTTTGTCTCCATCTTTGGGTCATGTCTTTTCATTTTCCTTCTTTTTACCTTTTTTGCCTTTTTTCTTCCATTTCATCTTCTCTACCCCTTTTCTCTCTTTTCCTCTTGTTTATCTCCATCTTTTGGTCCTGTCTTTTCATTTACTTTCTTTTTAACTTTTTTGCCTTTTTTCTTCCTTTTCATCTTCTCTACCCCTTTTCTCTCTTTTCCTCTTGTTTGTCTCCATCTTTTGGTCCTGTCTTTTCATTTACTTTCTTTTTACCTTTTTTGCCTTTTTTCTTCCATTTCATCTTCTCTACCCCTTTTCTCTCTTTTCCTCTTGTTTGTCACCTTCTTTTGATCTTGCCTTTTAATTTTCCTTCTTTTTACCTTTTTTGCCTTTTTTCTTCCATTTCATCTTCTCTACCCCTTTTCTCTCTTTTCCTCTTGTTTGTCACCTTCTTTTGATCTTGCCTTTTAATTTTCCTTCTTTTTACCTTTTTTGCCTTTTTTCTTCCTTTTCATCTTCTCTACCCCTTTTCTCTCTTTTCCTCTTGTTTGTTACCTTCTTTTGATCTTGCCTTTTAATTTTCCTTCTTTTTACCTTTTTTGCCTTTTTTCTTCCATTTCATCTTCTCTACCCCTTTTCTCTCTTTTCCTCTTGTTTGTCTCCATCTTTGGGTCATGTCTTTTCATTTTCCTTCTTTTTACCTTTTTTGCCTTTTTTCTTCCATTTCATCTTGTCTACCCCTTTTCTCTCTTTTCCTCTTGTTTGTCTCCATCTTTTGGTCCTGTCTTTTCATTTACTTTCTTTTTAACTTTTTTGCCTTTTTTCTTCCTTTTCATCTTCTCTACCCCTTTTCTCTCTTTTCCTCTTGTTTGTCACCTTCTTTTGATCTTGCCTTTTAATTTTCCTTCTTTTTACCTTTTTTGCCTTTTTTCTTCCTTTTCATCTTCTCTACCCCTTTTCTCTCTCTTCCTCTTGTTTGTTACCTTCTTTTGATCTTGCCTTTTAATTTTCCTTCTTTTTACCTTTTTTGCCTTTTTTCTTCCATTTCATCTTCTCTACCCCTTTTCTCTCTTTTCCTCTTGTTTGTCTCCATCTTTTGGTCCTGTCTTTTCATTTTCCTTCTTTTTACCTTTTTTGCCTTTTTTCTTCCATTTCATCTTCTCTACCCCTTTTCTCTATTTTCCTCTTGTTTGTCTCCATCTTTTGGTCCTGTCTTTTCATTTACTTTCTTTTTACCTTTTTGCCTTTTTTCTTCCTTTTCATCTTCTCTACCCCTTTTCTCTATTTTCCTCTTGTTTGTCTCCATCTTTTGGTCCTGTCTTTTCATTTACTTTCTTTTTACCTTTTTTGCCTTTTTTCTTCCTTTTCATCTTCTCTACCCCTTTTCTCTCTTTTCCTCTTGTTTGTCTCCATCTTTTGGTCCTGTCTTTTCATTTACTTTCTTTTTACCTTTTTTGCCTTTTTTCTTCCTTTTCATCTTCTCTACCCCTTTTCTCTATTTTCCTCTTGTTTGTCTCCATCTTTTGGTCCTGTCTTTTCATTTACTTTCTTTTTACCTTTTTTGCCTTTTTTCTTCCTTTTCATCTTCTCTACCCCTTTTCTCTCTTTTCCTCTTGTTTGTCTCCATCTTTTGGTCCTGTCTTTTCATTTACTTTCTTTTTACCTTTTTTGCCTTTTTTCTTCCATTTCATCTTCTCTACCCCTTTTCTCTCTTTTCCTCTTGTTTGTCACCTTCTTTTGATCTTGCCTTTTAATTTTCCTTCTTTTTACCTTTTTTGCCTTTTTTCTTCCATTTCATCTTCTCTACCCCTTTTCTCTCTTTTCCTCTTGTTTGTCACCTTCTTTTGATCTTGCCTTTTAATTTTCCTTCTTTTTACCTTTTTTGCCTTTTTTCTTCCTTTTCATCTTCTCTACCCCTTTTCTCTCTTTTCCTCTTGTTTGTTACCTTCTTTTGATCTTGCCTTTTAATTTTCCTTCTTTTTACCTTTTTTGCCTTTTTTCTTCCATTTCATCTTCTCTACCCCTTTTCTCTCTTTTCCTCTTGTTTGTCTCCATCTTTGGGTCATGTCTTTTCATTTTCCTTCTTTTTACCTTTTTTGCCTTTTTTCTTCCATTTCATCTTGTCTACCCCTTTTCTCTCTTTTCCTCTTGTTTGTCTCCATCTTTTGGTCCTGTCTTTTCATTTACTTTCTTTTTAACTTTTTTGCCTTTTTTCTTCCTTTTCATCTTCTCTACCCCTTTTCTCTCTTTTCCTCTTGTTTGTCACCTTCTTTTGATCTTGCCTTTTAATTTTCCTTCTTTTTACCTTTTTTGCCTTTTTTCTTCCTTTTCATCTTCTCTACCCCTTTTCTCTCTCTTCCTCTTGTTTGTTACCTTCTTTTGATCTTGCCTTTTAATTTTCCTTCTTTTTACCTTTTTTGCCTTTTTTCTTCCATTTCATCTTCTCTACCCCTTTTCTCTCTTTTCCTCTTGTTTGTCTCCATCTTTTGGTCCTGTCTTTTCATTTTCCTTCTTTTTACCTTTTTTGCCTTTTTTCTTCCATTTCATCTTCTCTACCCCTTTCCTCTCTTTTCCTCTTGTTTGTCTCCATCTTTTGGTCCTGTCTTTTCATTTACTTTCTTTTTACCTTTTTGCCTTTTTTCTTCCTTTTCATCTTCTCTACCCCTTTTCTCTATTTTCCTCTTGTTTGTCTCCATCTTTTGGTCCTGTCTTTTCATTTACTTTCTTTTTACCTTTTTTGCCTTTTTTCTTCCTTTTCATCTTCTCTACCCCTTTTCTCTCTTTTCCTCTTGTTTGTCTCCATCTTTTGGTCCTGTCTTTTCATTTACTTTCTTTTTACCTTTTTGCCTTTTTTCTTCCTTTTCATCTTCTCTACCCCTTTTCTCTATTTTCCTCTTGTTTGTCTCCATCTTTTGGTCCTGTCTTTTCATTTACTTTCTTTTTACCTTTTTTGCCTTTTTTCTTCCTTTTCATCTTCTCTACCCCTTTTCTCTCTTTTCCTCTTGTTTGTCTCCATCTTTTGGTCCTGTCTTTTCATTTACTTTCTTTTTACCTTTTTGCCTTTTTTCTTCCTTTTCATCTTCTCTACCCCTTTTCTCTATTTTCCTCTTGTTTGTCTCCATCTTTTGGTCCTGTCTTTTCATTTACTTTCTTTTTACCTTTTTTGCCTTTTTTCTTCCTTTTCATCTTCTCTACCTCTTTTCTCTCTTTTCCTCTTGTTTGTCTCCATCTTTTGGTCCTGTCTTTTCATTTACTTTCTTTTTACCTTTTTGCCTTTTTTCTTCCTTTTCATCTTCTCTACCCCTTTTCTCTATTTTCCACTTGTTTGTCTCCATCTTTTGGTCCTGTCTTTTCATTTACTTTCTTTTTACCTTTTTTGCCTTTTTTCTTCCTTTTCATCTTCTCTACCCCTTTTCTCTCTTTTCCTCTTGTTTGTCTCCATCTTTTGGTCCTGTCTTTTCATTTACTTTCTTTTTACCTTTTTTGCCTTTTTTCTTCCTTTTCATCTTCTCTACCCCTTTTCTCTCTTTTCCTCTTGTTTGTATCCATCTTTTGGTCCTGTCTTTTCATTTACTTTCTTTTTACCTTTTTGCCTTTTTTCTTCCTTTTCATCTTCTCTACCCCTTTTCTCTATTTTCCTCTTGTTTGTCTCCATCTTTTGGTCCTGTCTTTTCATTTACTTTCTTTTTACCTTTTTTGCCTTTTTTCTTCCTTTTCATCTTCTCTACCCCTTTTCTCTCTTTTCCTCTTGTTTGTCTCCATCTTTTGGTCCTGTCTTTTCATTTACTTTCTTTTTACCTTTTTTGCCTTTTTTCTTCCATTTCATCTTCTCTACCCCTTTTCTCTCTTTTCCTCTTGTTTGTCACCTTCTTTTGATCTTGCCTTTTAATTTTCCTTCTTTTTACCTTTTTTGCCTTTTTTCTTCCTTTTCATCTTCTCTACCCCTTTTCTCTCTTTTCCTCTTGTTTGTTACCTTCTTTTGATCTTGCCTTTTAATTTTCCTTCTTTTTACCTTTTTTGCCTTTTTTCTTCCATTTCATCTTCTCTACCCCTTTTCTCTCTTTTCCTCTTGTTTGTCTCCATCTTTGGGTCCTGTCTTTTCATTTTCCTTCTTTTTACCTTTTTTGCCTTTTTTCTTCCATTTCATCTTCTCTACCCCTTTTCTCTATTTTCCTCTTGTTTGTCTCCATCTTTTGGTCCTGTCTTTTCATTTACTTTCTTTTTACCTTTTTGCCTTTTTTCTTCCTTTTCATCTTCTCTACCCCTTTTCTCTCTTTTCCTCTTGTTTGTCACCTTCTTTTGATCTTGCCTTTTAATTTTCCTTCTTTTTACCTTTTTTGCCTTTTTTCTTCCATTTCATCTTCTCTACCCCTTTTCTCTCTTTTCCTCTTGTTTGTCACCTTCTTTTGATCTTGCCTTTTAATTTTCCTTCTTTTTACCTTTTTTGCCTTTTTTCTTACTTTTCATCTTCTCTACCCCTTTTCTCTCTTTTCCTCTTGTTTGTTACCTTCTTTTGATCTTGCCTTTTAATTTTCCTTCTTTTTACCTTTTTTGCCTTTTTTCTTCCATTTCATCTTCTCTACCCCTTTTCTCTCTTTTCCTCTTGTTTGTCTCCATCTTTGGGTCCTGTCTTTTCATTTTCCTTCTTTTTACCTTTTTTGCCTTTTTTCTTCCATTTTATCTTCTCTACCCCTTTTCTCTCTTTTCCTCTTGTTTGTCTCCATCTTTTGGTCCTGTCTTTTCATTTACTTTCTTTTTAACTTTTTTGCCTTTTTTCTTCCTTTTCATCTTCTCTACCCCTTTTCTCTCTTTTCCTCTTGTTTGTCACCTTCTTTTGATCTTGCCTTTTAATTTTCCTTCTTTTTACCTTTTTTGCCTTTTTTCTTCCTTTTCATCTTCTCTACCCCTTTTCTCTCTTTTCCTCTTGTTTGTTACCTTCTTTTGATCTTGCCTTTTAATTTTCCTTCTTTTTACCTTTTTTGCCTTTTTTCTTCCATTTCATCTTCTCTACCCCTTTTCTCTCTTTTCCTCTTGTTTGTCTCCATCTTTTGGTCCTGTCTTTTAATTTTCCTTCTTTTTACCTTTTTTGCCTTTTTTCTTCCATTTCATCTTCTCTACCCCTTTTCTCTCTTTTCCTCTTGTTTGTCTCCATCTTTTGGTCCTGTCTTTTAATTTTCCTTCTTTTTACCTTTTTTGCCTTTTTTCTTCCATTTCATCTTCTCTACCCTTTTTCTCTCTTTTCCTCTTGTTTGTCTCCATCTTTTGGTCCTGTCTTTTAATTTTCCTTCTTTTTACCTTTTTTGCCTTTTTTCTTCCATTTCATCTTCTCTACCCCTTTTCTCTCTTTTCCTCTTGTTTGTCTCCATCTTTTGGTCCTGTCTTTTCATTTACTTTCTTTTTACCTTTTTGCCTTTTTTCTTCCTTTTCATCTTCTCTACCCCTTTTCTCTATTTTCCTCTTGTTTGTCTCCATCTTTTGGTCCTGTCTTTTCATTTACTTTCTTTTTACCTTTTTTGCCTTTTTTCTTCCTTTTCATCTTCTCTACCCCTTTTCTCTCTTTTCCTCTTGTTTGTCTCCATCTTTTGGTCCTGTCTTTTCATTTACTTTCTTTTTACCTTTTTTGCCTTTTTTCTTCCATTTCATCTTCTCTACCCCTTTTCTCTCTTTTCCTCTTGTTTGTCACCTTCTTTTGATCTTGCCTTTTAATTTTCCTTCTTTTTACCTTTTTTGCCTTTTTTCTTCCTTTTCATCTTCTCTACCCCTTTTCTCTCTTTTCCTCTTGTTTGTTACCTTCTTTTGATCTTGCCTTTTAATTTTCCTTCTTTTTACCTTTTTTGCCTTTTTTCTTCCATTTCATCTTCTCTACCCCTTTTCTCTCTTTTCCTCTTGTTTGTCTCCATCTTTGGGTCCTGTCTTTTCATTTTCCTTCTTTTTACCTTTTTTGCCTTTTTTCTTCCATTTCATCTTCTCTACCCCTTTTCTCTATTTTCCTCTTGTTTGTCTCCATCTTTTGGTCCTGTCTTTTCATTTACTTTCTTTTTACCTTTTTGCCTTTTTTCTTCCTTTTCATCTTCTCTACCCCTTTTCTCTCTTTTCCTCTTGTTTGTCACCTTCTTTTGATCTTGCCTTTTAATTTTCCTTCTTTTTACCTTTTTTGCCTTTTTTCTTCCATTTCATCTTCTCTACCCCTTTTCTCTCTTTTCCTCTTGTTTGTCACCTTCTTTTGATCTTGCCTTTTAATTTTCCTTCTTTTTACCTTTTTTGCCTTTTTTCTTACTTTTCATCTTCTCTACCCCTTTTCTCTCTTTTCCTCTTGTTTGTTACCTTCTTTTGATCTTGCCTTTTAATTTTCCTTCTTTTTACCTTTTTTGCCTTTTTTCTTCCATTTCATCTTCTCTACCCCTTTTCTCTCTTTTCCTCTTGTTTGTCTCCATCTTTGGGTCCTGTCTTTTCATTTTCCTTCTTTTTACCTTTTTTGCCTTTTTTCTTCCATTTCATCTTCTCTACCCCTTTTCTCTCTTTTCCTCTTGTTTGTCTCCATCTTTTGGTCCTGTCTTTTCATTTACTTTCTTTTTAACTTTTTTGCCTTTTTTCTTCCTTTTCATCTTCTCTACCCCTTTTCTCTCTTTTCCTCTTGTTTGTCACCTTCTTTTGATCTTGCCTTTTAATTTTCCTTCTTTTTACCTTTTTTGCCTTTTTTCTTCCTTTTCATCTTCTCTACCCCTTTTCTCTCTTTTCCTCTTGTTTGTTACCTTCTTTTGATCTTGCCTTTTAATTTTCCTTCTTTTTACCTTTTTTGCCTTTTTTCTTCCATTTCATCTTCTCTACCCCTTTTCTCTCTTTTCCTCTTGTTTGTCTCCATCTTTTGGTCCTGTCTTTTAATTTTCCTTCTTTTTACCTTTTTTGCCTTTTTTCTTCCATTTCATCTTCTCTACCCCTTTTCTCTCTTTTCCTCTTGTTTGTCTCCATCTTTTGGTCCTGTCTTTTAATTTTCCTTCTTTTTACCTTTTTTGCCTTTTTTCTTCCATTTCATCTTCTCTACCCTTTTTCTCTCTTTTCCTCTTGTTTGTCTCCATCTTTTGGTCCTGTCTTTTAATTTTCCTTCTTTTTACCTTTTTTGCCTTTTTTCTTCCATTTCATCTTCTCTACCCCTTTTCTCTCTTTTCCTCTTGTTTGTCTCCATCTTTTGGTCCTGTCTTTTCATTTACTTTCTTTTTACCTTTTTTGCCTTTTTTCTTCCTTTTCATCTTCTCTACCCCTTTTCTCTCTTTTCCTCTTGTTTGTCTCCATCTTTTGGTCCTGTCTTTTCATTTACTTTCTTTTTACCTTTTTTGCCTTTTTTCTTCCTTTTCATCTTCTCTACCCCTTTTCTCTATTTTCCTCTTGTTTGTCTCCATCTTTTGGTCCTGTCTTTTCATTTACTTTCTTTTTACCTTTTTTGCCTTTTTTCTTCCATTTCATCTTCTCTACCCCTTTTCTCTCTTTTCCTCTTGTTTGTCACCTTCTTTTGATCTTGCCTTTTAATTTTCCTTCTTTTTACCTTTTTTGCCTTTTTTCTTCCATTTCATCTTCTCTACCCCTTTTCTCTCTTTTCCTCTTGTTTGTCTCCATCTTTTGGTCCTGTCTTTTAATTTTCCTTCTTTTTACCTTTTTTGCCTTTTTTCTTCCATTTCATCTTCTCTACCCCTTTTCTCTCTTTTCCTCTTGTTTGTCTCCATCTTTTGGTCCTGTCTTTTCATTTACTTTCTTTTTACCTTTTTTGCCTTTTTTCTTCCTTTTCATCTTCTCTACCCCTTTTCTCTCTTTTCCTCTTGTTTGTCTCCATCTTTTGGTCCTGTCTTTTCATTTACTTTCTTTTTACCTTTTTTGCCTTTTTTCTTCCTTTTCATCTTCTCTACCCCTTTTCTCTATTTTCCTCTTGTTTGTCTCCATCTTTTGGTCCTGTCTTTTCATTTACTTTCTTTTTACCTTTTTTGCCTTTTTTCTTCCATTTCATATTCTCTACCCCTTTTCTCTCTTTTCCTCTTGTTTGTCTCCATCTTTTGGTCCTGTCTTTTCATTTACTTTCTTTTTACCTTTTTTGCCTTTTTTCTTCCTTTTCATCTTCTCTACCCCTTTTCTCTCTTTTCCTCTTGTTTGTCTCCATCTTTTGGTCCTGTCTTTTCATTTACTTTCTTTTTACCTTTTTTGCCTTTTTTCTTCCTTTTCATCTTCTCTACCCCTTTTCTCTATTTTCCTCTTGTTTGTCTCCATCTTTTGGTCCTGTCTTTTCATTTACTTTCTTTTTACCTTTTTTGCCTTTTTTCTTCCATTTCATCTTCTCTACCCCTTTTCTCTCTTTTCCTCTTGTTTGTCTCCATCTTTTGGTCCTGTCTTTTCATTTACTTTCTTTTTACCTTTTTTGCCTTTTTTCTTCCTTTTCATCTTCTCTACCCCTTTTCTCTCTTTTCCTCTTGTTTGTCTCCATCTTTTGGTCCTGTCTTTTCATTTACTTTCTTTTTACCTTTTTTGCCTTTTTTCTTCCTTTTCATCTTCTCTACCCCTTTTCTCTATTTTCCTCTTGTTTGTCTCCATCTTTTGGTCCTGTCTTTTCATTTACTTTCTTTTTACCTTTTTTGCCTTTTTTCTTCCATTTCATCTTCTCTACCCCTTTTCTCTCTTTTCCTCTTGTTTGTCTCCATCTTTTGGTCCTGTCTTTTCATTTACTTTCTTTTTACCTTTTTTGCCTTTTTTCTTCCTTTTCATCTTCTCTACCCCTTTTCTCTCTTTTCCTCTTGTTTGTCTCCATCTTTTGGTCCTGTCTTTTCATTTACTTTCTTTTTACCTTTTTTGCCTTTTTTCTTCCTTTTCATCTTCTCTACCCCTTTTCTCTATTTTCCTCTTGTTTGTCTCCATCTTTTGGTCCTGTCTTTTCATTTACTTTCTTTTTACCTTTTTTGCCTTTTTTCTTCCATTTCATCTTCTCTACCCCTTTTCTCTCTTTTCCTCTTGTTTGTCTCCATCTTTTGGTCCTGTCTTTTCATTTACTTTCTTTTTACCTTTTTTGCCTTTTTTCTTCCTTTTCATCTTCTCTACCCCTTTTCTCTATTTTCCTCTTGTTTGTCTCCATCTTTTGGTCCTGTCTTTTCATTTACTTTCTTTTTACCTTTTTTGCCTTTTTTCTTCCTTTTCATCTTCTCTACCCCTTTTCTCTCTTTTCCTCTTGTTTGTCTCCATCTTTTGGTCCTGTCTTTTCATTTACTTTCTTTTTACCTTTTTTGCCTTTTTTCTTCCATTTCATCTTCTCTACCCCTTTTCTCTCTTTTCCTCTTGTTTGTCTCCATCTTTTGGTCCTGTCTTTTCATTTACTTTCTTTTTACCTTTTTTGCCTTTTTTCTTCCTTTTCATCTTCTCTACCCCTTTTCTCTCTTTTCCTCTTGTTTGTCTCCATCTTTTGGTCCTGTCTTTTAGTTTACTTTCTTTTTACCTTTTTTGCCTTTTTTCTTCCATTTCATCTTCTCTACCCCTTTTCTCTCTTTTCCTCTTGTTTGTCTCCATCTTTTGGTCCTGTCTTTTCATTTACTTTCTTTTTACCTTTTTTGCCTTTTTTCTTCCTTTTCATCTTCTCTACCCCTTTTCTCTCTTTTCCTCTTGTTTGTCTCCATCTTTTGGTCCTGTCTTTTCATTTACTTTCTTTTTACCTTTTTTGCCTTTTTTCTTCCTTTTCATCTTCTCTACCCCTTTTCTCTCTTTTCCTCTTGTTTGTCTCCATCTTTTGGTCCTGTCTTTTCATTTACTTTCTTTTTACCTTTTTTGCCTTTTTTCTTCCATTTCATCTTCTCTACCCCTTTTCTCTCTTTTCCTCTTGTTTGTCACCTTCTTTTGATCTTGCCTTTTAATTTTCCTTCTTTTTACCTTTTTTGCCTTTTTTCTTCCATTTCATCTTCTCTACCCCTTTTCTCTCTTTTCCTCTTGTTTGTCTCCATCTTTTGGTCCTGTCTTTTAATTTTCCTTCTTTTTACCTTTTTTGCCTTTTTTCTTCCATTTCATCTTCTCCACCCCTTTTCTCTCTTTTCCTCTTGTTTGTCACCTTCTTTTGATCTTGCCTTTTAATTTTCCTTCTTTTTACCTTTTTTGCCTTTTTTCTTCCATTTCATCTTTTCTACCCCTTTTCTCTCTTTTCCTCTTGTTTGTCTCCATCTTTTGGTCCTGTCTTTTAATTTTCCTTCTTTTTACCTTTTTTGCCTTTTTTCTTCCATTTCATCTTCTCTACCCCTTTTCTCTCTTTTCCTCTTGTTTGTCACCTTCTTTTGATCTTGCCTTTAAATTTTCCTTCTTTTTACCTTTTTTGCCTTTTTTCTTCCATTTCATCTTCTCTACCCCTTTTCTGTCTTTTCCTCTTGTTTGTCTCCATCTTTTGGTCCTGTCTTTTCATTTACTTTCTTTTTACCTTTTTTGCCTTTTTTCTTCCATTTCATCTTCTCTACCCCTTTTCTCTCTTTTCCTCTTGTTTGTCACCTTCTTTTGATCTTGCCTTTTAATTTTCCTTCTTTTTACCTTTTTTGCCTTTTTTCTTCCATTTCATCTTCTCTACCCCTTTTCTCTCTTTTCCTCTTGTTTGTCTCCATCTTTTGGTCCTGTCTTTTAATTTTCCTTCTTTTTACCTTTTTTGCCTTTTTTCTTCCATTTCATCTTCTCTACCCCTTTTCTCTCTTTTCCTCTTGTTTGTCACCTTCTTTTGATCTTGCCTTTTAATTTTCCTTCTTTTTACCTTTTTTGCCTTTTTTCTTCCATTTCATCTTCTCTACCCCTTTTCTCTCTTTTCCTCTTGTTTGTCTCCATCTTTTGGTCCTGTCTTTTCATTTACTTTCTTTTTACCTTTTTTGCCTTTTTTCTTCCTTTTCATCTTCTCTACCCCTTTTCTCTATTTTCCTCTTGTTTGTCTCCATCTTTTGGTCCTGTCTTTTCATTTACTTTCTTTTTACCTTTTTTGCCTTTTTTCTTCCATTTCATCTTCTCTACCCCTTTTCTCTCTTTTCCTCTTGTTTGTCACCTTCTTTTGATCTTGCCTTTTAATTTTCCTTCTTTTTACCTTTTTTGCCTTTTTTCTTCCATTTCATCTTCTCTACCCCTTTTCTCTCTTTTCCTCTTGTTTGTCTCCATCTTTTGGTCCTGTCTTTTAATTTTCCTTCTTTTTACCTTTTTTGCCTTTTTTCTTCCATTTCATCTTCTCTACCCCTTTTCTCTCTTTTCCTCTTGTTTGTCTCCATCTTTTGGTCCTGTCTTTTCATTTACTTTCTTTTTACCTTTTTTGCCTTTTTTCTTCCTTTTCATCTTCTCTACCCCTTTTCTCTCTTTTCCTCTTGTTTGTCTCCATCTTTTGGTCCTGTCTTTTTATTTACTTTCTTTTTACCTTTTTTGCCTTTTTTCTTCCTTTTCATCTTCTCTACCCCTTTTCTCTATTTTCCTCTTGTTTGTCTCCATCTTTTGGTCCTGTCTTTTCATTTACTTTCTTTTTACCTTTTTTGCCTTTTTTCTTCCATTTCATATTCTCTACCCCTTTTCTCTCTTTTCCTCTTGTTTGTCTCCATCTTTTGGTCCTGTCTTTTCATTTACTTTCTTTTTACCTTTTTTGCCTTTTTTCTTCCTTTTCATCTTCTCTACCCCTTTTCTCTCTTTTCCTCTTGTTTGTCTCCATCTTTTGGTCCTGTCTTTTCATTTACTTTCTTTTTACCTTTTTTGCCTTTTTTCTTCCTTTTCATCTTCTCTACCCCTTTTCTCTATTTTCCTCTTGTTTGTCTCCATCTTTTGGTCCTGTCTTTTCATTTACTTTCTTTTTACCTTTTTTGCCTTTTTTCTTCCATTTCATCTTCTCTACCCCTTTTCTCTCTTTTCCTCTTGTTTGTCTCCATCTTTTGGTCCTGTCTTTTCATTTACTTTCTTTTTACCTTTTTTGCCTTTTTTCTTCCTTTTCATCTTCTCTACCCCTTTTCTCTCTTTTCCTCTTGTTTGTCTCCATCTTTTGGTCCTGTCTTTTCATTTACTTTCTTTTTACCTTTTTTGCCTTTTTTCTTCCTTTTCATCTTCTCTACCCCTTTTCTCTATTTTCCTCTTGTTTGTCTCCATCTTTTGGTCCTGTCTTTTCATTTACTTTCTTTTTACCTTTTTTGCCTTTTTTCTTCCATTTCATCTTCTCTACCCCTTTTCTCTCTTTTCCTCTTGTTTGTCTCCATCTTTTGGTCCTGTCTTTTCATTTACTTTCTTTTTACCTTTTTTGCCTTTTTTCTTCCTTTTCATCTTCTCTACCCCTTTTCTCTCTTTTCCTCTTGTTTGTCTCCATCTTTTGGTCCTGTCTTTTCATTTACTTTCTTTTTACCTTTTTTGCCTTTTTTCTTCCTTTTCATCTTCTCTACCCCTTTTCTCTATTTTCCTCTTGTTTGTCTCCATCTTTTGGTCCTGTCTTTTCATTTACTTTCTTTTTACCTTTTTTGCCTTTTTTCTTCCATTTCATCTTCTCTACCCCTTTTCTCTCTTTTCCTCTTGTTTGTCTCCATCTTTTGGTCCTGTCTTTTCATTTACTTTCTTTTTACCTTTTTTGCCTTTTTTCTTCCTTTTCATCTTCTCTACCCCTTTTCTCTATTTTCCTCTTGTTTGTCTCCATCTTTTGGTCCTGTCTTTTCATTTACTTTCTTTTTACCTTTTTTGCCTTTTTTCTTCCTTTTCATCTTCTCTACCCCTTTTCTCTCTTTTCCTCTTGTTTGTCTCCATCTTTTGGTCCTGTCTTTTCATTTACTTTCTTTTTACCTTTTTTGCCTTTTTTCTTCCATTTCATCTTCTCTACCCCTTTTCTCTCTTTTCCTCTTGTTTGTCTCCATCTTTTGGTCCTGTCTTTTCATTTACTTTCTTTTTACCTTTTTTGCCTTTTTTCTTCCTTTTCATCTTCTCTACCCCTTTTCTCTCTTTTCCTCTTGTTTGTCTCCATCTTTTGGTCCTGTCTTTTAGTTTACTTTCTTTTTACCTTTTTTGCCTTTTTTCATCCATTTCATCTTCTCTACCCCTTTTCTCTCTTTTCCTCTTGTTTGTCTCCATCTTTTGGTCCTGTCTTTTCATTTACTTTCTTTTTACCTTTTTTGCCTTTTTTCTTCCTTTTCATCTTCTCTACCCCTTTTCTCTCTTTTCCTCTTGTTTGTCTCCATCTTTTGGTCCTGTCTTTTCATTTACTTTCTTTTTACCTTTTTTGCCTTTTTTCTTCCTTTTCATCTTCTCTACCCCTTTTCTCTCTTTTCCTCTTGTTTGTCTCCATCTTTTGGTCCTGTCTTTTCATTTACTTTCTTTTTACCTTTTTTGCCTTTTTTCTTCCATTTCATCTTCTCTACCCCTTTTCTCTCTTTTCCTCTTGTTTGTCACCTTCTTTTGATCTTGCCTTTTAATTTTCCTTCTTTTTACCTTTTTTGCCTTTTTTCTTCCATTTCATCTTCTCTACCCCTTTTCTCTCTTTTCCTCTTGTTTGTCTCCATCTTTTGGTCCTGTCTTTTAATTTTCCTTCTTTTTACCTTTTTTGCCTTTTTTCTTCCATTTCATCTTCTCTACCCCTTTTCTCTCTTTTCCTCTTGTTTGTCTCCATCTTTTGGTCCTGTCTTTTCATTTACTTTCTTTTTACCTTTTTTGCCTTTTTTCTTCCTTTTCATCTTCTCTACCCCTTTTCTCTCTTTTCCTCTTGTTTGTCTCCATCTTTTGGTCCTGTCTTTTCATTTACTTTCTTTTTACCTTTTTTGCCTTTTTTCTTCCTTTTCATCTTCTCTACCCCTTTTCTCTATTTTCCTCTTGTTTGTCTCCATCTTTTGGTCCTGTCTTTTCATTTACTTTCTTTTTACCTTTTTTGCCTTTTTTCTTCCATTTCATATTCTCTACCCCTTTTCTCTCTTTTCCTCTTGTTTGTCTCCATCTTTTGGTCCTGTCTTTTCATTTACTTTCTTTTTACCTTTTTTGCCTTTTTTCTTCCTTTTCATCTTCTCTACCCCTTTTCTCTCTTTTCCTCTTGTTTGTCTCCATCTTTTGGTCCTGTCTTTTCATTTACTTTCTTTTTACCTTTTTTGCCTTTTTTCTTCCTTTTCATCTTCTCTACCCCTTTTCTCTATTTTCCTCTTGTTTGTCTCCATCTTTTGGTCCTGTCTTTTCATTTACTTTCTTTTTACCTTTTTTGCCTTTTTTCTTCCATTTCATCTTCTCTACCCCTTTTCTCTCTTTTCCTCTTGTTTGTCTCCATCTTTTGGTCCTGTCTTTTCATTTACTTTCTTTTTACCTTTTTTGCCTTTTTTCTTCCTTTTCATCTTCTCTACCCCTTTTCTCTCTTTTCCTCTTGTTTGTCTCCATCTTTTGGTCCTGTCTTTTCATTTACTTTCTTTTTACCTTTTTTGCCTTTTTTCTTCCTTTTCATCTTCTCTACCCCTTTTCTCTATTTTCCTCTTGTTTGTCTCCATCTTTTGGTCCTGTCTTTTCATTTACTTTCTTTTTACCTTTTTTGCCTTTTTTCTTCCATTTCATCTTCTCTACCCCTTTTCTCTCTTTTCCTCTTGTTTGTCTCCATCTTTTGGTCCTGTCTTTTCATTTACTTTCTTTTTACCTTTTTTGCCTTTTTTCTTCCTTTTCATCTTCTCTACCCCTTTTCTCTCTTTTCCTCTTGTTTGTCTCCATCTTTTGGTCCTGTCTTTTCATTTACTTTCTTTTTACCTTTTTTGCCTTTTTTCTTCCTTTTCATCTTCTCTACCCCTTTTCTCTATTTTCCTCTTGTTTGTCTCCATCTTTTGGTCCTGTCTTTTCATTTACTTTCTTTTTACCTTTTTTGCCTTTTTTCTTCCATTTCATCTTCTCTACCCCTTTTCTCTCTTTTCCTCTTGTTTGTCTCCATCTTTTGGTCCTGTCTTTTCATTTACTTTCTTTTTACCTTTTTTGCCTTTTTTCTTCCTTTTCATCTTCTCTACCCCTTTTCTCTATTTTCCTCTTGTTTGTCTCCATCTTTTGGTCCTGTCTTTTCATTTACTTTCTTTTTACCTTTTTTGCCTTTTTTCTTCCTTTTCATCTTCTCTACCCCTTTTCTCTCTTTTCCTCTTGTTTGTCTCCATCTTTTGGTCCTGTCTTTTCATTTACTTTCTTTTTACCTTTTTTGCCTTTTTTCTTCCATTTCATCTTCTCTACCCCTTTTCTCTCTTTTCCTCTTGTTTGTCTCCATCTTTTGGTCCTGTCTTTTCATTTACTTTCTTTTTACCTTTTTTGCCTTTTTTCTTCCTTTTCATCTTCTCTACCCCTTTTCTCTCTTTTCCTCTTGTTTGTCTCCATCTTTTGGTCCTGTCTTTTAGTTTACTTTCTTTTTACCTTTTTTGCCTTTTTTCTTCCATTTCATCTTCTCTACCCCTTTTCTCTCTTTTCCTCTTGTTTGTCTCCATCTTTTGGTCCTGTCTTTTCATTTACTTTCTTTTTACCTTTTTTGCCTTTTTTCTTCCTTTTCATCTTCTCTACCCCTTTTCTCTCTTTTCCTCTTGTTTGTCTCCATCTTTTGGTCCTGTCTTTTCATTTACTTTCTTTTTACCTTTTTTGCCTTTTTTCTTCCTTTTCATCTTCTCTACCCCTTTTCTCTCTTTTCCTCTTGTTTGTCTCCATCTTTTGGTCCTGTCTTTTCATTTACTTTCTTTTTACCTTTTTTGCCTTTTTTCTTCCATTTCATCTTCTCTACCCCTTTTCTCTCTTTTCCTCTTGTTTGTCACCTTCTTTTGATCTTGCCTTTTAATTTTCCTTCTTTTTACCTTTTTTGCCTTTTTTCTTCCATTTCATCTTCTCTACCCCTTTTCTCTCTTTTCCTCTTGTTTGTCTCCATCTTTTGGTCCTGTCTTTTAATTTTCCTTCTTTTTACCTTTTTTGCCTTTTTTCTTCCATTTCATCTTCTCCACCCCTTTTCTCTCTTTTCCTCTTGTTTGTCACCTTCTTTTGATCTTGCCTTTTAATTTTCCTTCTTTTTACCTTTTTTGCCTTTTTTCTTCCATTTCATCTTTTCTACCCCTTTTCTCTCTTTTCCTCTTGTTTGTCTCCATCTTTTGGTCCTGTCTTTTAATTTTCCTTCTTTTTACCTTTTTTGCCTTTTTTCTTCCATTTCATCTTCTCTACCCCTTTTCTCTCTTTTCCTCTTGTTTGTCACCTTCTTTTGATCTTGCCTTTAAATTTTCCTTCTTTTTACCTTTTTTGCCTTTTTTCTTCCATTTCATCTTCTCTACCCCTTTTCTGTCTTTTCCTCTTGTTTGTCTCCATCTTTTGGTCCTGTCTTTTCATTTACTTTCTTTTTACCTTTTTTGCCTTTTTTCTTCCATTTCATCTTCTCTACCCCTTTTCTCTCTTTTCCTCTTGTTTGTCACCTTCTTTTGATCTTGCCTTTTAATTTTCCTTCTTTTTACCTTTTTTGCCTTTTTTCTTCCATTTCATCTTCTCTACCCCTTTTCTCTCTTTTCCTCTTGTTTGTCTCCATCTTTTGGTCCTGTCTTTTAATTTTCCTTCTTTTTACCTTTTTTGCCTTTTTTCTTCCATTTCATCTTCTCTACCCCTTTTCTCTCTTTTCCTCTTGTTTGTCACCTTCTTTTGATCTTGCCTTTTAATTTTCCTTCTTTTTACCTTTTTTACCTTTTTTCTTCCATTTCATCTTCTCTACCCCTTTTCTCTCTTTTCCTCTTGTTTGTCTCCATCTTTTGGTCCTGTCTTTTCATTTACTTTCTTTTTACCTTTTTTGCCTTTTTTCTTCCTTTTCATCTTCTCTACCCCTTTTCTCTATTTTCCTCTTGTTTGTCTCCATCTTTTGGTCCTGTCTTTTCATTTACTTTCTTTTTACCTTTTTTGCCTTTTTTCTTCCATTTCATCTTCTCTACCCCTTTTCTCTCTTTTCCTCTTGTTTGTCACCTTCTTTTGATCTTGCCTTTTAATTTTCCTTCTTTTTACCTTTTTTGCCTTTTTTCTTCCATTTCATCTTCTCTACCCCTTTTCTCTCTTTTCCTCTTGTTTGTCTCCATCTTTTGGTCCTGTCTTTTAATTTTCCTTCTTTTTACCTTTTTTGCCTTTTTTCTTCCATTTCATCTTCTCTACCCCTTTTCTCTCTTTTCCTCTTGTTTGTCTCCATCTTTTGGTCCTGTCTTTTCATTTACTTTCTTTTTACCTTTTTTGCCTTTTTTCTTCCTTTTCATCTTCTCTACCCCTTTTCTCTCTTTTCCTCTTGTTTGTCTCCATCTTTTGGTCCTGTCTTTTCATTTACTTTCTTTTTACCTTTTTTGCCTTTTTTCTTCCTTTTCATCTTCTCTACCCCTTTTCTCTATTTTCCTCTTGTTTGTCTCCATCTTTTGGTCCTGTCTTTTCATTTACTTTCTTTTTACCTTTTTTGCCTTTTTTCTTCCATTTCATATTCTCTACCCCTTTTCTCTCTTTTCCTCTTGTTTGTCTCCATCTTTTGGTCCTGTCTTTTCATTTACTTTCTTTTTACCTTTTTTGCCTTTTTTCTTCCTTTTCATCTTCTCTACCCCTTTTCTCTCTTTTCCTCTTGTTTGTCTCCATCTTTTGGTCCTGTCTTTTCATTTACTTTCTTTTTACCTTTTTTGCCTTTTTTCTTCCTTTTCATCTTCTCTACCCCTTTTCTCTATTTTCCTCTTGTTTGTCTCCATCTTTTGGTCCTGTCTTTTCATTTACTTTCTTTTTACCTTTTTTGCCTTTTTTCTTCCATTTCATCTTCTCTACCCCTTTTCTCTCTTTTCCTCTTGTTTGTCTCCATCTTTTGGTCCTGTCTTTTCATTTACTTTCTTTTTACCTTTTTTGCCTTTTTTCTTCCTTTTCATCTTCTCTACCCCTTTTCTCTCTTTTCCTCTTGTTTGTCTCCATCTTTTGGTCCTGTCTTTTCATTTACTTTCTTTTTACCTTTTTTGCCTTTTTTCTTCCTTTTCATCTTCTCTACCCCTTTTCTCTATTTTCCTCTTGTTTGTCTCCATCTTTTGGTCCTGTCTTTTCATTTACTTTCTTTTTACCTTTTTTGCCTTTTTTCTTCCATTTCATCTTCTCTACCCCTTTTCTCTCTTTTCCTCTTGTTTGTCTCCATCTTTTGGTCCTGTCTTTTCATTTACTTTCTTTTTACCTTTTTTGCCTTTTTTCTTCCTTTTCATCTTCTCTACCCCTTTTCTCTCTTTTCCTCTTGTTTGTCTCCATCTTTTGGTCCTGTCTTTTCATTTACTTTCTTTTTACCTTTTTTGCCTTTTTTCTTCCTTTTCATCTTCTCTACCCCTTTTCTCTATTTTCCTCTTGTTTGTCTCCATCTTTTGGTCCTGTCTTTTCATTTACTTTCTTTTTACCTTTTTTGCCTTTTTTCTTCCATTTCATCTTCTCTACCCCTTTTCTCTCTTTTCCTCTTGTTTGTCTCCATCTTTTGGTCCTGTCTTTTCATTTACTTTCTTTTTACCTTTTTTGCCTTTTTTCTTCCTTTTCATCTTCTCTACCCCTTTTCTCTATTTTCCTCTTGTTTGTCTCCATCTTTTGGTCCTGTCTTTTCATTTACTTTCTTTTTACCTTTTTTGCCTTTTTTCTTCCTTTTCATCTTCTCTACCCCTTTTCTCTCTTTTCCTCTTGTTTGTCTCCATCTTTTGGTCCTGTCTTTTCATTTACTTTCTTTTTACCTTTTTTGCCTTTTTTCTTCCATTTCATCTTCTCTACCCCTTTTCTCTCTTTTCCTCTTGTTTGTCTCCATCTTTTGGTCCTGTCTTTTCATTTACTTTCTTTTTACCTTTTTTGCCTTTTTTCTTCCTTTTCATCTTCTCTACCCCTTTTCTCTCTTTTCCTCTTGTTTGTCTCCATCTTTTGGTCCTGTCTTTTAGTTTACTTTCTTTTTACCTTTTTTGCCTTTTTTCATCCATTTCATCTTCTCTACCCCTTTTCTCTCTTTTCCTCTTGTTTGTCTCCATCTTTTGGTCCTGTCTTTTCATTTACTTTCTTTTTACCTTTTTTGCCTTTTTTCTTCCTTTTCATCTTCTCTACCCCTTTTCTCTCTTTTCCTCTTGTTTGTCTCCATCTTTTGGTCCTGTCTTTTCATTTACTTTCTTTTTACCTTTTTTGCCTTTTTTCTTCCTTTTCATCTTCTCTACCCCTTTTCTCTCTTTTCCTCTTGTTTGTCTCCATCTTTTGGTCCTGTCTTTTCATTTACTTTCTTTTTACCTTTTTTGCCTTTTTTCTTCCTTTTCATCTTCTCTACCCCTTTTCTCTATTTTCCTCTTGTTTGTCTCCATCTTTTGGTCCTGTCTTTTCATTTACTTTCTTTTTACCTTTTTTGCCTTTTTTCTTCCTTTTCATCTTCTCTACCCCTTTTCTCTCTTTTCCTCTTGTTTGTCTCCATCTTTTGGTCCTGTCTTTTCATTTACTTTCTTTTTACCTTTTTTGCCTTTTTTCTTCCATTTCATCTTCTCTACCCCTTTTCTCTCTTTTCCTCTTGTTTGTCTCCATCTTTTGGTCCTGTCTTTTCATTTACTTTCTTTTTACCTTTTTTGCCTTTTTTCTTCCTTTTCATCTTCTCTACCCCTTTTCTCTCTTTTCCTCTTGTTTGTCTCCATCTTTTGGTCCTGTCTTTTAGTTTACTTTCTTTTTACCTTTTTTGCCTTTTTTCATCCATTTCATCTTCTCTACCCCTTTTCTCTCTTTTCCTCTTGTTTGTCTCCATCTTTTGGTCCTGTCTTTTCATTTACTTTCTTTTTACCTTTTTTGCCTTTTTTCTTCCTTTTCATCTTCTCTACCCCTTTTCTCTCTTTTCCTCTTGTTTGTCTCCATCTTTTGGTCCTGTCTTTTCATTTACTTTCTTTTTACCTTTTTTGCCTTTTTTCTTCCATTTCATCTTCTCTACCCCTTTTCTCTCTTTTCCTCTTGTTTGTCACCTTCTTTTGATCTTGCCTTTTAATTTTCCTTCTTTTTACCTTTTTTGCCTTTTTTCTTCCTTTTCATCTTCTCTACCCCTTTTCTCTCTTTTCCTCTTGTTTGTCTCCATCTTTTGGTCCTGTCTTTTAGTTTACTTTCTTTTTACCTTTTTTGCCTTTTTTCATCCATTTCATCTTCTCTACCCCTTTTCTCTCTTTTCCTCTTGTTTGTCTCCATCTTTTGGTCCTGTCTTTTCATTTACTTTCTTTTTACCTTTTTTGCCTTTTTTCTTCCTTTTCATCTTCTCTACCCCTTTTCTCTCTTTTCCTCTTGTTTGTCTCCATCTTTTGGTCCTGTCTTTTCATTTACTTTCTTTTTACCTTTTTTGCCTTTTTTCTTCCATTTCATCTTCTCTACCCCTTTTCTCTCTTTTCCTCTTGTTTGTCACCTTCTTTTGATCTTGCCTTTTAATTTTCCTTCTTTTTACCTTTTTTGCCTTTTTTCTTCCTTTTCATCTTCTCTACCCCTTTTCTCTCTTTTCCTCTTGTTTGTCTCCATCTTTTGGTCCTGTCTTTTAGTTTACTTTCTTTTTACCTTTTTTGCCTTTTTTCATCCATTTCATCTTCTCTACCCCTTTTCTCTCTTTTCCTCTTGTTTGTCTCCATCTTTTGGTCCTGTCTTTTCATTTACTTTCTTTTTACCTTTTTTGCCTTTTTTCTTCCTTTTCATCTTCTCTACCCCTTTTCTCTCTTTTCCTCTTGTTTGTCTCCATCTTTTGGTCCTGTCTTTTCATTTACTTTCTTTTTACCTTTTTTGCCTTTTTTCTTCCATTTCATCTTCTCTACCCCTTTTCTCTCTTTTCCTCTTGTTTGTCACCTTCTTTTGATCTTGCCTTTTAATTTTCCTTCTTTTTACCTTTTTTGCCTTTTTTCTTCCTTTTCATCTTCTCTACCCCTTTTCTCTCTTTTCCTCTTGTTTGTCTCCATCTTTTGGTCCTGTCTTTTAGTTTACTTTCTTTTTACCTTTTTTGCCTTTTTTCATCCATTTCATCTTCTCTACCCCTTTTCTCTCTTTTCCTCTTGTTTGTCTCCATCTTTTGGTCCTGTCTTTTCATTTACTTTCTTTTTACCTTTTTTGCCTTTTTTCTTCCTTTTCATCTTCTCTACCCCTTTTCTCTCTTTTCCTCTTGTTTGTCTCCATCTTTTGGTCCTGTCTTTTCATTTACTTTCTTTTTACCTTTTTTGCCTTTTTTCTTCCATTTCATCTTCTCTACCCCTTTTCTCTCTTTTCCTCTTGTTTGTCACCTTCTTTTGATCTTGCCTTTTAATTTTCCTTCTTTTTACCTTTTTTGCCTTTTTTCTTCCATTTCATCTTCTCTACCCCTTTTCTCTCTTTTCCTCTTGTTTGTCTCCATCTTTTGGTCCTGTCTTTTAATTTTCCTTCTTTTTACCTTTTTTGCCTTTTTTCTTCCATTTCATCTTCTCCACCCCTTTTCTCTCTTTTCCTCTTGTTTGTCACCTTCTTTTGATCTTGCCTTTTAATTTTCCTTCTTTTTACCTTTTTTGCCTTTTTTCTTCCATTTCATCTTTTCTACCCCTTTTCTCTCTTTTCCTCTTGTTTGTCTCCATCTTTGGTCCTGTCTTTTAATTTTCCTTCTTTTTACCTTTTTTGCCTTTTTTCTTCCATTTCATCTTCTCTACCCCTTTTCTCTCTTTTCCTCTTGTTTGTCACCTTCTTTTGATCTTGCCTTTAAATTTTCCTTCTTTTTACCTTTTTTGCCTTTTTTCTTCCATTTCATCTTCTCTACCCCTTTTCTCTCTTTTCCTCTTGTTTGTCTCCATCTTTTGGTCCTGTCTTTTCATTTACTTTCTTTTTACCTTTTTTGCCTTTTTTCTTCCATTTCATCTTCTCTACCCCTTTTCTCTCTTTTCCTCTTGTTTGTCACCTTCTTTTGATCTTGCCTTTTAATTTTCCTTCTTTTTACCTTTTTTGCCTTTTTTCTTCCATTTCATCTTCTCTACCCCTTTTCTCTCTTTTCCTCTTGTTTGTCTCCATCTTTTGGTCCTGTCTTTTAATTTTCCTTCTTTTTACCTTTTTTGCCTTTTTTCTTCCATTTCATCTTCTCTACCCCTTTTCTCTCTTTTCCTCTTGTTTGTCACCTTCTTTTGATCTTGCCTTTTAATTTTCCTTCTTTTTACCTTTTTTGCCTTTTTTCTTCCATTTCATCTTCTCTACCCCTTTTCTCTCTTTTCCTCTTGTTTGTCTCCATCTTTTGGTCCTGTCTTTTCATTTACTTTCTTTTTACCTTTTTTGCCTTTTTTCTTCCTTTTCATCTTCTCTACCCCTTTTCTCTCTTTTCCTCTTGTTTGTCTCCATCTTTTGGTCCTGTCTTTTCATTTACTTTCTTTTTACCTTTTTTGCCTTTTTTCTTCCATTTCATATTCTCTACCCCTTTTCTCTCTTTTCCTCTTGTTTGTCTCCATCTTTTGGTCCTGTCTTTTCATTTACTTTCTTTTTACCTTTTTTGCCTTTTTTCTTCCATTTCATCTTCTCTACCCCTTTTCTCTCTTTTCCTCTTGTTTGTCACCTTCTTTTGATCTTGCCTTTTCATTTTCCTTCTTTTTACCTTTTTTGCCTTTTTTCTTCCATTTCATCTTCTCTACCCCTTTTCTCTCTTTTCCTCTTGTTTGTCTCCATCTTTTGGTCCTGTCTTTTAATTTTCCTTCTTTTTACCTTTTTTGCCTTTTTTCTTCCATTTCATCTTCTCTACCCCTTTTCTCTCTTTTCCTCTTGTTTGTCAGCTTCTTTTGATCTTGCCTTTTAATTTTCCTTCTTTTTACCTTTTTTGCCTTTTTTCTTCCATTTCATCTTCTCTACCCCTTTTCTCTCTTTTCCTCTTGTTTGTCTCCATCTTTTGGTCCTGTCTTTTCATTTACTTTCTTTTTACCTTTTTTGCCTTTTTTCTTCCTTTTCATCTTCTCTACCCCTTTTCTCTCTTTTCCTCTTGTTTGTCTCCATCTTTTGGTCCTGTCTTTTCATTTACTTTCTTTTTACCTTTTTTGCCTTTTTTCTTCCATTTCATCTTCTCTACCCCTTTTCTCTCTTTTCCTCTTGTTTGTCTCCATCTTTTGGTCCTGTCTTTTCATTTACTTTCTTTTTACCTTTTTTGCCTTTTTTCTTCCTTTTCATCTTCTCTACCCCTTTTCTCTCTTTTCCTCTTGTTTGTCTCCATCTTTTGGTCCTGTCTTTTCATTTACTTTCTTTTTACCTTTTTTGCCTTTTTTCTTCCATTTCATCTTCTCTACCCCTTTTCTCTCTTTTCCTCTTGTTTGTCACCTTCTTTTGATCTTGCCTTTTAATTTTCCTTCTTTTTACCTTTTTTGCCTTTTTTCTTCCATTTCATCTTCTCTACCCCTTTTCTCTCTTTTCCTCTTGTTTGTCTCCATCTTTTGGTCCTGTCTTTTAATTTTCCTTCTTTTTACCTTTTTTGCCTTTTTTCTTCCATTTCATCTTCTCTACCCCTTTTCTCTCTTTTCCTCTTGTTTGTCTCCATCTTTTGGTCCTGTCTTTTCATTTACTTTCTTTTTACCTTTTTTGCCTTTTTTCTTCCTTTTCATCTTCTCTACCCCTTTTCTCTCTTTTCCTCTTGTTTGTCTCCATCTTTTGGTCCTGTCTTTTCATTTACTTTCTTTTTACCTTTTTTGCCTTTTTTCTTCCTTTTCATCTTCTCTACCCCTTTTCTCTCTTTTCCTCTTGTTTGTCTCCATCTTTTGGTCCTGTCTTTTCATTTACTTTCTTTTTACCTTTTTTGCCTTTTTTCTTCCATTTCATCTTCTCTACCCCTTTTCTCTCTTTTCCTCTTGTTTGTCTCCATCTTTTGGTCCTGTCTTTTCATTTACTTTCTTTTTACCTTTTTTGCCTTTTTTCTTCCATTTCATCTTCTCTACCCCTTTTCTCTCTTTTCCTCTTGTTTGTCTCCATCTTTTGGTCCTGTCTTTTCATTTACTTTCTTTTTACCTTTTTTGCCTTTTTTCTTCCTTTTCATCTTCTCTACCCCTTTTCTCTCTTTTCCTCTTGTTTGTCTCCATCTTTTGGTCCTGTCTTTTCATTTACTTTCTTTTTACCTTTTTTGCCTTTTTTCTTCCTTTTCATCTTCTCTACCCCTTTTCTCTCTTTTCCTCTTGTTTGTCTCCATCTTTTGGTCCTGTCTTTTCATTTACTTTCTTTTTACCTTTTTTGCCTTTTTTCTTCCATTTCATCTTCTCTACCCCTTTTCTCTCTTTTCCTCTTGTTTGTCTCCATCTTTTGGTCCTGTCTTTTCATTTACTTTCTTTTTACCTTTTTTGCCTTTTTTCTTCCATTTCATCTTCTCTACCCCTTTTCTCTCTTTTCCACTTGTTTGTCTCCATCTTTTGGTCCTGTCTTTTCATTTACTTTCTTTTTACCTTTTTTGCCTTTTTTCTTCCTTTTCATCTTCTCTACCCCTTTTCTCTCTTTTCCTCTTGTTTGTCTCCATCTTTTGGTCCTGTCTTTTCATTTACTTTCTTTTTACCTTTTTTGCCTTTTTTCTTCCTTTTCATCTTCTCTACCCCTTTTCTCTCTTTTCCTCTTGTTTGTCTCCATCTTTTGGTCCTGTCTTTTCATTTACTTTCTTTTTACCTTTTTTGCCTTTTTTCTTCCATTTCATCTTCTCTACCCCTTTTCTCTCTTTTCCTCTTGTTTGTCACCTTCTTTTGATCTTGCCTTTTAATTTTCCTTCTTTTTACCTTTTTTGCCTTTTTTCTTCCATTTCATCTTCTCTACCCCTTTTCTCTCTTTTCCTCTTGTTTGTCTCCATCTTTTGGTCCTGTCTTTTAATTTTCCTTCTTTTTACCTTTTTTGCCTTTTTTCTTCCATTTCATCTTCTCTACCCCTTTTCTCTCTTTTCCTCTTGTTTGTCACCTTCTTTTGATCTTGCCTTTTAATTTTCCTTCTTTTTACCTTTTTTGCCTTTTTTCTTCCATTTCATCTTCTCTACCCCTTTTCTCTCTTTTCCTCTTGTTTGTCTCCATCTTTTGGTCCTGTCTTTTAATTTTCCTTCTTTTTACCTTTTTTGCCTTTTTTCTTCCATTTCATCTTCTCTACCCCTTTTCTCTCTTTTCCTCTTGTTTGTCACCTTCTTTTGATCTTGCCTTTTAATTTTCCTTCTTTTTACCTTTTTTGCCTTTTTTCTTCCATTTCATCTTCTCTACCCCTTTTCTCTCTTTTCCTCTTGTTTGTCTCCATCTTTTGGTCCTGTCTTTTCATTTACTTTCTTTTTACCTTTTTTGCCTTTTTTCTTCCATTTCATCTTCTCTACCCCTTTTCTCTCTTTTCCTCTTGTTTGTCACCTTCTTTTGATCTTGCCTTTTAATTTTCCTTCTTTTTACCTTTTTTGCCTTTTTTCTTCCATTTCATCTTCTCTACCCCTTTTCTCTCTTTTCCTCTTGTTTGTCTCCATCTTTTGGTCCTGTCTTTTAATTTTCCTTCTTTTTACCTTTTTTGCCTTTTTTCTTCCATTTCATCTTCTCTACCCCTTTTCTCTCTTTTCCTCTTGTTTGTCACCTTCTTTTGATCTTGCCTTTTAATTTTCCTTCTTTTTACCTTTTTTGCCTTTTTTCTTCCATTTCATCTTCTCTACCCCTTTTCTCTCTTTTCCTCTTGTTTGTCTCCATCTTTTGGTCCTGTCTTTTCATTTACTTTCTTTTTACCTTTTTTGCCTTTTTTCTTCCTTTTCATCTTCTCTACCCCTTTTCTCTCTTTTCCTCTTGTTTGTCTCCATCTTTTGGACCTGTCTTTTCATTTACTTTCTTTTTACCTTTTTTGCCTTTTTTCTTCCATTTCATCTTCTCTACCCCTTTTCTCTCTTTTCCTCTTGTTTGTCTCCATCTTTTGGTCCTGTCTTTTCATTTACTTTCTTTTTACCTTTTTTGCCTTTTTTCTTCCTTTTCATCTTCTCTACCCCTTTTCTCTCTTTTCCTCTTGTTTGTCTCCATCTTTTGGTCCTGTCTTTTCATTTACTTTCTTTTTACCTTTTTTGCCTTTTTTCTTCCATTTCATCTTCTCTACCCCTTTTCTCTCTTTTCCTCATGTTTGTCACCTTCTTTTGATCTTGCCTTTTAATTTTCCTTCTTTTTACCTTTTTTGCCTTTTTTCTTCCATTTCATCTTCTCTACCCCTTTTCTCTCTTTTCCTCTTGTTTGTCTCCATCTTTTGGTCCTGTCTTTTAATTTTCCTTCTTTTTACCTTTTTTGCCTTTTTTCTTCCATTTCATCTTCTCTACCCCTTTTCTCTCTTTTCCTCTTGTTTGTCTCCATCTTTTGGTCCTGTCTTTTCATTTACTTTCTTTTTACCTTTTTTGCCTTTTTTCTTCCTTTTCATCTTCTCTACCCCTTTTCTCTCTTTTCCTCTTGTTTGTCTCCATCTTTTGGTCCTGTCTTTTCATTTACTTTCTTTTTACCTTTTTTGCCTTTTTTCTTCCTTTTCATCTTCTCTACCCCTTTTCTCTATTTTCCTCTTGTTTGTCACCATCTTTTGGTCCTGTCTTTTCATTTACTTTCTTTTTACCTTTTTTGCCTTTTTTCTTCCATTTCATCTTCTCTACCCCTTTTCTCTCTTTTCCTCTTGTTTGTCACCTTCTTTTGATCTTGCCTTTTAATTTTCCTTCTTTTTACCTTTTTTGCCTTTTTTCTTCCTTTTCATCTTCTCTACCCCTTTTCTCTCTTTTCCTCTTGTTTGTTACCTTCTTTTGATCTTGCCTTTTAATTTTCCTTCTTTTTACCTTTTTGCCTTTTTTCTTCCATTTCATCTTCTCTACCCCTTTTCTCTCTTTTCCTCTTCTTTGTCTCCATCTTTTGGTCCTGTCTTTTCATTTTCCTTCTTTTTACCTTTTTTGCCTTTTTTCTTCCATTTCATCTTCTCTACCCCTTTTCTCTATTTTCCTCTTGTTTGTCTCCATCTTTTGGTCCTGTCTTTTCATTTACTTTCTTTTTACCTTTTTGCCTTTTTTCTTCCTTTTCATCTTCTCTACCCCTTTTCTCTCTTTTCCTCTTGTTTGTCACCTTCTTTTGATCTTGCCTTTTAATTTTCCTTCTTTTTACCTTTTTTGCCTTTTTACTTCCATTTCATCTTCTCTACCCCTTTTCTCTCTTTTCCTCTTGTTTGTCTCCATCTTTTGGTCCTGTCTTTTCATTTTCCTTCTTTTTACCTTTTTTGCCTTTTTTCTTCCATTTCATCTTCTCTACCCCTTTTCTCTCTTTTCCTCTTGTTTGTCTCCATCTTTTGGTCCTGTCTTTTAATTTTCCTTCTTTTTACCTTTTTTGCCTTTTTTCTTCCATTTCATCTTCTCTACCCCTTTTCTCTCTTTTCCTCTTGTTTGTCTCCATCTTTTGGTCCTGTCTTTTAATTTTCCTTCTTTTTACCTTTTTTGCCTTTTTTCTTCCATTTCATCTTCTCTACCCCTTTTCTCTCTTTTCCTCTTGTTTGTCTCCATCTTTTGGTCCTGTCTTTTAATTTTCCTTCTTTTTACCTTTTTTGACTTTTTTCTTCCATTTCATCTTCTCTACCCCTTTTCTCTATTTTCCTCTTGTTTGTCTCCATCTTTTGGTCCTGTCTTTTCATTTACTTTCTTTTTACCTTTTTTGCCTTTTTTCTTCCTTTCATCTTCTCTACCACTTTTCTCTCTTTTCCTCTTGTTTGTCTCCATCTTTTGGTCCTGTCTTTTCATTTACTTTCTTTTTACCTTTTTTGCCTTTTTTCTTCCTTTTCATCTTCTCTACCCCTTTTCTCTATTTTCCTCTTGTTTGTCACCATCTTTTGGTCCTGTCTTTTCATTTACTTTCTTTTTACCTTTTTTGCCTTTTTTCTTCCATTTCATCTTCTCTACCCCTTTTCTCTCTTTTCCTCTTGTTTGTTACCTTCTTTTGATCTTGCCTTTTAATTTTCCTTCTTTTTACCTTTTTTGCCTTTTTTCTTCCTTTTCATCTTCTCTACCCCTTTTCTCTCTTTTCCTCTTGTTTGTTACCTTCTTTTGATCTTGCCTTTTAATTTTCCTTCTTTTTACCTTTTTTGCCTTTTTTCTTCCTTTTCATCTTCTCTACCCCTTTTCTCTCTTTTCCTCTTCTTTGTCTCCATCTTTTGGTCCTGTCTTTTCATTTTCCTTCTTTTTACCTTTTTTGCCTTTTTTCTTCCATTTCATCTTCTCTACCCCTTTTCTCTATTTTCCTCTTGTTTGTCTCCATCTTTTGGTCCTGTCTTTTCATTTACTTTCTTTTTACCTTTTTGCCTTTTTTCTTCCTTTTCATCTTCTCTACCCCTTTTCTCTCTTTTCCTCTTGTTTGTCACCTTCTTTTGATCTTGCCTTTTAATTTTCCTTCTTTTTACCTTTTTGCCTTTTTTCTTCCATTTCATCTTCTCTACCCCTTTTCTCTCTTTTCCTCTTGTTTGTCACCTTCTTTTGATCTTGCCTTTTAATTTTCCTTCTTTTTACCTTTTTTGCCTTTTTTCTTCCTTTTCATCTTCTCTACCCCTTTTCTCTCTTTTCCTCTTGTTTGTTACCTTCTTTTGATCTTGCCTTTTAATTTTCCTTCTTTTTACCTTTTTTGCCTTTTTTCTTCCATTTCATCTTCTCTACCCCTTTTCTCTCTTTTCCTCTTGTTTGTCTCCATCTTTGGGTCCTGTCTTTTCATTTTCCTTCTTTTTACCTTTTTTGCCTTTTTTCTTCCATTTCATCTTCTCTACCCCTTTTCTCTCTTTTCCTCTTGTTTGTCTCCATCTTTTGGTCCTGTCTTTTCATTTACTTTCTTTTTAACTTTTTTGCCTTTTTTCTTCCTTTTCATCTTCTCTACCCCTTTTCTCTCTTTTCCTCTTGTTTGTCACCTTCTTTTGATCTTGCCTTTTAATTTTCCTTCTTTTTACCTTTTTTGCCTTTTTTCTTCCATTTCATCTTCTCTACCCCTTTTCTCTCTTTTCCTCTTGTTTGTCTCCATCTTTTGGTCCTGTCTTTTAATTTTCCTTCTTTTTACCTTTTTTGCCTTTTTTCTTCCATTTCATCTTCTCTACCCCTTTTCTCTCTTTTCCTCTTGTTTGTCTCCATCTTTTGGTCCTGTCTTTTCATTTACTTTCTTTTTACCTTTTTGCCTTTTTTCTTCCTTTTCATCTTCTCTACCCCTTTTCTCTATTTTCCTCTTGTTTGTCTCCATCTTTTGGTCCTGTCTTTTCATTTACTTTCTTTTTACCTTTTTTGCCTTTTTTCTTCCTTTTCATCTTCTCTACCCCTTTTCTCTCTTTTCCTCTTGTTTGTCTCCATCTTTTGGTCCTGTCTTTTCATTTACTTTCTTTTTACCTTTTTTGCCTTTTTTCTTCCATTTCATCTTCTCTACCCCTTTTCTCTCTTTTCCTCTTGTTTGTCACCTTCTTTTGATCTTGCCTTTTAATTTTCCTTCTTTTTACCTTTTTTGCCTTTTTTCTTCCTTTTCATCTTCTCTACCCCTTTTCTCTCTTTTCCTCTTGTTTGTTACCTTCTTTTGATCTTGCCTTTTAATTTTCCTTCTTTTTACCTTTTTTGCCTTTTTTCTTCCATTTCATCTTCTCTACCCCTTTTCTCTCTTTTCCTCTTCTTTGTCTCCATCTTTTGGTCCTGTCTTTTCATTTTCCTTCTTTTTACCTTTTTTGCCTTTTTTCTTCCATTTCATCTTCTCTACCCCTTTTCTCTATTTTCCTCTTGTTTGTCTCCATCTTTTGGTCCTGTCTTTTCATTTACTTTCTTTTTACCTTTTTGCCTTTTTTCTTCCTTTTCATCTTCTCTACCCCTTTTCTCTATTTTCCTGTTGTTTGTCTCCATCTTTTGGTCCTGTCTTTTCATTTACTTTCTTTTTACCTTTTTTGCCTTTTTTCTTCCTTTTCATCTTCTCTACCCCTTTTCTCTCTTTTCCTCTTGTTTGTCTCCATCTTTTGGTCCTGTCTTTTCATTTACTTTCTTTTTACCTTTTTTGCCTTTTTTCTTCCTTTTCATCTTCTCTACCCCTTTTCTCTATTTTCCTCTTGTTTGTCTCCATCTTTTGGTCCTGTCTTTTCATTTACTTTCTTTTTACCTTTTTTGCCTTTTTTCTTCCATTGCATCTTCTCTACCCCTTTTCTCTATTTTCCTCTTGTTTGTCTCCATCTTTTGGTCCTGTCTTTTCATTTACTTTCTTTTTACCTTTTTTGCCTTTTTTCTTCCTTTTCATCTTCTCTACCCCTTTTCTCTCTTTTCCTCTTGTTTGTCTCCATCTTTTGGTCCTGTCTTTTCATTTACTTTCTTTTTACCTTTTTTGCCTTTTTTCTTCCTTTTCATCTTCTCTACCCCTTTTCTCTCTTTTCCTCTTGTTTGTCTCCATCTTTTGGACCTGTCTTTTCATTTACTTTCTTTTTACCTTTTTTGCCTTTTTTCTTCCATTTCATCTTCTCTACCCCTTTTCTCTCTTTTCCTCTTGTCTTTTCATTTACTTTCTTTTTACCTTTTTTGCCTTTTTTCTTCCTTTTCATCTTCTCTACCCCTTTTCTCTCTTTTCCTCTTGTTTGTCTCCATCTTTTGGTCCTGTCTTTTCATTTACTTTCTTTTGACCTTTTTTGCCTTTTTTCTTCCATTTCATCTTCTCTACCCCTTTTCTCTCTTTTCCTCATGTTTGTCACCTTCTTTTGATCTTGCCTTTTAATTTTCCTTCTTTTTACCTTTTTTGCCTTTTTTCTTCCATTTCATCTTCTCTACCCCTTTTCTCTCTTTTCCTCTTGTTTGTCTCCATCTTTTGGTCCTGTCTTTTAATTTTCCTTCTTTTTACCTTTTTTGCCTTTTTTCTTCCATTTCATCTTCTCTACCCCTTTTCTCTCTTTTCCTCTTGTTTGTCTCCATCTTTTGGTCCTGTCTTTTCATTTACTTTCTTTTTACCTTTTTTGCCTTTTTTCTTCCTTTTCATCTTCTCTACCCCTTTTCTCTCTTTTCCTCTTGTTTGTCTCCATCTTTTGGTCCTGTCTTTTCATTTACTTTCTTTTTACCTTTTTTGCCTTTTTTCTTCCTTTTCATCTTCTCTACCCCTTTTCTCTATTTTCCTCTTGTTTGTCACCATCTTTTGGTCCTGTCTTTTCATTTACTTTCTTTTTACCTTTTTTGCCTTTTTTCTTCCATTTCATCTTCTCTACCCCTTTTCTCTCTTTTCCTCTTGTTTGTCACCTTCTTTTGATCTTGCCTTTTAATTTTCCTTCTTTTTACCTTTTTTGCCTTTTTTCTTCCTTTTCATCTTCTCTACCCCTTTTCTCTCTTTTCCTCTTGTTTGTTACCTTCTTTTGATCTTGCCTTTTAATTTTCCTTCTTTTTACCTTTTTTGCCTTTTTTCTTCCATTTCATCTTCTCTACCCCTTTTCTCTCTTTTCCTCTTGTTTGTCTCCATCTTTTGGTCCTGTCTTTTAATTTTCCTTCTTTTTACCTTTTTTGCCTTTTTTCTTCCATTTCATCTTCTCTACCCCTTTTCTCTCTTTTCCTCTTGTTTGTCTCCATCTTTTGGTCCTGTCTTTTCATTTACTTTCTTTTTACCTTTTTTGCCTTTTTTCTTCCTTTTCATCTTCTCTACCCCTTTTCTCTCTTTTCCTCTTGTTTGTCTCCATCTTTTGGTCCTGTCTTTTCATTTACTTTCTTTTTACCTTTTTTGCCTTTTTTCTTCCTTTTCATCTTCTCTACCCCTTTTCTCTATTTTCCTCTTGTTTGTCACCATCTTTTGGTCCTGTCTTTTCATTTACTTTCTTTTTACCTTTTTTGCCTTTTTTCTTCCATTTCATCTTCTCTACCCCTTTTCTCTCTTTTCCTCTTGTTTGTCACCTTCTTTTGATCTTGCCTTTTAATTTTCCTTCTTTTTACCTTTTTTGCCTTTTTTCTTCCTTTTCATCTTCTCTACCCCTTTTCTCTCTTTTCCTCTTGTTTGTTACCTTCTTTTGATCTTGCCTTTTAATTTTCCTTCTTTTTACCTTTTTTGCCTTTTTTCTTCCATTTCATCTTCTCTACCCCTTTTCTCTCTTTTCCTCTTCTTTGTCTCCATCTTTTGGTCCTGTCTTTTCATTTTCCTTCTTTTTACCTTTTTTGCCTTTTTTCTTCCATTTCATCTTCTCTACCCCTTTTCTCTATTTTCCTCTTGTTTGTCTCCATCTTTTGGTCCTGTCTTTTCATTTACTTTCTTTTTACCTTTTTGCCTTTTTTCTTCCTTTTCATCTTCTCTACCCCTTTTCTCTCTTTTCCTCTTGTTTGTCACCTTCTTTTGATCTTGCCTTTTAATTTTCCTTCTTTTTACCTTTTTTGCCTTTTTACTTCCATTTCATCTTCTCTACCCCTTTTCTCTCTTTTCCTCTTGTTTGTCTCCATCTTTTGGTCCTGTCTTTTCATTTTCCTTCTTTTTACCTTTTTTGCCTTTTTTCTTCCATTTCATCTTCTCTACCCCTTTTCTCTCTTTTCCTCTTGTTTGTCTCCATCTTTTGGTCCTGTCTTTTAATTTTCCTTCTTTTTACCTTTTTTGCCTTTTTTCTTCCATTTCATCTTCTCTACCCCTTTTCTCTCTTTTCCTCTTGTTTGTCTCCATCTTTTGGTCCTGTCTTTTAATTTTCCTTCTTTTTACCTTTTTTGCCTTTTTTCTTCCATTTCATCTTCTCTACCCCTTTTCTCTCTTTTCCTCTTGTTTGTCTCCATCTTTTGGTCCTGTCTTTTAATTTTCCTTCTTTTTACCTTTTTTGCCTTTTTTCTTCCATTTCATCTTCTCTACCCCTTTTCTCTATTTTCCTCTTGTTTGTCTCCATCTTTTGGTCCTGTCTTTTCATTTACTTTCTTTTTACCTTTTTTGCCTTTTTTCTTCCTTTCATCTTCTCTACCACTTTTCTCTCTTTTCCTCTTGTTTGTCTCCATCTTTTGGTCCTGTCTTTTCATTTACTTTCTTTTTACCTTTTTTGCCTTTTTTCTTCCTTTTCATCTTCTCTACCCCTTTTCTCTATTTTCCTCTTGTTTGTCACCATCTTTTGGTCCTGTCTTTTCATTTACTTTCTTTTTACCTTTTTTGCCTTTTTTCTTCCATTTCATCTTCTCTACCCCTTTTCTCTCTTTTCCTCTTGTTTGTTACCTTCTTTTGATCTTGCCTTTTAATTTTCCTTCTTTTTACCTTTTTTGCCTTTTTTCTTCCTTTTCATCTTCTCTACCCCTTTTCTCTCTTTTCCTCTTGTTTGTTACCTTCTTTTGATCTTGCCTTTTAATTTTCCTTCTTTTTACCTTTTTTGCCTTTTTTCTTCCTTTTCATCTTCTCTACCCCTTTTCTCTCTTTTCCTCTTCTTTGTCTCCATCTTTTGGTCCTGTCTTTTCATTTTCCTTCTTTTTACCTTTTTTGCCTTTTTTCTTCCATTTCATCTTCTCTACCCCTTTTCTCTATTTTCCTCTTGTTTGTCTCCATCTTTTGGTCCTGTCTTTTCATTTACTTTCTTTTTACCTTTTTGCCTTTTTTCTTCCTTTTCATCTTCTCTACCCCTTTTCTCTCTTTTCCTCTTGTTTGTCACCTTCTTTTGATCTTGCCTTTTAATTTTCCTTCTTTTTACCTTTTTGCCTTTTTTCTTCCATTTCATCTTCTCTACCCCTTTTCTCTCTTTTCCTCTTGTTTGTCACCTTCTTTTGATCTTGCCTTTTAATTTTCCTTCTTTTTACCTTTTTTGCCTTTTTTCTTCCTTTTCATCTTCTCTACCCCTTTTCTCTCTTTTCCTCTTGTTTGTTACCTTCTTTTGATCTTGCCTTTTAATTTTCCTTCTTTTTACCTTTTTTGCCTTTTTTCTTCCATTTCATCTTCTCTACCCCTTTTCTCTCTTTTCCTCTTGTTTGTCTCCATCTTTGGGTCCTGTCTTTTCATTTTCCTTCTTTTTACCTTTTTTGCCTTTTTTCTTCCATTTCATCTTCTCTACCCCTTTTCTCTCTTTTCCTCTTGTTTGTCTCCATCTTTTGGTCCTGTCTTTTCATTTACTTTCTTTTTAACTTTTTTGCCTTTTTTCTTCCTTTTCATCTTCTCTACCCCTTTTCTCTCTTTTCCTCTTGTTTGTCACCTTCTTTTGATCTTGCCTTTTAATTTTCCTTCTTTTTACCTTTTTTGCCTTTTTTCTTCCTTTTCATCTTCTCTACCCCTTTTCTCTCTTTTCCTCTTGTTTGTTACCTTCTTTTGATCTTGCCTTTTAATTTTCGTTCTTTTTACCTTTTTTGCCTTTTTTCTTCCATTTCATCTTCTCTACCCCTTTTCTCTCTTTTCCTCTTCTTTGTCTCCATCTTTTGGTCCTGTCTTTTCATTTTCCTTCTTTTTACCTTTTTTGCCTTTTTTCTTCCATTTCATCTTCTCTACCCCTTTTCTCTCTTTTCCTCTTGTTTGTCTCCATCTTTTGGTCCTGTCTTTTAATTTTCCTTCTTTTTACCTTTTTTGCCTTTTTTCTTCCATTTCATCTTCTCTACCCCTTTTCTCTCTTTTCCTCTTGTTTGTCTCCATCTTTTGGTCCTGTCTTTTCATTTACTTTCTTTTTACCTTTTTGCCTTTTTTCTTCCTTTTCATCTTCTCTACCCCTTTTCTCTATTTTCCTCTTGTTTGTCTCCATCTTTTGGTCCTGTCTTTTCATTTACTTTCTTTTTACCTTTTTTGCCTTTTTTCTTCCTTTTCATCTTCTCTACCCCTTTTCTCTCTTTTCCTCTTGTTTGTCTCCATCTTTTGGTCCTGTCTTTTCATTTACTTTCTTTTTACCTTTTTTGCCTTTTTTCTTCCATTTCATCTTCTCTACCCCTTTTCTCTCTTTTCCTCTTGTTTGTCACCTTCTTTTGATCTTGCCTTTTAATTTTCCTTCTTTTTACCTTTTTTGCCTTTTTTCTTCCTTTTCATCTTCTCTACCCCTTTTCTCTCTTTTCCTCTTGTTTGTTACCTTCTTTTGATCTTGCCTTTTAATTTTCCTTCTTTTTACCTTTTTTGCCTTTTTTCTTCCATTTCATCTTCTCTACCCCTTTTCTCTCTTTTCCTCTTCTTTGTCTCCATCTTTTGGTCCTGTCTTTTCATTTTCCTTCTTTTTACCTTTTTTGCCTTTTTTCTTCCATTTCATCTTCTCTACCCCTTTTCTCTATTTTCCTCTTGTTTGTCTCCATCTTTTGGTCCTGTCTTTTCATTTACTTTCTTTTTACCTTTTTGCCTTTTTTCTTCCTTTTCATCTTCTCTACCCCTTTTCTCTATTTTCCTGTTGTTTGTCTCCATCTTTTGGTCCTGTCTTTTCATTTACTTTCTTTTTACCTTTTTTGCCTTTTTTCTTCCTTTTCATCTTCTCTACCCCTTTTCTCTCTTTTCCTCTTGTTTGTCTCCATCTTTTGGTCCTGTCTTTTCATTTACTTTCTTTTTACCTTTTTTGCCTTTTTTCTTCCTTTTCATCTTCTCTACCCCTTTTCTCTATTTTCCTCTTGTTTGTCTCCATCTTTTGGTCCTGTCTTTTCATTTACTTTCTTTTTACCTTTTTTGCCTTTTTTCTTCCATTGCATCTTCTCTACCCCTTTTCTCTATTTTCCTCTTGTTTGTCTCCATCTTTTGGTCCTGTCTTTTCATTTACTTTCTTTTTACCTTTTTTGCCTTTTTTCTTCCTTTTCATCTTCTCTACCCCTTTTCTCTCTTTTCCTCTTGTTTGTCTCCATCTTTTGGTCCTGTCTTTTCATTTACTTTCTTTTTACCTTTTTTGCCTTTTTTCTTCCTTTTCATCTTCTCTACCCCTTTTCTCTATTTTCCTCTTGTTTGTCTCCATCTTTTGGTCCTGTCTTTTCATTTACTTTCTTTTTACCTTTTTTGCCTTTTTTCTTCCTTTTCATCTTCTCTACCCCTTTTCTCTCTTTTCCTCTTGTTTGTTACCTTCTTTTGATCTTGCCTTTTAATTTTCCTTCTTTTTACCTTTTTTGCCTTTTTTCTTCCATTTCATCTTCTCTACCCCTTTTCTCTATTTTCCTCTTGTTTGTCTCCATCTTTTGGTCCTGTCTTTTCATTTACTTTCTTTTTACCTTTTTTGCCTTTTTTCTTCCTTTTCATCTTCTCTACCCCTTTTCTCTCTTTTCCTCTTGTTCTTCACTTTCTTTTGGTCTTGCCTTTTAATTTTCCTTCTTTTTACCTTTTTTGCCTTTTTTCTTCCTTTTCATCTTCTCTACCCCTTTTCTCTCTTTTCCTCTTGTTTGTTACCTTCTTTTGATCTTGCCTTTTAATTTTCCTTCTTTTTACCTTTTTTGCCTTTTTTCTTCCATTTCATCTTCTCTACCCCTTTTCTCTATTTTCCTCTTGTTTGTCTCCATCTTTTGGTCCTGTCTTTTCATTTACTTTCTTTTTACCTTTTTGCCTTTTTTCTTCCTTTTCATCTTCTCTACCCCTTTTCTCTATTTTCCTCTTGTTTGTCTCCATCTTTTGGTCCTGTCTTTTCATTTACTTTCTTTTTACCTTTTTTGCCTTTTTTCTTCCTTTTCATCTTCTCTACCCCTTTTCTCTCTTTTCCTCTTGTTTGTCTCCATCTTTTGGTCCTGTCTTTTCATTTACTTTCTTTTTACCTTTTTTGCCTTTTTTCTTCCATTTCATCTTCTCTACCCCTTTTCTCTATTTTCCTCTTGTTTGTCACCATCTTTTGGGCCTGTCTTTTCATTTACTTTCTTTTTACCTTTTTTGCCTTTTTTCTTCCTTTTCATCTTCTCTACCCCTTTTCTCTCTTTTCCTCTTGTTTGTCACCTTCTTTTGATCTTGCCTTTTAATTTTCCTTCTTTTTACCTTTTTTGCCTTTTTTCTTCCTTTTCATCTTCTCTACCCCTTTTCTCTCTTTTCCTCTTGTTTGTTACCTTCTTTTGATCTTGCCTTTTAATTTTCCTTCTTTTTACCTTTTTTGCCTTTTTTCTTCCATTTCATCTTCTCTACCCCTTTTCTCTCTTTTCCTCTTGTTTGTCACCTTCTTTTGATCTTGCCTTTTAATTTTCCTTCTTTTTCCCTTTTTTGCCTTTTTTCTTCCTTTTCATCTTCTCTACCCCTTTTCTCTCTTTTCCTCTTGTTTGTTACCTTCTTTTGATCTTGCCTTTTAATTTTCCTTCTTTTTACCTTTTTTGCCTTTTTTCTTCCATTTCATCTTCTCTACCCCTTTTCTCTCTTTTCCTCTTGTTTGTCTCCATCTTTTGGTCCTGTCTTTTCATTTTCCTTCTTTTTACCTTTTTTGCCTTTTTTCTTCCATTTCATCTTCTCTACCCCTTTTCTCTATTTTCCTCTTGTTTGTCTCCATCTTTTGGTCCTGTCTTTTCATTTACTTTCTTTTTACCTTTTTGCCTTTTTTCTTCCTTTTCATCTTCTCTACCCCTTTTCTCTCTTTTCCTCTTGTTTGTCTCCATCTTTTGGTCCTGTCTTTTCATTTACTTTCTTTTTACCTTTTTTGCCTTTTTTCTTCCTTTTCATCTTCTCTACCCCTTTTCTCTCTTTTCCTCTTGTTTGTCTCCATCTTTTGGTCCTGTCTTTTCATTTACTTTCTTTTTACCTTTTTTGCCTTTTTTCTTCCTTTTCATCTTCTCTACCCCTTTTCTCTATTTTCCTCTTGATTGTCACCTTCTTTTGATCTTGCCTTTTAATTTTCCTTCTTTTTACCTTTTTTGCCTTTTTTCTTCCTTTTCATCTTCTCTACCCCTTTTCTCTCTTTTCCTCTTGTTTGTTACCTTCTTTTGATCTTGCCTTTTAATTTTCCTTCTTTTTACCTTTTTTGCCTTTTTTCTTCCATTTCATCTTCTCTACCCCTTTTCTCTCTTTTCCTCTTGTTTGTCTCCATCTTTTAGTCCTGTCTTTTCATTTTCCTTCTTTTTAACTTTTTCCCTTTTTTCTTCCTTTTCATCTTCTCTACCCCTTTTCTCTCTTTTCCTCTTGTTTGTTACCTTCTTTTGATCTTGCCTTTTAATTTTCCTTCTTTTTACCTTTTTTACCTTTTTTCTTCCATTTCATCTTCTCTACACCTTTTCTCTCTTTTCCTCTTGTTTGTCTCCATCTTTTGGTCCTGTCTTTTCATTTTCCTTCTTTTTACCTTTTTTGCCTTTTTTCTTCCATTTCATCTTCTCTACCCCTTTTCTCTATTTTCCTCTTGTTTGTCTCCATCTTTTGGTCCTGTCTTTTCATTTACTTTCTTTTTACCTTTTTTGCCTTTTTTCTTCCTTTTCATCTTCTCTACCCCTTTTCTCTCTTTTCCTCTTGTTCTTCACTTTCTTTTGGTCTTGCCTTTTAATTTTCCTTCTTTTTACCTTTTTTGCCTTTTTTCTTCCTTTTCATCTTCTCTACCCCTTTTCTCTCTTTTCCTCTTGTTTGTTACCTTCTTTTGATCTTGCCTTTTAATTTTCCTTCTTTTTACCTTTTTTGCCTTTTTTCTTCCATTTCATCTTCTCTACCCCTTTTCTCTATTTTCCTCTTGTTTGTCTCCATCTTTTGGTCCTGTCTTTTCATTTACTTTCTTTTTACCTTTTTGCCTTTTTTCTTCCTTTTCATCTTCTCTACCCCTTTTCTCTATTTTCCTCTTGTTTGTCTCCATCTTTTGGTCCTGTCTTTTCATTTACTTTCTTTTTACCTTTTTTGCCTTTTTTCTTCCTTTTCATCTTCTCTACCCCTTTTCTCTCTTTTCCTCTTGTTTGTCTCCATCTTTTGGTCCTGTCTTTTCATTTACTTTCTTTTTACCTTTTTTGCCTTTTTTCTTCCATTTCATCTTCTCTACCCCTTTTCTCTATTTTCCTCTTGTTTGTCACCATCTTTTGGGCCTGTCTTTTCATTTACTTTCTTTTTACCTTTTTTGCCTTTTTTCTTCCTTTTCATCTTCTCTACCCCTTTTCTCTCTTTTCCTCTTGTTTGTCACCTTCTTTTGATCTTGCCTTTTAATTTTCCTTCTTTTTACCTTTTTTGCCTTTTTTCTTCCTTTTCATCTTCTCTACCCCTTTTCTCTCTTTTCCTCTTGTTTGTTACCTTCTTTTGATCTTGCCTTTTAATTTTCCTTCTTTTTACCTTTTTTGCCTTTTTTCTTCCATTTCATCTTCTCTACCCCTTTTCTCTCTTTTCCTCTTGTTTGTCACCTTCTTTTGATCTTGCCTTTTAATTTTCCTTCTTTTTCCCTTTTTTGCCTTTTTTCTTCCTTTTCATCTTCTCTACCCCTTTTCTCTCTTTTCCTCTTGTTTGTTACCTTCTTTTGATCTTGCCTTTTAATTTTCCTTCTTTTTACCTTTTTTGCCTTTTTTCTTCCATTTCATCTTCTCTACCCCTTTTCTCTCTTTTCCTCTTGTTTGTCTCCATCTTTTGGTCCTGTCTTTTCATTTTCCTTCTTTTTACCTTTTTTGCCTTTTTTCTTCCATTTCATCTTCTCTACCCCTTTTCTCTATTTTCCTCTTGTTTGTCTCCATCTTTTGGTCCTGTCTTTTCATTTACTTTCTTTTTACCTTTTTGCCTTTTTTCTTCCTTTTCATCTTCTCTACCCCTTTTCTCTCTTTTCCTCTTGTTTGTCTCCATCTTTTGGTCCTGTCTTTTCATTTACTTTCTTTTTACCTTTTTTGCCTTTTTTCTTCCTTTTCATCTTCTCTACCCCTTTTCTCTCTTTTCCTCTTGTTTGTCTCCATCTTTTGGTCCTGTCTTTTCATTTACTTTCTTTTTACCTTTTTTGCCTTTTTTCTTCCTTTTCATCTTCTCTACCCCTTTTCTCTATTTTCCTCTTGATTGTCACCTTCTTTTGATCTTGCCTTTTAATTTTCCTTCTTTTTACCTTTTTTGCCTTTTTTCTTCCTTTTCATCTTCTCTACCCCTTTTCTCTCTTTTCCTCTTGTTTGTTACCTTCTTTTGATCTTGCCTTTTAATTTTCCTTCTTTTTACCTTTTTTGCCTTTTTTCTTCCATTTCATCTTCTCTACCCCTTTTCTCTCTTTTCCTCTTGTTTGTCTCCATCTTTTAGTCCTGTCTTTTCATTTTCCTTCTTTTTAACTTTTTCCCTTTTTTCTTCCTTTTCATCTTCTCTACCCCTTTTCTCTCTTTTCCTCTTGTTTGTTACCTTCTTTTGATCTTGCCTTTTAATTTTCCTTCTTTTTACCTTTTTTACCTTTTTTCTTCCATTTCATCTTCTCTACACCTTTTCTCTCTTTTCCTCTTGTTTGTCTCCATCTTTTGGTCCTGTCTTTTCATTTTCCTTCTTTTTACCTTTTTTGCCTTTTTTCTTCCATTTCATCTTCTCTACCCCTTTTCTCTATTTTCCTCTTGTTTGTCTCCATCTTTTGGTCCTGTCTTTTCATTTACTTTCTTTTTACCTTTTTGCCTTTTTTCTTCCTTTTCATCTTCTCTACCCCTTTTCTCTATTTTCCTCTTGTTTGTCTCCATCTTTTGGTCCTGTCTTTTCATTTACTTTCTTTTTACCTTTTTTGCCTTTTTTCTTCCTTTTCATCTTCTCTACCCCTTTTCTCTCTTTTCCTCTTGTTTGTCTCCATCTTTTGGTCCTGTCTTTTCATTTACTTTCTTTTTACCTTTTTTGCCTTTTTTCTTCCTTTTCATCTTCTCTACCCCTTTTCTCTCTTTTCCTCTTGTTTGTCACCTTCTTTTGATCTTGCCTTTTAATTTTCCTTCTTTTTACCTTTTTTGCCTTTTTTCTTCCTTTTCATCTTCTCTACCACTTTTCTCTCTTTTCCTCTTGTTTGTTACCTTCTTTTGATCTTGCCTTTTAATTTTCCTTCTTTTTACCTTTTTTGCCTTTTTTCTTCCATTTCATCTTCTCTACCCCTTTTCTCTCTTTTCCTCTTCTTTGTCTCCATCTTTTGGTCCTGTCTTTTCATTTTCCTTCTTTTTACCTTTTTTGCCTTTTTTCTTCCATTTCATCTTCTCTACCCCTTTTCTCTATTTTCCTCTTGTTTGTCTCCATCTTTTGGTCCTGTCTTTTCATTTACTTTCTTTTTACCTTTTTGCCTTTTTTCTTCCTTTTCATCTTCTCTACCCCTTTTCACTCTTTTCCTCTTGTTTGTCTCCATCTTTTGGTCCTGTCTTTTCATTTACTTTCTTTTTAACTTTTTTGCCTTTTTTCTTCCTTTTCATCTTCTCTACCCCTTTTCTCTCTTTTCCTCTTGTTTGTCACCTTCTTTTGATCTTGCCTTTTAATTTTCCTTCTTTTTACCTTTTTTGCCTTTTTTCTTCCTTTTCATCTTCTCTACCCCTTTTCTCTCTTTTCCTCTTGTTTGTTACCTTCTTTTGATCTTGCCTTTTAATTTTCCTTCTTTTTACCTTTTTTGCCTTTTTTCTTCCATTTCATCTTCTCTACCCCTTTTCTCTCTTTTCCTCTTGTTTGTCTCCATCTTTTGGTCCGGTCTTTTCATTTTCCTTCTTTTTACCTTTTTTGCCTTTTTTCTTCCATTTCATCTTCTCTACCCCTTTTCTCTATTTTCCTCTTGTTTGTCTCCATCTTTTGGTCCTGTCTTTTCATTTACTTTCTTTTTACCTTTTTGCCTTTTTTCTTCCTTTTCATCTTCTCTACCCCTTTTCTCTATTTTCCTCTTGTTTGTCTCCATCTTTTGGTCCTGTCTTTTCATTTACTTTCTTTTTACCTTTTTTGCCTTTTTTCTTCCTTTTCATCTTCTCTACCCCTTTTCTCTCTTTTCCTCTTGTTTGTCTCCATCTTTTGGTCCTGTCTTTTCATTTACTTTCTTTTTACCTTTTTTGCCTTTTTTCTTCCTTTTCATCTTCTCTACCCCTTTTCTCTATTTTCCTCTTGTTTGTCACCATCTTTTGGTCCTGTCTTTTCATTTACTTTCTTTTTACCTTTTTTGCCTTTTTTCTTCCATTTCATCTTCTCTACCCCTTTTCTCTCTTTTCCTCTTGTTTGTCACCTTCTTTTGATCTTGCCTTTTAATTTTCCTTCTTTTTACCTTTTTTGCCTTTTTTCTTCCTTTTCATTTTCTCTACCCCTTTTCTCTCTTTTCCTCTTGTTTGTTACCTTCTTTTGATCTTGCCTTTTAATTTTCCTTCTTTTTACCTTTTTTGCCTTTTTTCTTCCATTTCATCTTCTCTACCCCTTTTCTCTCTTTTCCTCTTCTTTGTCTCCATCTTTTGGTCCTGTCTTTTCATTTTCCTTCTTTTTACCTTTTTTGCCTTTTTTCTTCCATTTCATCTTCTCTACCCCTTTTCTCTATTTTCCTCTTGTTTGTCTCCATCTTTTGGTCCTGTCTTTTCATTTACTTTCTTTTTACCTTTTTGCCTTTTTTCTTCCTTTTCATCTTCTCTACCCCTTTTCTCTATTTTCCTCTTGTTTGTCTCCATCTTTTGGTCCTGTCTTTTCATTTACTTTCTTTTTACCTTTTTTGCCTTTTTTCTTCCTTTTCATCTTCTCTACCCCTTTTCTCTCTTTTCCTCTTGTTTGTCTCCATCTTTTGGTCCTGTCTTTTCATTTACTTTCTTTTTACCTTTTTTGCCTTTTTTCTTCCTTTTCATCTTCTCTACCCCTTTTCTCTCTTTTCCTCTTGTTTGTCTCCATCTTTTGGTCCTGTCTTTTCATTTACTTTCTTTTTACCTTTTTTGCCTTTTTTCTTCCATTTCATCTTCTCTACCCCTTTTCTCTCTTTTCCTCTTGTTTGTCACCTTCTTTTGATCTTGCCTTTTAATTTTCCTTCTTTTTACCTTTTTTGCCTTTTTTCTTCCTTTTCATCGTCTCTACTCCTTTTCTCTCTTTTCCTCTTGTTTGTTACCTTCTTTTGATCTTGCCTTTTAATTTTCCTTCTTTTTACCTTTTTTGCCTTTTTTCTTCCATTTCATCTTCTCTACCCCTTTTCTCTCTTTTCCTCTTCTTTGTCTTCATCTTTTGGTCCTGTCTTTTCATTTTCCTTCTTTTTACCTTTTTTGCCTTTTTTCTTCCATTTCATCTTCTCTACCCCTTTTCTCTATTTTCCTCTTGTTTGTCTCCATCTTTTGGTCCTGTCTTTTCATTTACTTTCTTTTTACCTTTTTGCCTTTTTTCTTCCTTTTCATCTTCTCTACCCCTTTTCTCTATTTTCCTCTTGTTTGTCTCCATCTTTTGGTCCTGTCTTTTCATTTACTTTCTTTTTACCTTTTTTGCCTTTTTTCTTCCTTTTCATCTTCTCTACCCCTTTTCTCTCTTTTCCTCTTGTTTGTCTCCATCTTTTGGTCCTGTCTTTTCATTTACTTTCTTTTTACCTTTTTTGCCTTTTTTCTTCCTTTTCATCTTCTCTACCCCTTTTCTCTATTTTCCTCTTGTTTGTCTCCATCTTTTGGTCCTGTCTTTTCATTTACTTTCTTTTTACCTTTTTGCCTTTTTTCTTCCTTTTCATCTTCTCTACCCCTTTTCTCTATTTTCCTCTTGTTTGTCTCCATCTTTTGGTCCTGTCTTTTCATTTACTTTCTTTTTACCTTTTTGCCTTTTTTCTTCCTTTTCATCTTCTCTACCCCTTTTCTCTCTTTTCCTCTTGTTTGTCTCCATCTTTTGGTCCTGTCTTTTCATTTACTTTCTTTTTACCTTTTTGCCTTTTTTCTTCCTTTTCATCTTCTCTACCCCTTTTCTCTCTTTTCCTCTTGTTTGTCTCCATCTTTTGGTCCTGTCTTTTCATTTACTTTCTTTTTACCTTTTTGCCTTTTTTCTTCCTTTTCATCTTCTCTACCCCTTTTCTCTATTTTCCTCTTGTTTGTCTCCATCTTTTGGTCCTGTCTTTTCATTTACTTTCTTTTTACCTTTTTTGCCTTTTTTCTTCCATTTCATCTTCTCTACCCCTTTTCTCTCTTTTCCTCTTGTTTGTCTCCATCTTTTGGTCCTGTCTTTTCATTTACTTTCTTTTTACCTTTTTTGCCTTTTTTCTTCCTTTTCATCTTCTCTACCCCTTTTCTCTCTTTTCCTCTTGTTTGTCTCCATCTTTTGGTCCTGTCTTTTCATTTACTTTCTTTTTACCTGTTTTGCCTTTTTTCTTCCTTTTCATCTTCTCTACCCCTTTTCTCTCTTTTCCTCTTGTTTGTCTCCATCTTTTGGTCCTGTCTTTTCATTTACTTTCTTTTTACCTTTTTTGCCTTTTTTCTTCCTTTTCATCTTCTCTACCCCTTTTCTCTCTTTTCCTCTTGTTTGTCTCCATCTTTTGGTCCTGTCTTTTCATTTACTTTCTTTTTACCTTTTTTGCCTTTTTTCTTCCTTTTCATCTTCTCTACCCCTTTTCTCTCTTTTCCTCTTGTTTGTCTCCATCTTTTGGTCCTGTCTTTTCATTTACTTTCTTTTTACCTTTTTTGCCTTTTTTCTTCCTTTTCATCTTCTCTACCCCTTTTCTCTATTTTCCTCTTGTTTGTCTCCATCTTTTGGTCCTGTCTTTTCATTTACTTTCTTTTTACCTTTTTTGCCTTTTTTCTTCCTTTTCATCTTCTCTACCCCTTTTCTCTCTTTTCCTCTTGTTTGTCTCCATCTTTTGGTCCTGTCTTTTCATTTACTTTCTTTTTACCTTTTTTGCCTTTTTTCTTCCTTTTCATCTTCTCTACCCCTTTTCTCTATTTTCCTCTTGTTTGTCTCCATCTTTTGGTCCTGTCTTTTCATTTACTTTCTTTTTACCTTTTTTGCCTTTTTTCTTCCTTTTCATCTTCTCTACCCCTTTTCTCTCTTTTCCTCTTGTTTGTCTCCATCTTTTGGTCCTGTCTTTTCATTTACTTTCTTTTTACCTTTTTGCCTTTTTTCTTCCTTTTCATCTTCTCTACCCCTTTTCTCTCTTTTCCTCTTGTTTGTCTCCATCTTTTGGTCCTGTCTTTTCATTTACTTTCTTTTTACCTTTTTGCCTTTTTTCTTCCTTTTCATCTTCTCTACCCCTTTTCTCTATTTTCCTCTTGTTTGTCTCCATCTTTTGGTCCTGTCTTTTCATTTACTTTCTTTTTACCTTTTTTGCCTTTTTTCTTCCTTTTCATCTTCTCTACCCCTTTTCTCTCTTTTCCTCTTGTTTGTCTCCATCTTTTGGTCCTGTCTTTTCATTTACTTTCTTTTTACCTTTTTTGCCTTTTTTCTTCCTTTTCATCTTCTCTACCCCTTTTCTCTATTTTCCTCTTGTTTGTCTCCATCTTTTGGTCCTGTCTTTTCATTTACTTTCTTTTTACCTTTTTTGCCTTTTTTCTTCCTTTTCATCTTCTCTACCCCTTTTCTCTCTTTTCCTCTTGTTTGTCTCCATCTTTTGGTCCTGTCTTTTCATTTACTTTCTTTTTACCTTTTTGCCTTTTTTCTTCCTTTTCATCTTCTCTACCCCTTTTCTCTCTTTTCCTCTTGTTTGTCTCCATCTTTTGGTCCTGTCTTTTCATTTACTTTCTTTTTACCTTTTTGCCTTTTTTCTTCCTTTTCATCTTCTCTACCCCTTTTCTCTATTTTCCTCTTGTTTGTCTCCATCTTTTGGTCCTGTCTTTTCATTTACTTTCTTTTTACCTTTTTTGCCTTTTTTCTTCCTTTTCATCTTCTCTACCCCTTTTCTCTCTTTTCCTCTTGTTTGTCTCCATCTTTTGGTCCTGTCTTTTCATTTACTTTCTTTTTACCTTTTTTGCCTTTTTTCTTCCTTTTCATCTTCTCTACCCCTTTTCTCTCTTTTCCTCTTGTTTGTCTCCATCTTTTGGTCCTGTCTTTTCATTTACTTTCTTTTTACCTTTTTTGCCTTTTTTCTTCCTTTTCATCTTCTCTACCCCTTTTCTCTCTTTTCCTCTTGTTTGTCTCCATCTTTTGGTCCTGTCTTTTCATTTACTTTCTTTTTACCTTTTTTGCCTTTTTTCTTCCATTTCATCTTCTCTACCCCTTTTCTCTCTTTTCCTCTTGTTTGTCTCCATCTTTTGGTCCTGTCTTTTCATTTACTTTCTTTTTACCTTTTTTGCCTTTTTTCTTCCTTTTCATCTTCTCTACCCCTTTTCTCTCTTTTCCTCTTGTTTGTCTCCATCTTTTGGTCCTGTCTTTTCATTTACTTTCTTTTTACCTTTTTTGCCTTTTTTCTTCCTTTTCATCTTCTCTACCCCTTTTCTCTATTTTCCTCTTGTTTGTCTCCATCTTTTGGTCCTGTCTTTTCATTTACTTTCTTTTTACCTTTTTTGCCTTTTTTCTTCCATTGCATCTTCTCTACCCCTTTTCTCTATTTTCCTCTTGTTTGTCTCCATCTTTTGGTCCTGTCTTTTCATTTACTTTCTTTTTACCTTTTTTGCCTTTTTTCTTCCTTTTCATCTTCTCTACCCCTTTTCTCTCTTTTCCTCTTGTTTGTCTCCATCTTTTGGTCCTGTCTTTTCATTTACTTTCTTTTTACCTTTTTTGCCTTTTTTCTTCCTTTTCATCTTCTCTACCCCTTTTCTCTATTTTCCTCTTGTTTGTCTCCATCTTTTGGTCCTGTCTTTTCATTTACTTTCTTTTTACCTGTTTTGCCTTTTTTCTTCCTTTTCATCTTCTCTACCCCTTTTCTCTCTTTTCCTCTTGTTTGTTACCTTCTTTTGATCTTGCCTTTTAATTTTCCTTCTTTTTACCTTTTTTGCCTTTTTTCTTCCATTTCATCTTCTCTACCCCTTTTCTCTATTTTCCTCTTGTTTGTCTCCATCTTTTGGTCCTGTCTTTTCATTTACTTTCTTTTTACCTTTTTTGCCTTTTTTCTTCCTTTTCATCTTCTCTACCCCTTTTCTCTCTTTTCCTCTTGTTCTTCACTTTCTTTTGGTCTTGCCTTTTAATTTTCCTTCTTTTTACCTTTTTTGCCTTTTTTCTTCCTTTTCATCTTCTCTGCCCCTTTTCTCTCTTTTCCTCTTGTTCTTCACTTTCTTTTGATCTTGCCTTTTAATTTTCCTTCTTTTTACCTTTTTTGCCTTTTTTCTTCCTTTTCATCTTCTCTACCCCTTTTCTCTATTTTCCTCTTGTTTGTCTCCATCTTTTGGTCCTGTCTTTTCATTTACTTTCTTTTTACCTTTTTTGCCTTTTTTCTTCCTTTTCATCTTCTCTACCCCTTTTCTCTCTTTTCCTCTTGTTTGTTACCTTCTTTTGATCTTGCCTTTTAATTTTCCTTCTTTTTACCTTTTTTGCCTTTTTTCTTCCATTTCATCTTCTCTACCCCTTTTCTCTATTTTCCTCTTGTTTGTCTCCATCTTTTGGTCCTGTCTTTTCATTTACTTTCTTTTTACCTTTTTTGCCTTTTTTCTTCCTTTTCATCTTCTCTACCCCTTTTCTCTCTTTTCCTCTTGTTCTTCACTTTCTTTTGGTCTTGCCTTTTAATTTTCCTTCTTTTTACCTTTTTTGCCTTTTTTCTTCCTTTTCATCTTCTCTACCCCTTTTCTCTCTTTTCCTCTTGTTTGTCTTCTTCTTTTGATCTTGTCTTTTTATTTTCTTTCTTTTTACCTTTTTTGCCTTTTTTCTTCCTTTTCATCTTCTCTACCCCTTTTCTCTCTTTTCCTTTAGTTTGTCTCCTTCTTTTGATCTTGTCTTTTTATTTTCTTTCTTTTTACCTTTTTTGCCTTTTTTCTTCCTTTTCATCTTCTCTACCCCTTTTCTCTCTTTTCCTTTAGTTTGTCTCCTTCTTTTGATCTTGTCTTTTTATTTTCTTTCTTTTTACCTTTTTTGCCTTTTTTCTTCCTTTTCATCTTCTCTACCCCTTTTCTCTCTTTTCCTCTTGTTTGTCTTCTTCTTTTGATCTTGTCTTTTTATTTTATTTTTACCTTTTTTGCCTTTTTTTTCCTTTTCATCTTCTCTACCCCTTTTCTCTCTTTTCCTCTTGTTTGTCACATTCTTTTGGTCCTGTCTTTTCATTTTCCTTCTTTTTACCTTTTTTGCCTTTTTTCTTCCTTTTCATCTTCTCTACCTGTTTTCTATCTTTTCCTCTTGTTTGTCACATTCTTTTGGTCTTGCCTTTTAATTTTCCTTCTTTTTACCTTTTTTGCCTTTTTTCTTCCTTTTCATCTTCTCTACCCCTTTTCTATCTTTTCCTCTTGTTTGTCACATTCTTTTGGTCTTGCCTTTTAATTTTCCTTCTTTTTACCTTTTTTGCCTTTTTCTTCCTTTTCATCTTCTCTACCCCTTTTCTCTCTTTTCCTCTTGTTTGTCACCTTCTTTTGGTCTTGCCTTTTAATTTTCCTTCTTTTTACCTTTTTTGCCTTTTTTCTTCCTTTTCATCTTCTCTACCCCTTTTCTCTCTTTTCCTCTTGTTTGTCACATTCTTTTGGTCTTGCCTTTTAATTTTCCTTCTTTTTACCTTTTTTGCCTTTTTTATTCCTTTTCATCTTCTCTACCCCTTTTCTATCTTTTCCTCTTGTTTGTCACATTCTTTTGGTCTTGCCTTTTAATTTTCCTTCTTTTTACCTTTTTTGCCTTTTTTCTTCCTTTTCATCTTCTCTACCCCTTTTCTATCTTTTCCTCTTGTTTGTCTCATTCTTTTGGTCTTGCCTTTTAATTTTCCTTCTTTTTACCTTTTTTGCCTTTTTCTTCCTTTTCATCTTCTCTACCCCTTTTCTCTATTTTCCTCTTGTTTGTCACATTCTTTTGGTCTTGCCTTTTAATTTTCCTTCTTTTTACCTTTTTTGCCTTTTTTCTTCCTTTTCATCTTCTCTACCCCTTTTCTCTCTTTTCCTCTTGTTTGTCACATTCTTTTGGTCTTGCCTTTTAATTTTCCTTCTTTTTACCTTTTTTGCCTTTTTTATTCCTTTTCATCTTCTCTACCCCTTTTCTATCTTTTCCTCTTGTTTGTCACATTCTTTTGGTCTTGCCTTTTAATTTTCCTTCTTTTTACCTTTTTTGCCTTTTTTCTTCCTTTTCATCTTCTCTACCCCTTTTCTATCTTTTCCTCTTGTTTGTCACATTCTTTTGGTCTTGCCTTTTAATTTTCCTTCTTTTTACCTTTTTTGCCTTTTTCTTCCTTTTCATCTTCTCTACCCCTTTTCTCTCTTTTCCTCTTGTTTGTCACCTTCTTTTGGTCTTGCCTTTTAATTTTCCTTCTTTTTACCTGTTTTGCCTTTTTTCTTCCTTTTCATCTTCTCTACCCCTTTTCTATCTTTTCCTCTTGTTTGTCACATTCTTTTGGTCTTGCCTTTTAATTTTCCTTCTTTTTACCTTTTTTGCCTTTTTCTTCCTTTTCATCTTCTCTACCCCTTTTCTCTATTTTCCTCTTGTTTGTCACATTCTTTTGGTCTTGCCTTTTAATTTTCCTTCTTTTTACCTTTTTTGCCTTTTTTCTTCCTTTTCATCTTCTCTACCCCTTTTCTCTATTTTCCTCTTGTTTGTCATATTCTTTTGGTCTTGCCTTTTAATTTTCTTTCTTTTTACCTTTTTTGCCTTTTTTCTTCATTTTCATCTTCTCTACCCCTTTTCTCTCTTTTCCTCTTTTTCGTCACATTCTTTTGGTCTTGCCTTTTAATTTTCCTTCTTTTTACCTTTTTTGCCTTTTTTCTTCCTTTTCATCTTCTCTGCCCCTTTTCTCTCTTTTCCTTTAGTTTGTCTCCTTCTTTTTATTTTCTTTCTTTTTAACTTCTCTGCTTTTTTCTTCCTTTTCATCTTCTCTACCCCTTTTCTTGAAATTTAAAACATCCCTACCACACACTAAAACATACACATAATGCTCAATGAAGCTGAAAGTGAATCATCCTTGATAAAGGCTCAAGTTATAGCCGAAAACGCTCAGAACTATAAAATATTTGAACAAATTTTACACACTCTTTGTCCAGAAAAGAAAGCTCTTGTTCAAATAAAATAAAAATTAAATAAAAAACTTAACCGTAGTACCTTTTCTGTCGTTTTTAATGAAACATGCATAAATGAAGGATTGCTGCCTAAATATACAAATATATATATATATATATATATTAAAATTCAAGTTATGTAATGATCTGTCTTAATATACTCAGAGTTTCATGTACAATACAATCTTCAGGTGCTGAGTTAAGTTATATGTCATATACAAATACATATTTGAAGTCTAACATTTGTCTTTGCTTTGCATATTGCTTCTGTGTCTGGTCTCGTGCTTCTTTAATGTATTTAGAGGTTCTTTATAATAAGAATTAGCAATGTTATTGGTCCTGACCTGGCATCTTAGTTTCAGGCACTTTCCCAAAGCTGTAACTTAACTTCCCTCTGCCTTTTCTATAAATACTTTCATGGCAAGTGTTCTGATGAACTTTCCTCTATGGTACCTAGACTTTATGAATTTAAATGCATTACTAGATTGGCAGCATTTACAGTTGAAATAGCTAGATGTAGTTCTATGCTAACAGTTTCTTTTCTCACACTTCTCACTCGTGGAACTCTCTTTCACCTTCCTACTTACCAGTCAAATTTGATCTTCATAAATTTAAATGCAATGTTAATTATCTTCTGTCTTCTTAATTCCTGTTCTTTTATTGTTTTCTCTCCTTAATATTTTTTTATCGGTTAATTAATGCAAAAAGATTTAGAAGAGTGGCCATTCAAGACAACTTTCATTTTGCAATGTGTTAAGAAAACTGAATCAGATCAAAAATTTATCAAAAAATACCATAACCTTTCAACTTGTGAAGAAGACCAACATGCCCAACCCTGTCAAATGACTTTGAGATGTGTAAAGCAATAGCCCAAGCTTCATCATTCTTATTTCAAAGCTTGGTAGACTCTTTCAGCAATAGCTTTTAATATATCAGCAGTTGATCTATCAGAGTGAAAGCTATATTGTTTACCTGAAAGAAGACCCTGTAAGGTGAAATGCTTAACCAATTCAGATTTGATTAGAATCACTAGTACTTTGCTAAAGAGCGGTAGAAGGTTAACAGGCCGATAGAAGGATCAGATAGTTCACCTGAGAGTAGGCAATCCAAAATTAACAGCCAGACAAGTGAGGAATGAATGCAGTCTTTACAGTGATGCTTTACTTCATACAATCTGCAGAGTATTATAAAAAAAAACAAATTGAACAGGTGTAAAAATCCATCATTAACCAAAAAACGTTGGAACAGAAAATTGAATTGGCTAAAATAACATCTAACATGGGATGCTGGAAAGTGGCAAAAAGTAATTTTAAGTGATGAATGCAAAATAGAGTTACATTCTAATGCAAGAGAATATATAAGAAAACCAGCAGGAGAAAGAAAAAATGCAAGATGCACCACAAAGATGGTAAAATTTGGTGGTGGACCCATATTGGTGTGGGGTTGCATCAAAAATTGATAGTAGAAGAAAACTGGTAAAAGTTGTGTGAAAATTTATAATGAAGAAGGGCTGGGAGGTTATTGCCCTTTGGGGTTTTCCGGGCCTGTCACTGATAGCAGCAGCAGCAGCAAGAGGTAGGGGAGAAAGGTGTATATAAACGCCGATCTAAACGACTTCGGCCTCTTTTTGATACCACCTGTTGGGTGTCAGACCTTCATTTTAGGCGGTGTGACTGCTTATAAAAGTTACATGAGGTCTGGTGAAGGTGCGAGTTTCTGACAGATAGAGTCTCTAGCCGAGGGAGCAGTAATTTTAGAACCAAGGAATAAGCGAGTCTGTTTATTTCCTTAGTAAGGTTCTGTATCCAAGGAAGAACTTTTAGGAATTGTTCCTTAGAAAGAAGATCTCTGATGAGTTGGCGAGAGGCGGTTGAAAGAAGAAATTCCTGTAAAGACCCAGTCGGGATTGAAGTCCTGAGGAAGAAATTTTCAAAGAAGCTCCCAGTCCTTCTTCGACTCCTAGAACTTTATTTTGTACTCCCACGAGGGAATACTAGAATTATATAGGCCGCGAGTTAACGAGGCCATTTTAACAAGAACTTTGTTTTTACTCCCACGAGGGACACCTAGAATAGACCACGTGTTTGAGTGGCCATTTTTGGCAAAGGAAAAAGTGGGTAATTCTTTTTTTATTTTTATTTGTTTTTTGTACTCTACTTTTGTTTGTTGTGTCATTTTTTTTTATTGTTACAACAGGGAATTTCCAACTCCCTAGCAAGGGGAATATCTTGCAAGAAAAGGTTACTTTTTTTACCCCTCTAATAAAAATATATTTAGACCTACAGTAGTGTGCGTAGTTGTATTTCGAGGTTACATTTTTTTTTTTTACGTCGGACCCCGGTTAATATGCCGGTAGTAGGTTTATTCTTTAGGTATGGACCTAAAGTCAATAAAATTCCGACAGTTGATGTAAACCTAAACAGGGAAAGCTATACTAGTTTACTATGGTTTAGTCTTCTACCAGATGACAAAGATGAAGAAATATTTCAGCATGATGCTACTCCTTGCTGGACATGTGCAGGAAAAGGTTACTTGTGGATGAAGATGTTCAACTTTTGGAAGACTGGCCAGCATAAAGTCCCGATTTGAATATAATTGAATCATTGTGGTAGGAAGTGAAGAAACAAGTGTTCCAACAAAAACCACACAATCTCAAAGAGTTTTGAGATTACTATCAAGAATAGGAAAAAATTACCAATGAGAAAATCTGGACCTTGTTCCATTCAATGCTATGTCGAATTGTGGCAGTTATTCAAACCGAAAGTGGCAACACTAATTACTATCTCCATACTTTGTCCTTTTGTATTTCCTGTAATAAGAAAGATTGAAAAAAATTCTTTTTAACTTAAGAAAAGAGGTGAAAGGTTAACTTTTTGCTGGTGGCCCAGTATTTTTGTACATCCATTTTGATCATCACTATGCTTAAGATTATCATTGACCATACAGCATTCACAAAAATGCAGTAACTTGTTTTCTGGTCCTCAAAAATCAATGAAATTTAAAAGGTGGTTTTATTTCATAGGTCGAGATTTTGGAAGACATGTTGGAAAGTGAAAACAGAGTTCAGTCTTCAGTAGACCAGTGAAAAGAATATGCTCCAGAGGGGGAAATCATTGTGCTAAATATGGCTATATCTGGTATCAAGGAGGAGAAAGAGAATGAGGAAGGAAAATGTTTATCTTTTAATAGATTTAAACAGCAACACCAAATGATGTTACGTGAAACCAAGTGGGGGTAGTCATGTTTCCGGTTCCTTTACACTTAGCATCATGTGAAAATGTATATCTTTTTTTTTTTACTATTTATTATTATTATTATTATTTTATTTACTGGTATTATTTCATTTTCCCACAGATCTTAAAATGTGCTGAGAAATTCATACTGCTGATCCTTCTCGATTTTAGTGTAAATTTAACAAAAGTAATTAATTTACCAAGGTTGCCCAAATGTTTTGCACACCAATGTATGAATTTTCGTACACATCATATAAATGTACTGAAAAAATCATACTGCTGATCCTTCTCGGTTTTAGTGTAAATTTAACAAAAGTAATTAATTTACCAAGGTTGCCCAAATGTTTTGCACACCAATGTATGAATTTTCCCACAGATCATATAAATGTACTGAGAAAATCATACTGCTGATCCTTCTCGGTTTTAGTGTAAATTTAACAAATGTAATTAATTTACCAAGGTTGCCCAAATGTTTTGCACACCAATGTATGAATTTTCCCACAGATCATATAAATGTACTGAGAAAATCATACTGCTGATCCTTCTCGGTTTTAGTGTAAATTTAACAAAAGTAATTAATTTACCAAGGTTGCCCAAATGTTTTGCACACCAATGTATGAATTTTCCCACAGATCATATAAATGTACTGAGAAAATCATACTGCTGATCCTTCTCGGTTTAATGTAAATTTAACAAAAGTAATTAATTTACCAAGGTTGCCCAAATGTTTTGCACACCAATGTATGAATTTTCCCACAGATCATATAAATGTACTGAGAAAATCATACTGCTGATCCTTCTCGGTTTTAGTGTAAATTTAACAAAAGTAATTAATTTACCAAGGTTGCCCAAATGTTTTGCACACCAATGTATGAATTTTCCCACAGATCATATAAATGTACTGAGAAAATCATACTGCTCATCCTTCTCGGTTTTAGTGTAAATTTAACAAAAGTAATTAATTTACCAAGGTTGCCCAAATGTTTTGCACACCAATGTATGAATTTTCCCACAGATCATATAAATGTACTGAGAAAATCATACTGCTCATCCTTCTCGGTTTTAGTGTAAATTTAACAAAAGTAATTAATTTACCAAGGTTGCCCAAATGTTTTGCACACCAATGTATGAATTTTCCCACAGATCATATAAATGTACTGAGAAAATCATACTGCTGATCCTTCTCAATTTAATGTAAATTTAACAAAAGTAATTAATTTACCAAGGTTGCCCAAATGTTTTGCACACCAATGTATGAATTTTCCCACAGATCATATAAATGTACTGAGAAAATCATACTGCTGATCCTTCTTGGTTTTAGTGCAAATTTAACAAAAGTAATTAATTTACCAAGGTTGCCCAAATGTTTTGCACACCAATGTATGAATTTTCCCACAGATCATATAAATGTACTGAGAAAATCATACTGCTGATCCTTCTCGATTTTTAATGTTAAAGTTAACAAAAGTAATTAATTTACCAAGGTTGCCCAAATGTTTTGCACACCAATGTATGAATTTTCCCACACATCATATAAATGTACTGAGAAAATCATACTGCTGATCCTTCTCGATTTAATGTAAATTTAACAAAAGTAATTAATTTACCAAGGTTGCCCAAATCTTTTGCACACCAATGTATGAATTTTCCCACAGATCATATAAATGTACTGAGAAAATCATACTGCTGATCCTTCTCGGTTTTAGTGTAAATTTAACAAAAGTAATTAATTTACCAAGGTTGCCCAAATGTTTTGCACACCAATGTATGAATTTTCCCACAGATCATATAAATGTACTGAGAAAATCATACTGCTCATCCTCCTCGGTTTTAGTGCAAATTTAACAAAAGTAATTAATTTACCAAGGTTGCCCAAATGTTTTGCACACCAATGTATGAATTTTCCCACAGATCATATAAATGTACTGAGAAAATCATACTGCTGATCCTTCTCGATTTTTAATGTTAAAGTTAACAAAAGTAATTAATTTACCAAGGTTGCCCAAATGTTTTGCACACCAATGTATGAATTTTCCCACACATCATATAAATGTACTGAGAAAATCATACTGCTGATCCTTCTCGATTTAATGTAAATTTAACAAAAGTAATTAATTTACCAAGGTTGCCCAAATGTTTTGCACACCAATGTATGAATTTTCCCACAGATCATATAAATGTACTGAGAAAATCATACTGCTGATCCTTCTCGGTTTTAGTGTAAATTTAACAAAAGTAATTAATTTACCAAGGTTGCCCAAATGTTTTGCACACCAATGTATGAATTTTCCTACAGATCATATAAATGTACTGAGAAAATCATACTGCTGATCCGTCTCGATTTAGTGTAAATTTAACAAAAGTAATTAATTTACCAAGGTTGCCCAAATGTTTTGCACACCAATGTATGAATTTTCCCACAGATCATATAAATGTACTGAGAAAATCATACTGCTCATCCTCCTCGGTTTTAGTGTAAATTTAACAAATGTAATTAATTTACCAAGGTTGCCCAAATGTTTTGCACACCAATGTATGAATTTTCCCACAGATCATATAAATGTACTGAGAAAATCATACTGCTGATCCTTCTCGGTTTAATGTAAATTTAACAAAAGTAATTAATTTACCAAGGTTGCCCAAATGTTTTGCACACCAATGTATGAATTTTCCCACAGATCATATAAATGTACTGAGAAAATCATACTGCTGATCCTTCTCGGTTTTAGTGTAAATTTAACAAAAGTAATTAATTTACCAAGGTTGCCCAAATGTTTTGCACACCAATGTATGAATTTTCCCACAGATCATATAAATGTACTGAGAAAATCATACTGCTCATCCTTCTCGGTTTTAGTGTAAATTTAACAAAAGTAATTAATTTACCAAGGTTGCCCAAATGTTTTGCACACCAATGTATGAATTTTCCCACAGATCATAAAATGTGCTGAGAAATTCATACTGCTGATCCTTCTCGGTTTTAGTGTAAATTTGACAAAAGTAATTAATTTACCAACTTTGCCGAAGTGTTTTGCACACTAATGTATGAATTTGGCATAAATGTATCTTCATCTTTGTTGTCTTCATCTTACCATTTTCATTCCCCACCTGTCTTCAAAAATTTTAAATTACAATGCAAAATGTAGCATTGAAATCTGAAGATGTCTTGCAATAGTGACAGATGCCTTCCAAAAGCGAAACAAAGTATTGAGAAGGGGGAAAACAATGCTGAACAAATGGCCAATGAATGTCGGACCATTCCCTTGCAGATGAAGAGGAGACTGAAGTGATATAGCATATAAAAGAACTGTTATATAATATTGGTCCTCTTATATCTGGTATGCCCAAAATCTGGTTTGGGGCCCAATTATGGCCTGTAGTTAAATTTCGTATGCCCACCTCCATCCTCTGTCATAGAATGTATCACTTACAGCCCACCAGTATTGTCAATTATAGTATGTAAAGTACACACGTAAGAAATGTAATTTCATGTTTTACTAAAAGATGGCAGCAGCACTGTGTGGCCGACCTCTGATAGTGTGACCCTGACTTTGGACTTTTCTAGCCAATTTCTAAAATCACTGTCTTTGAATCTGACCTGACCTACATATTGCAGTTCAGATCTCAGTATCACCCTTCACATTAGTGCAAGCAAGTTATTTGTTTTGGTCATCCAAGATGAAGAAATTCTAAAATCTTAGTGAATTAAATTGCTTTTGTGTTGGTCGTAATTAGTTATAAATCTATTTGGACACTTGGACTTGTGTCACTTTATGTTTTCTACTTCTTAATAAGATGAATGTTGGTGTTATGTTCCTATTCATATATTTTTAACTTAAAAGTTGACAAGCAACATTAATTACCAATAATATGTAATGTTTAAGATTAACCTGAGATATATTATAGCTTCCTGGAGGTTATTTTTTCTCAGACATATTTTACTTCAACTTATGTGGGCTTCAGACATGACAGGCTGAGTGATTTTGGTAAGACATGTTTAAATTTATTTGTCATCCATATGAAGAAATGAAAATATGCCATTTACAATAAAATTTTCATAAAACAGTTCATTTGCATTTCATTTTAATTGTTCAAAGAATGCCAAGTCAAATAGTTGGCCCTCGTACATATTCACCTCATCAAATCTGGCCCTCTTTGAAAAAACTTTGGACACCCCTGTCCTATATGGTAGTGAAAGCTGGACAATTTTCCCAAAGATGAAGAGTGAGTTAACAGAAATGTCATTCTACAGGAGGATGCTGAGAATACCGTGGACGAAGCAATGGGGAGGTTTTAAGAAAAAAGGGAACAATAAGGAGGCTAGTACTTAGAATTAAAAAAAGACAAAATCATTGGGACACAAAATGAGGAAAGAGGGATTGGCGAATTCAACACTCACAGGACTTGCTGAAAGCAAGAAGGACAGAGAAAAACATTGAGTAACCGACCTAATGAGTAAGGAACAGCAATATTTTGATAGAAACGCTGAACTACTATGTAATATCTATCCTCCTATATGGCAGTGAAAGCTTGACAATTTTTGCAACAATGAAGAGGAACCTTGATGCAGTAGAGGTGTGGTTCTGCAGAAGGATGTTGAGAATAGATTGGCTAGAACATGTGAGTAATGAGGAAGTTATAAAGGAAAAGGAAACAAAAAGGTCAGTTGCACATGAAATCAGAAAGAGTCAAGGTTTCTTGGATATATAAAGAGGAAAGAGTGCTTGGAAAATTTGATACTCACAAGACATATTGAAGGTAAGAGAGACAGAGGAAAGCAACAAGTAACCGATCTAACAAGCTTGTGTAAATGGATGTCAAAACAGAAAGTGGGAAAGGATAAACATTTTTTATAGCTACAAAGGATAGGAAGTTGTGGAGAACCATGATCGCCTACTTCCTGAAGGGACATGACACATAAAAGAATTGATTGATTGATTTATTCATTTTCTACAGCTTATTAACCCTTTGCCAGTTATTCAGAACCAAAAAATATTTTTAGAATTTTTTTGGGTGGTGGGGGTGGGGGGGTGTAATTCTTACTAATTAACTCATAGGTGGGTTGAGAAGAGATGGATTCACACCTTTTCCCAAGGGCATTTGCATGTAAATGAATATAATGAAACCCAACGAGAATTGAAACTCTGCTCTCTGATTAACAATTCTGAGCCATTATCCATTACACCACCCACACATCCAAACTTACAGCACCCGCTATTCCCAAGTGGTCACCTATCTAGTTACTGACCAGACTCAATGTTGCTTAACTTTGGTGATTGTATGGGAACCAATGTTTCAATATGATATGGCCATAAGTGCATATAAATGAATTTGATATATATGTACATCCATACATGCATATAGACAGATAGACAGCCTGTCAGCTGGCTAGATAGATTCTAACTATAATTTGGTGCAAAGAATAAATGAGAATAGAAAGATTGTATTGTTTCAATTTTTCAGGTGGGGAGGGCCAATCTGTCTACCTAAAAAAAAAAATCAATGCTTTTATCTGAGATCAAATTTGTGAATGTTAAGCTCTTGTGTGTATTTTTTTTAGATGAAGATGCATTTCAACAAACAAAGAAACATACAAAAAATTGTGTTTCTGCTACTATTCTTTTTATGTTGACAGCATTGAAATAAAGTTAAAATGTCACTTGAGTATTTCTGTTTTTCTTTTTGCTTCTGAAATAATTTAAGAACAGGTAAACATGGTCGAGCTTAAGTCAGCCTCGTGCTAAGCTGGGAAGGCCAAGTATGTCTGTTTTTCTTTTCAATTCAGAAATAATTTATAGGAAGTAATGATACAAATGATTAACTTTAGTTGAACTGAATTTAGCTTCACAGTGAGTTAGGATGGCCAAATCTCTACTTCATGAGAAGGGCTGCTAAAACACATCAGACGATGGTAAATGGAAAAGTTCATTTGTCAGTGGACCAGGGAAACTAACATTCTCCAGGGGGAATGTTGTTACAGCGTGGTTCCCATCTTGAAACCAACAGAAGAGGCAGATTCTGTCCGTTCTGGTAGAGGGTTCATAAAATTGTACACATGACCAGAAACCCTTCCTGGTTTCTTTGCAATTTGCATCATGGGAAAATTAATTAATTTTTTATACTTGTTATTATTATTTTATTTTATTAGTTTTATTTAATTTTGCCCACAAATTCTTGGCACCCATATGAAATAAATCCCCCTAATGAAACAACCAATGACAAAGTTATATACAGGACTGGATCAATAAGTTTGTGGCCTGATATAGAAATATTAGCAGAAATTTAATCTGAAAATTTCATTGTTTAATGTTCAACATACGTGATTAACATTCACTATTGAATTAAGTGCCTTGACAAGGAAGGAGAAGGAATAATTATTTTTGTATGAAATTAATCATTTCTCATCAGTCATCTGTGTACTTATTGATGCACCTCTGATGTAATGGAATAACCTGTCCCCCCCCCCATGATTGATTACAATATAGGTAGTAACTACCTATATGTATCTGTAAGTCAACAGACTACAGAGTCTAGTCAAAATCTTTTTCGGCTAAACAGTCAAACTCTCTGCCCAAAGGCAGAGAGGAACCTGGATGAGGGTCCGCCGAAGGGCAGAGTTTCGTTCGGAAAATGATGCAGCACAGTCTTCCTAAACCAATTTCATCCAGTGCCAAATTAAACTTCATAAATGTAATTTTATATATATATATATATATATATATATATATATATATATAAAATGACATTTACAAATTTTCCTTAAAGAGGAATATCTGATTGATTCATTCATTTTTTATGACTTATCAACATTTTGCAGGTTATTTAAAGCCAGGAAATATTTATTCATGATTTTAAGAAAGTTTGAAGATAATTATTTACTTATGCAATTTCAGCTAATTAACCTATAGCTGGGATGGGGGATAAGAGGTGGATTTGTTGCGGGGGGGGGGGCAGTGTATGCATTGAGAGATAAACACGTGTGTCTCCTGAAATGCACACAACAAACATGGCAGACTCGGGATGTGAGTCCACGTAAAGAATTGTAAGGAAACAACAAGAACCAATATATATGTACAAACAAATGACAAATGATAATGTATTAACAACAAAGGTATACAAGTGACAAAGACAATGATGTGTATAACAGTCAGTCAGTTATATATATATATATATATATATATATATATATATATATATAGTTATATATATATATAGTTATATATAATATTATTTATATATATATATAGTTATATACGCTTTCAAGGAGGCGGCCTGTTTCACCTAGAATCAGGTCGGGGTTGCTGTTGGAGCCGATATGATGCGAAACCCGAAATCGGCGATGAGAACAGTGCATCACTGAAGACCACCCTTGATGCATCTAAAATGTATGACTTAACTATATATATATAGTTTTATATATATATATATATATATATATATATATATATATATATATATATTTGTGTATTTAGGCAGCAATCCTTCTTATATATATATAGTTATATATATATATATATATATATATATATATATATATATATAGTTATATATATATATAGTTATATATAGTTATATATATAGTTATATATATATAGTTATGTATATATATATAGTTATATATATATATATATATATATATATAGTTATATATATATATATATATATATATATAGTTATAGTTATAGTTATAGTTATATAACTATGTATATATATATATACATAGTTATTTTTAGCCAAGAAAAATAATAAGGTCTATTATAAATCTTATAATTTTTCATCTTTGTGAATGAAAAAAAGATTAATAAATTTTTGGAACAGGTTTGTTAAATTAATATCATCATAATTCATCATTTTTTATTTTCTTGAAAACTCACGTCTTTTTAATATAGGAAAATAAATATGTCAAAAAAATCTCATGACTTTCTTAAAGCGACTTTTGATTTAAGATGGAAACGAAGGGAAAGGAGAAAAAGCAATTGCTTGCTTATTGCGTACGTTCAACCTGTTGGGTCGACGACTGTAATTTGAGAGGAAGAAAAACTAAACACATGCCGACCTTTTTTTAGTTATTTTGTTGGATAATAATAATAATATTACAACTACTACTAAAATAATTAAAAAAAGAAAGCCATTAATAAAACAAATAAATAAAAAAGAAAGTCGCTTCTTTTTCTGCTTCATAGCAAGGCGTCAAAATGGCGCCTTAGCAGTGTGCATTTGTTTGCTTATCAACCGACAATTTTTATTCATTTTCACCCATAGCTGAAGAATTCGGGTCACTTTTCTCTCCCTCCTATTTAAATTATGGACATAGAAGACACGGGCTTGGATATTGTGAGTTTATCTCTTTGAATTAGATGAGGAAAATTAGGAAAAACAAAAATAACCATTTTTTTTCTTACTTCTCTCTTTCTCTTTACTTTTTTTTAGTTTTATTCTGAAAAAGAAAGAAGAAATGAAAAAAAGTCATTTTTTGTTGTGAAAAACAGAAAAAAGTAGAAAACTTTTATATTTTACTTTCGTTTTTAAAAAAAAAAAAAAGAAAAGAAATATATTTTTTCCTGTCTCTCATATTGCGTAATCTATTTAAAGAAATCAAAATGAAAAATTGAAAATTAAGCAGAAAAAAAAAGTTTTTTTTCCCTTGTACTTGTCGACGGAACTGTTTTTGATAAGATTTTTAATTTAATATCCAGTTTTTTTTTTTTCAATTTTTTTTCAGTTTTTAAATTTTGTGTTCATTTTTTAAAAACTTTTCTTTTTCAATATTTCCCCAAAAAATGTGATTAAATTGCGCGATTATCGTAAATTTAATTTTATATTTTTGCACATTACTTTTTCACGCTCATAAAAATTGTCTTTTTTTTATTTACTAATCTGAAAGAAAGATGCTATCAAAAGTTTTTCTAAAAGATCATAATGACTCTAAATATAAAATCAGTTTAAATGTAAAAAAAAAAAAAATTTTCTCTATATTTCTTAGCAGACGATCTATTTTCTGCTATTTTGATGGAAGAAAAATAGAGAAAAGACAAAAATTCAAACTATTCACTTTGTTTAAAAAAATTTCTTAAAATAAGTGAAGTAAAATTTTTGACATCAAAGTAAAAAAAAAAATGCTTAAAAATATTTGTTTAGTACATTAAAATAAAATTTTTTAAAATGTCCGAAAATTCATCTTTGATAATAATATAGTTTAAAAACTTTAAGATATGCTATATATTTATGTTTAAAAGTGCTCAATCGTATGTAAATATAAAAGTGGATATTGGGGTCAACATCGAGTGGCGACAGTCTGTTTCATGCTTGACTACAATCTCCAAGCCTTCAAGCATAAAACAGACCGTCGCCACTCAGTGTTGACCTCAGTATCCAGTTTTACACACACACACACGCACACACATTTTTTTGCTTCTCCCCTTTTTTAATATTAAATTGTATTTTATTCGTAATTCCTTATGTCCTCCTAATTTTTATATTTTTACGCTTTTCTCATTAACATTTTACTAGTCTTCAACAATTCTTCTGATGAAGTGTTGGCCGAAGAAAGGTTGCCTTTTTGGGGAAAAAATATGTGGTTTTGTCTATTTAAATATATGTGTGTGTGTATAATTAATACAAATATAATTTGTCACTTAGCTGAGAGTGCTACCTTCAGCTTTCCGACTCTAGAGTTTCGTAGACTCCAGCAATCACTTTGTCCACTCATCAGGAGATATGCACACACACACACGTCCACATTTGCATTATTTGCAGTTGAACTAAAGTCCTCAACATTGCTTTTATTGTCACAATGTTTCAACTGTTGTGCCCTTGACCCTTCTTCAGGTGTCTGTTGATGTGGATAACCTTCATGGAATTTTGAACTTTTATTTCTTCTACAGGAGTGCATTGTTCTCCTTCTTCTGTCCATATCTTTTGGAATATCTTAATAGTCTAGACATTTATAACATTGGTTTGTGAATATAGTGACATAAAAATTGTGGGTTCAATCCCAGGGCTGAGTTGTACAGATTCAGTGGAACACAAGACTAGTGATAATTAGGCAGTAGTAAAAAAAAGAAGAAAGTGTGATATCACGAGACATGGACAGTGGAACAAGAACATTCTAGGTCAGTGGATTAAATAAAGGACTCAGTTTGAAATTCACTGGAGTTTACCTGGTTTAACATGCACCTGAAGTAGGACGAAGGACATAATGACTAAAATGTTGGGATAATAGCAACAACGAAGATGAGGACATTAGTAAATTGTGATAATACTTCATTTTAGATAATGAGACACAAACTGTTCATTATCTATCAGTCTGTTCATATCTCTCTATCTCAGTCTGTTCATATATCTCTCTCTATCTCAGTCTGTTCATATCTATCTCTCTCTATCTCAGTCTGTTCATATCTATCTCTCTCTATCTCAGTCTGTTAATATCTCTCTCTCTCTATCTCAGTCTGTTCATATCTCTCTCTCTCTCTCTATCTCAGTCTGTTCATATCTCTCTCTCTCTCTCTATCTCAGTCTGTTCATATCTCTCTCTCTCTATCTCAGTCTGTTCATATCTCTCTCTCTCTCTCTATCTCAGTCTGTTCATATCTCTCTCTCTCTCTCTATCTCAGTCTGTTCATATCTCTCTATCTCTCTATCTCAGTCTGTTCATATCTCTCTATCTCAGTCTGTTCATATCTCTCTATCTCTCTATCTCAGTCTGTTCATATCTCTCTATCTCAGTCTGTTCATATATCTCTCTCTATCTCAGTCTGTTCATATATCTCTCTCTATCTCAGTCTGTTCATATCTATCTCTCTCTATCTCAGTCTGTTCATATCTATCTCTCTCTATCTCAGTCTGTTCATATCTCTCTCTCTCTATCTCAGTCTGTTCATATCTCTCTCTCTCTCTATCTCAGTCTGTTCATATCTCTCTCTCTCTATCTCATTCTCTTCATATCTCTCTCTCTCTATCTCAGTCTCTTCATATCTCTCTCTCTCTCTCTCAGTCTCTTCATATCTCTCTATCTCAGTCTCTTCATATCTCTCTATCTCAGTCTCTTCATATCTCTCTATCTCAGTCTCTTCATATCTCTCTATCTCAGTCTCTTCATATTTTATCTCAGTCTGTTCACAGCTATCTCTCTATCTCAGTCTCTTCATATCTATTTATCTCTCTCTCTCTCTCTATCTATCTATCTCAGTCTGTTCATACATATCTATCTTAATCTGTTCATATCTATCTATCTGTCTCTCTATCTTAGTCTGTTCATATCTATCTCAGTCTAAAATTATAAAAGTGCAAAAAGTACTCAATTATTAATCTAATTGGTATGATTTAATTAATTTTTTTTTTAAAAAGGAAATCTTGTCAGAGGAAGAGGTTTTCAATGAAAACAGTGACCCAGTGGATGTTGACATTGATGTCATCTGCACTGATGACATGTGTTACTCCGATGATGTCCAGAATGGAACCTCTGATGATGTAAGCTATGATTCTTATTCAAATACACACATGTGCACTACACTTGCACACATGAAGAGGTGGACATTAAAACATTTTCAGTTTGTCCTATTTCCAAAATCTTACTAAATGATCTAACATCAAGTTTTTTTTTTTTTTATTGAAGTCTTTCTTGGTTGGGGCAAGTTATCTTTCAATATCTCTTTATTTTTTATGTTTTTACAATAATGTCCACACTGTACAAAGCACAAGAGGCACTCAAGGTAGAGGGTTACAGTGTAAGTGGTAAGAGGCATAATTTATGTGAGGACTATAACAGTTAATCCTAGACTTGAACAGGTTAAGATTGTAATGATCAGGGAAGCATCCTATTGGGAGTCAGTTCCACAAAGTGACAGTTTGTGGGAAGAAGCTGTTCGAGTGGAACTTATATCTCACTAATACGATACAAAGGAATGAGGGCGTTTTGCTACAATGTGTGTGGCTTGGCAGGTCTTGGCCATGAATGTTAGAACTGATGAAACTAACGAATGTAGTTTGTCAGAACACTTTTCATGGAAATAGCAGTAGAGTGTTGCAATTTTTTGTCTGTGGGAAAAGTGGTTGTAGGGCGGAAAATAATTCATCACTCACAAGGCCACAGAGATTTGAACTCTATAAAAACTGGAAAGTGTATAGAAACTATCTCACCTATTGGCTATTATGGCACGTGTGGGCTTCCTTACCTTGCTCAATTCAGCAGCAGCAGCAGCAGCAGAAATAATCAGGAGGGTACAAGTAGAAGTCCCAGAATGTCATAAAAAAAAGCCTTGACCACGCCCTGTTCAATCTCTTTCCATTTTTCATATTCAGCATTTTTATTGTTCCTTCCATGGGAGCCAGTGGAGAAATCTCCACCTGCAAATGGAAAAACTACACACAATCCTTGCTGCAGACGATGAGGCCTGTCCTAGCAGTTTCACACTCAGATTTTTCATTCCTCCTGTTGGAACGAACAGAGAAATGTCTCTTTACAAAACATCTACTCAAGAACTTTGTTAACTGGAAAACCTCCCTTTTTTCCCCCCTGCCAAATACTACTATTTTGCACTCTCAACTAGAAATAAAAGCTGTGGGACAGTTATTGCAAGCGTTGGGTTTTGTTCACCCCCCCCCCCCCGTCACTGCTGAGCACAAACAGACACACAACTGGGAAAAATTCCTCCAAGTGAAGACTGAGCAGCTCCAGCCGATATATGGCAGCAGTATTCTTTTTTTCGGCCTGATCTGGCTTTTGAAAAGGGGGGGATATTAGGAGGAGTCTGATACTTACTGGAGTGGTACAGGGAACTGACCATTTTTCCAGCATCTTTAGTAATCGGTCGTATGTACAAGTTCCATTTAAGGCCTGGTGTGTGCTTAAATCACAATAGGTGCTCAAGGCAATGGGGCCACCCTCAGACGACACCTATTCATTGGTGATAGACAAAAGATTTAGGGTTCACTTATTGATGATAGAACATTACTAGTTTGGTTTTAGAGGCATTGAATGTAACCAGCTAGTTTCTCTCCCCCAGTGAACTGTTAAAGCAAAGTATTAAAAATCATGCATTGATTGTATGTGGGTTTCATGCACGCCCAGTCTCCCACAATGTATTCATCTCAGGCTTCATTGGGGGGGGGGGGCACTGAATCAATTCCTTTGGGTCTAACTTTGTAGGTGAGGTATAGATCCCATTAGCAGGCACAGTAGCCGGTGAAGTGTTACCCTTGGTAGTAACATTGGCATGTCTTCTTTGATGGAACATTTCTTTTTGACTACAATTCTCTTTATATTCCTGTGACACTGCTCTGATATTCCATTTCCTACTGGGACATAAGAACAACAAAATCTCAGGTGCAGACCCCATTCTTCCATGAAGACATTGAGTTCCTTTCTGCATAATACAGTGTCATTATGTCATATTCCGTGCTAATAGGAATATATACTTGACAAACACAGTGGATAAAATAAGTAAAGGTCTATTGTAATGAACCAGTACAATAAGAATAAAGGTAACAGTTATGCACAAGGTCATCGCAAGTCAATCCAGTAGTATGTACTATCATTGGAAGGTCGATAGTTCTTGCGTAAGTCTGAGTTGTACTCAACAGATCCCAGCTAGACTCTGTAGCCCATTGACTTACAGATACTTATAGGTAGTTACTACCTATAGTGTAGTCACTCATGGGTGACAGGTTATTCCATTACATCACATTGTCTGTGAGAAGTTCACAGAGCAGAACTCCAATTGACGCATTAAACTGAATGAATACTGTTAGGTCAATGGTTGCCATATAATGAACCTTATTGGACTGTAATCTGTCATGGTCAAATAATTACCGTTACCATAGTGAGTGATATTCATACCCAGTCGGTAGCAAATAAGACCTATTTCTGGCTTACCTTTTTGTCAATGAACTGGTGCTGGGTTTACTATTCTGCATTCAATGTATGATCTGATTGCTGATTTAACATCTTGTTTAGGCATAGAGAGCAAATTCTTCATACAATGTATGTGGTGTGCCACTCCCCTGGCTTCTTACTGCTATGGTAAATATCCATGATTTGATGGGGGCTTAAATTGTTCACAGACACAGTACACATCTGATGCATGCGTTCAACCCCCTCTTTGAACCACTTCTGCGGCACTCTTGTCATCCTGTCTGCCAAGTTCTGACTCTATGCAATCAACTCTTCATCCACAGACAATTCATACTTTTAGATGAGATCTTTAACTCTGCTCAGTGTCCATTGAACAGCAGCTGTCTTCTTTCTGAGCTTTGCGAATTAACATAGAAGAGAGTCAGTTGTATGCACATGAGGAGGTCTATTTTGACATGTATCACCTTGGCTTGCCACTGGAGTGCCAGATTGTATCCCTTCAGTGTAGCATCGATCTGAACCCCATTGATGTGTTGGGTATCATTCATTAGTTGAAGCCAATATGTGTCATCCAAAATGGCACCATTTCTTTTTGGTATCACTGCTGTTGCCAGGGAGTTTGCACTGACCCATGTGTTGATTTCTTGCTCATCTGCACACCAATCAACTCATGCCAAGTTCTTCCAGTTTGCTCTGTTCACAGGCTCTCTTATCAGACATCTAAGAAGCATCTCTTCAATTCTGTCATCCCATCCTTTCCTAACAGAGCTTCCTTTCTGCTTGATGACATTGGTTGCCACCCAGAACCACCCACATACAGGGAGATATCCAACAAGTGTAGTGCCTTAAAAATCCTAGTATCAGCAGCAGCCCTGGGGGTATAAAAACAACATGAACCCTTAAAGTAACTCTCTCTTCCTGTTTTCCTTCTTTTGAAGTGTGTGCCATCAACTTTTTACACTGAAGCAAAAAGGGCTGTGAACACTTCACACACAAACACACCTACACAGGTACATCTCACTCAAATACATTCATTAACAATTTTTGTTGTGTATGAATTTACTTCTAGGAAAGGAAACTTTCCTTTTGTTATTCTGTTTAATAAATGTTATCTTGCATTGCAAATCAGTTGGTCTCTGTTATTTTGCATATGTACCTTTTCACTACCATTAATTCATGTGTGAACAGAGATTGATCAAACAAAAAGGGAAAGAAAGAAAGAAAGGAAGAGAAAAGAGTCTACTGACTGGATGATAATTGTTGAAATCTGTAGGAAGATGGATTGAAAAGTTAAGAAAATGAAAAATGAAATTTGTTGAAAAATTATGTTTTAAAATAATTCCAAGGAGAACTGAACCAAAATTTGATGAGATGGAATTCATTAAGATTGGGAAAAATCAAGACTACCTGTCCTTCTCCACTTCCCACCAATAAGAAGGAGACCATTAATGTATCCTCGAAAATGTCAAATAGAAAAAAACATATGTTGTTGATAAAGAAACCCGGTGGTCCATGAAATAACATTTACGATTCCTCTGGACAAAGATCCACAGGTAAAACATCTGGTTTAAATCAGCCACTCAGAAGGAAAGTGTCCCTACAAAAATAGAAGATTAGCCTGATGTGTTTGTTCATTATAATTTCTGTGATATTTGTCAAGAAAAATTTTATATCCGATATTAATTTGGGTTCCTTTGGATACAAGTGATAAAGAAAATTTAATTATTATTTTGGAGTCACTGTGGACCAAAAGGCCGTGTGGTTTTGTTGATTGCGTAAAAAAAACACATAAACAAAGGAAAGATAAGCTTTTGTTTTTATCATTAGAAAGATTAAAAATAATTTTCTGTCCCACCTATGAGAATTCTTGAGTGGTATGGTCGATTGAGAAATCACAGCATGATACAAGCTGACAGATTAATGACTGAAAATCCCTTTTCACTTACGCAGATGAAAGTTTGGATTCACACAGACAGTGTACCAGCCCTTGAGGTGGGCTGAAGTTAGATGCTGAGAAAGTGGGAGAAGGAAGAGAGATTAGCACCACCTATATGGAGCAATGGTGCAAGATGGGACGTGAAGAGAGTTGGAATTAAAGGGTGGCTTGATTCCTCTGACGACTCTCAAAAGAGGTCTGATTAACCCCAAATTTGGAAAACCACTTGAGTAAATATATTTTGAGAATATGAAATTTTAGAAAATGGTTGGTGCTAAGAGTGGAAGACAACTGAACCTAGACCCTGATCAACCCCATCCCTGCAGGACTTCATATGATGGAGGTTTGGACAACTAGAAGAGTCCCTACATTACTCTTACTGAAATTCACATCATTTGCCGAGATCTCCTGACCAAGACATTGTGCTGGCCCTGAAGACCAGAACTTAGAAATTTAAGTTACTACTAACACATAGACTCGAAAGGGGATCCCAGTGTTATTTGATTAAATGTGCATGTTTCTTTGCTACCTGTGTTGCAGCCATGATGTTTTCATTGATGTACAAATAGTTACTATAGTCTGATACCCAGTGGTGGCATCCTAATGGTTCGCACTGGTTTGTGCGAACTGATTCTTAAAATTATAAAAGCTTAGCAAACTGGTTGTTGGATTATCTGAAAATAGTCTTATATGTTAATAGATGATGGCCTAGGTAAAATGTTAGTTACCCTACACTCGTGTGTGTGTGTGCCTAGTGAAACTCTAATAGACCCCCTCTTCATCTAACATTTTGAAGTTAAAAAAGTGGCAAATCTTCTAATCATGAATTTGATGTCTTCCATTGGTTCTTTGAGATTGCAACGATTCCGTTTTCGATTGTGGCTAAGAAACCATAACACAGCTGATGGCACTAGAGTCAAAAAGCATCAGACTTCTGAACAGAAATATGACGAGAACAGAATTTCAATCTTGGAATGTCTTAATAAATGTTTTCTATTAAATTATCAAAATGGTTTTAATTCTTTTTCATACTATAAAGTGATTTGTTTCCATTCTCAGATTGAAAAGAAAATAAGCAGAATAGGTTCTTAAAGATTACTTAACTATATAGAAGCGGTTCCTGGAAATTTAGGATGCCACCACTGCCGATACCACTCTGTTGTGTAATTCCTGCGACAGCACAGCATCAATGAGGAATTTGAAGATCAAGGGTGATATGTTAAGGTTGCATCTCAACCACATCATGCTGTATCATTTCCCCTTGATCATTACAGTCTGATATGGTCAAAATAATTCATGAATATGTACCTGTAGGTAGCCTTTGTTAAATACAGTAGAGCTACTCTTTCCCCTTTTTGACACCGTTCTCTTCATTCTGACATACAATCATTGACATTTGTTGTGAATGTGTCAACATGTTCATTTAGTGTTCATCCGGTATACTTTTCCATTACTGTGCTGCACAACAGTCATCAAAGGAATCAAGTTGTTAGATGATCTCAGTTTCTCTTCAGCTTATGGTATTAGCCAGCCATTGGCAACCCAATTTTGGAGTTCCTGCTCGTACATGTCTCTAATATGATTGGATATGGAATTCATGATGAAAAGCATTTATTTTACACAAAAATTATTTTTCAATATAATGTCCTTCTTTGTCAATGCACTTAATTCATTGATGAATATTAATTACAGAGATCATTTTATAATGAAAATTTCAATCGACATATCAGGCAATTTGTTGATTTGATCTCCTTTATGTATATATAATATCATTTTTGTTCCGAATAAAATAATATGCAGAAATTTGTAAATAATTGATTATTTTTCTTGCTTCAAACTACAGCTGCCTGTCAGGCTTCTCAGTGCCTTCAAGAGAGATGCAGCAGAGACAGCCCAGGCTGCTGCATCAAAAAGAAAATTTGAAGGGAACTCCACTGCTACGGATTCTTATTCAGCATCTTATACTGCACCGTCTTCATCATCTGTAGCAATTTCTACTGAATGTCAGATAGTCTCAACTTCACAACTGACAGTCCCTGCTACACATCAGGTAGTCACCACTGAATGCCAGATAATTCCCACTGCACACCAAGGAGTCTCCGCTGCATCTGCTGTCTTTGCTGTGGATACTGACTCCATTTCATCTGCTGCTACTACTGCAACTGTGCCAAAAACTACTACAGCCTCAACTGTAACTTTTAATCCCACCTGGTCATGTCTGTCTCAACATTTACCAACGGCTCCCCGAAAAGATTTTTTTACAAATGTAACTGGAGGAGCTATGATGAACGAGCTTGTCATAAGTAACAGCATTCCGTTAGAAGACGAGTGGAGCTGTGTGGAGACTGAACTGATTGGTAAGTACTGTAAGCTGGTAAGAAAGCTAAATTCTTTCATAGAATATACATCATTACAATGATGGGCATTACACTATTGCTAATTCTCCCCACCTGAAAATCTGCAATCAATTAAGTATCAGGGACAGTACAGTTCTATAACAGGATACAAGATGATTTAAAGATAATAATCATCTTAATTGTCCATTATTCAAAAAATTACATACTTCTTAATTGTGCATTATAGGCTAAATTTAAGATATTATCCATTTCTGTATTACCCAAAATTGGAGTAAATTGTCCATTTTTTAATTGTCCATTGTTGAAGAAATTATTTGATTTGTTTGTTTAATAATATATTAACTCCTTATGGGTCATTTAATGCCAAATTTTAATTTTCTTGGGAGCTTTGAAGTAATAAAAATATATGTTATTCTGCTTTCACAATTGAATACATGGTAGATCATACTCAGCTTTTGATCATCATGTTAAAGGCATAATTACTGGAGGTGCTGATATGTATGTTTTATGTTTTAGTTTTGCTGAAGTTGTAAGGATAAAGAAAGTGTTTATCTCCCTTTGGTGAAGATAAGTCACATGAGTCATGTGATGGCCACTTAGTGACATTACTCTATGTAGTGACAAAAGTGGCAGTCAAATTCAGTTAGTTTACAGCAGCTAAACTGAAAGGTTGCTTTCTTAAGCCTGGGCCCCTCATGGTCTAAGCAGAGGATAAATCTCCCTTTCCAGTAGCTTACAAGTCTATGGTGCTATTTCCCTTTGAGAATATATCTTTCCCAGATATAGAAAGTAACCAACTCACAGTCTTCAATTTGAGAAAACCCAAGACTTGCTGTTTCCTGTTCATGGAATATGTCTTTGCCTGTGACATAGCTGAATCCAGCACTTTTCAATGTGAAGTCCTAAAAAGTGTTTCTTCAGATACAGGAATATTTCCATATTATATGTAAGACCCTTCATTTTTGTTTCTCCTTCCACTTTGCTTTGCTGTGTAGATATATGTAATATATTATTCTCTGTGTGGAATACATGCATGTATATATAGTTTTGTGTATGTTTTAGTAGTATAAGAGTCTGAGAAGAAAGCATGTTTCTCATTCTTTTTCCTTTCAGCCATTCTGTTTTGTACATGAACTACATTGCTATTATATCATAGTTATATAATAATGCTCATAATGGGGGGGATTAAATGGGAGAATAAATCTTTCTTCCCTAGCTCTCTCCTGTTATAAAATGGAAGATAGACTACAATAGGAAACTATGATAAAAGAATATCAAAATAATGTTTTATTTTTATTTTTATCTAAGAGACATAATTTCTTATGAAGTAAATGTTGACATGACATGAAATTAAAATATATTCTTGCTATCTACTGACAGAAATGCAAGTGTTACCTAAAACGGAAATAAATATGGTAATCAACAATTGAATCAATCAATAAGGTTCAATGAGTTACTCTCCTGGAGGTTAGCATCAGCCATACCAAATATTATTCTTGATGATGACTAACTTTTGCAGAATAATTCATGTGTTCATGGTTAGTTATTTAAATTGGACATGAACATTTCTAAGAAGCAGAACTTTTTTTTATAAAGGGATCTCTTGGATACAATGGAGCAATAAATTTTCATGAAAAACTGATATGTTTATATTCTGAATGTTTACTGATATTCTAGCTTCATCAAGCACAAGACTGAATACGGGGCGAAAAAGAAAGAAGATCTCCTAAATTTTGAGAGCTTTTACTTTTTATTTATTTTTTTTTAATTGGTATCACCCCATGCAAGGCAGTAAAGCCACTAAGACACAAGAAATGCACGTATCCTGCCAGCTTTAGACTTTGATTATTTTTATTAATATTTCTCAAAATTAGGATCAAAAACATTACTAACGAACGGGAAGAGGAAAGAGTAATCAGGAAAACAGTAGATAGCAATTGACATTGCATTTAAATTTTTGCATATTAAAGTTGGCTGGAAAGTATGGAGCCGGAAGGGAGTTCCACAAGTGAAAAGTGTGAGAAAAGAAAATGTTATCATAGAATTTACAGCTACATCTAGCTAGCTCAACTGTAAATTGAGATCTTGATGCCAATTCAAAAAGCAGAGAGTCCATCCAAACAATTACCATGAAAGGGTTTATGGAAAAGACATAGTGGAAACCTTACAGTGATGGAAAAATGACTGGAACCGAGCTGCCAGATCAGGACCAATAATATTGTTGATTCTTTGGATTTTATCAATGTGCTCAAGCTATATAGCAGGGTCACTGAACGATATGTGGCAGCAATATTCTAAGTATGGATGGATGTTAGACTTATAGATAGCAAGACTTATAGATGCAAGATAGAATCTGGAGAGAAAAATTATCTTGCATGACACAGTGAACCAACTTTCTTAGCAGCTGACCTAGCAATGGAGTCAATACCTTGAAAATCAATTGATTCAATACCTTGAAAATTAGTATCTAAAAATTTTTTTTTTGTTTTTGGACTTGAATCTGTTTCTGGTATATTTTTGTTTATCAGAGGTGAAAAAATAATAAAATAATGATTGCAGTTTTACTTCTGACTTGTTTTACTTATTTAGGTGGGGTCTTCCTTCTAAATTTCTTAATACCTGATGCTGATGAGCATACTCTTTCACCTTGATTTACCTTTTAAGATGACATCTTTAAAAAGTTTAATTTATTACTCTCAAAGAATTTCTACCTTTCCTTTATATATATTTTTAGTTCCTGGTAAAGAGCAAACAAGTCATCTATATACTACACAAGGTAAGGAATATTATGGCAATTCTATATCGTCATCATCATCAGTTCTTCAACTGTTGTGGGGCACTTGAGGGCAGAAGAAACAGAGAAGCTTCTCCAGGCAATGACTCTCAGGAGTTCTGGCAACTCATTACCCAAGAAGCAAAATATCATACCAACACAAGCAACACCTCAGACTGAAAAACCCTCACTCTCAACAGTTAATACAACTAGAAGTGGCTGTGAAATACACATGCCATTCACATACAAAACAAACATTTGAACAATGATTTGCTTAAGAAATAATCATCATACCCTTTCATTAGTAAGGGGTGGGAAATGTAATAGTATTATGAGAACGACTTCCTTACACACACTTTATGTGTGCGGACCTCTTAGCGTAGTAATACTTGGGGGACACTTTACTTCGAGTTCGGGGTGTGAGTTACAATACACTGGCTGTACATTAATGTTAATAAATGCATTATAACTAAGCATTTTAATTAATTAATCTCGAGCCACAACTAAATTCTACAATGTCCGTCCACTCTTTGATGTTGTTTGACCTGTTCTTGTGATTCTGTCCCAGCCTGCGTCCACCTTCAACAGTGTCTTGCAGAGACTGTCAAGCTGTGTGACATGACCAAACCATTGCCATCTTACAGCATTTAATAGTGGCAAGAAGATATTTCTTTTGGCCCACAAAACTTTTGACCTTGCTCTGTACATCGTTGTTGGTTTTGTTCTTCCAGTAGGAGATATAGAGCAGCTTTCTCAGGCATTTGTTTTTGAACACCTGGATCTTACATGTTATAGGTTCCCTGTGTGGGATAAGAGTAAATGTTTTTATATAATTTTGTGTATGACTTAGTGGTATAAAAATCTCTTTGAGAACAAAATATGTTTGTCATTCCTTTTCTTTCAGCTATTCTGTTCTGTCTATGTATTAAGGTGTCACTATATCATGGATATAATGGCTATAAAGGGAAAATGCAAATAGGAAATCACTCCATTAATCTCTTCAATTAAAGTGGATTGAATAAATGTTCTTTTCAAAATTACCAGTTTATCAACAATAACTGACATCTGAAAAAAGGATGATATAACAGTCAAGACATTGTAACTATAACAAGAAAGATGAGGATTCTAGTCAAATTGTAAATTGGTGTACACTAATGAAAATTTTTTACTTTGAAATTCAGGCAAAAGTTGTTACAATAGCTTCAGAGCAAGATTAGCAAGCTAGTTTTGCAGGCCATTACTACTATAGTGATTTTGATTCTGCCTGAGTACTCCATACTTGTGGCCTTGTGCCGGACTTAGGTAACTTTCATAAATAGCCATAATAATTCATCCAAGGGCAATTAAGAATTTAATAATTCTTATCAATCAATATTTGTAACACTTTGTAAATTTGATGAAATATATTCTTCAAATCTTATCGACAATATGTTTCCTTCTTTTATTTTCAGAAACAACCATTTTGAAATCAGAACCTGTCATCAGCTTTGATGAAGCATTAACATATTTCAAATCCACTGATATGTCTAACGTAAAGGTACAAAAGGAAATTTGTCAAAATTATTTTCTTATTTTTCATGACTAAATGCTTTTATCTCCTTTTGAGTAAATTTTTGTTGACCCTTGAATCTTGGCCAACAGTGTACATGTTCATTGTTCAGGTTAGCAGTTTTCTTTTAAGTTAGGAAACATTTTGAACAACTGCTAACCACATAGTGACTCCTTAAGTTTCTGACAGGACCCTTAAGGATCAGCCTCATATCTGTAATACCAACAACATTGTCACAGGTTAGACTTTGTATACACCCCCATTTTGTTTACTTGCAACTTATCAGCTACTAAACAAGGACCTATATATTGTTATAAATTAAGGTGTTCAAAATTAGAAACAGCAGTACACTGGTTTGTTTTACGCGTTTCCAATTGTAAAACTTGGCTCAGCTGGATGACATATTTGTGATGTAATAGGTAAAGAGGTAGTGTAACTGTGGTAACCATGAGACATGGATAGGATTTAGCACCATTTGGTCACATTTGTTGATATAAGAAAGATATTATCTTTAAAGTGGCAGTTGTTCTGTTGGTGCGCAGGGAGCAACAGTACAAAGGCTAAACCAGGAAAAAAATTTGAATTTCAGACAGAAATCAGGAGCATATGAAAACTGTGGGAACCCTCAGGTGATATAAACAACTGATGAGGATATTAAACATCCAGTGAAGGAGAATATGGCATCAGATCACATCCCAAGTCAATGCATTGTACATTCCATAGGATGCTTCCCTGATTGCTACCGTCCTGGGTACGACGTTAAACTGCATCCAACAGCAAGGCCTCTGATCAGGAGGTTTTGAGGAAGCGTGGAACCACCTCTTAATTGCTGGTGTTCCCAGGTCCACCCTGACCCGGGGTGGTAGCACCTGTTGGGGTCCCAACTATGGGAAAATAGTGAACTTCCAGGTCTTTTCCAGCACATTGAAACAATGATGTTGCCAACTACACTTTTTTGAAACAATGATGTTGCCAACTACACGTTTTTTGAAACAATGATGTTGCCAGGGATACATTTTTTTGAAACAATGATGTTGCCAACTACACTTTTTTGAAACAATGATGTTGCCAGCTATACGTTTTTGAAACAATGATGTTGCCAGCTATGCGTTTTCGAAACAATGATGTTGCCAGCTATACGTTTTTGATATATTTAGTAAATACTGGATCTGGCATTAAATAACCCATAGTGGTTGATATGCCATAAAACCTCAAACAACCAACCAACCAACCTGATTGCTACAGTCTTGACCTGTTGGAGTCTAGGGTCAACCATTATCTTCCCAACATATCCCTATAAACTGTGCCTCTTACTCTGTAACTCTTTACCTCGAGTGGCTCTTGGGCCTTGTACAGTGTGAACATCATTGTTAGAAAATCCCCCAACAAATGTACCATTTCAATACTGACCCATGTCAATTGCATTCTAAGAGGTAGGCATCACCCAGCAAATAGACCATTATTGGCTACCTGGTTACCCATATCTCACCCTTGGGCAGGGAACATTTCTATTGAAGCATGACAAACTGGCATCATATTGTCTGTTCAGATGAAGTCCCATTTCCAGTTTCTTTGGCAGATGATGAAGTTCATGTTTGGAGGAGACTGCATGATGTTGTGTAAACTGTTGATGGGTTAATAATCCTGTTGGAATTTACAAGGACCACAAGTAAAATTTGTTAAAAATCCTCTTCATAGTTATGGCATTTTGTCGCAGACGACTTAGACCCATTTATGCTCACTGTGTGTCTCAGTGGGGATGGTTTGTCCCAGCAGGATAACCAAATGTGCAATTAATACAAAACCGGTACTCTACTGGCACCTGCACCTACCTGATTTAAACCCTCATCAAACATGTAAAGAACAAGTTGTAGATCTCACTAAATTCTTTACATGCACAGCCATTAAATACAACTCACCTGCGGAAAACTCTGGATTGATCTATCCGCATAATGACTCCAGCATCTCATAGATTAAGATTAATTTAAAAGGCATGTAGCAATAAACAACATCTTCAGAAGAGGTCTGGATGCAGCTGGGTCCCCCCCCCAAATTGAACTCATAGGCCTTGACCGTGGTCATAGAAAGTGCACCAATGGGATTACCATTTTCCCTCTTAAAGTTGAGCTGAGGTCTGTCGCACAGGACACAGAGATAAAAAAAAATGAAAAATAAATCTGTCTGCAAGGGAAAAATATTTATTCTTCTCTTGCAGACAGATTTATTTTTAGTCCAGTAGCAGTGGAGACTTCTGTGGTTGTTGGCCCTCATTCAATGGCGTTCCTTCGGAGGGTTGGCAGTATTGCATCTCAATTAAGGGGCGAGCCTCATAAAACGGAGTGGCTCTTGCAGCGTGTCTCACTGGCAATGGTGCGAGGTAATGTTTTCTCCATCATTGTGGCTAGCAGAGGATAGAAAAACAAAAAAACATTTTGTTTAAAGAAAGTACAGTGTAACCCGGATATAAGAGAAACCCGGATATAAGAGAGAGTTTCTCTGGTGCCAAATTAGAGCCTGTGTTAATGTATATATAATAGACCAAACCCGGATATAAGAGAAACCCGGATATAAGAGAAACCAGGATATAAGAGAAACCCGGATATAAGAGATGTTTTCTTAGGTCCCAAATTAGAGCCTGTGTTAATGTATATATAATAGACCAAACCCGGATATAAGAGAAACCCTGATATAAGAGACCCGGATATAAGAGATGTTTTCTTTGGTCCCAAATTAGAGCCTGTGTTAATGTATATATAATAGACCAAACCCGGATATAAGAGAGACCCGGATATAAGAGACCCGGATATAAGAGATGTTTTCTTTGGTCCCAAATTAGAGCCTGTGTTAATGTATATATAATAGACCAAACCCGGATATAAGAGAGACCCGGATATAAGAGATTTTCTCAGGTCCCAAATTAGAGCCTGTGTTAATGTATATATAATAGACCAAACCCGGATATAAGAGAAACCCGGATATAAGAGAAACCCGGATATAAGAGACTTCTTCCCCGGTCCCGACATCTCTCTTATATCCGGGTTACACTGTATATAATTGAGCAACATGAAAACAGACTGACTCCACCTGAGATTTTAGAGCTGAAAAACACCTTGGAATCAACAGAGGGTTTATCAAAAGGACAATTGATTAATATGATGAGACTTGTTTCATCGAAGATAGAGCCAAGGTAAGGACATCCTCACACCTCCAGAATGCCAATACTCAGTAAACAGGTGCATGAAAAAATCAGGCATCATCCAAGAAGGTCAATAGAGAAAATTTCATAAGGAGGTCAGAACATTGGAGAGAACCATACAGAGACTATATCTGTGCATGTCACTCTACAAGATAACCAGCAGCCACAATGAAAAAGAGGCTTCAAAGAAGTAAGCACCAGCTGAAAAGGATTCATGATGGTACGCTGTAAAACATCATCTTCACTGATGAGAAACTGTTTATTGTCGAACAGACTTTTAATTATCAAAATGATTGTGTTCGTTCAACAAGTCATCAGTTAGTTCCTGCCACTTTAGGAAAATGTCTTAGAACCCGGAAACTAACATCTGTTATGGTTTGGGCAGTTATTTCAAAGAAACCCCAGAAAGAAGAACTGGACGTTACAAAGTTTACTGTAAAGAACTGAGAAGGCCCTAAGTGTTGTTTGGGGCTAAAGGCATATTTACAGTGAAGAAGAAGAAGAGGAAGAAGAAGTAAACATATGCTGTTATAAGAAGTTGTAATACCATGTGTTTTAAGGAAGTTTTCCCCTTCCTCAGCCAAATAGTAAAAGAAAGACAAACCCTCCATTCAGATGGAAAGAAGATAAGAAGAGTAGAAAAAGAAAAAGGGAGCTTGGTCTCCAAGGAAAACGGAACTCCAAAGAAAGAAAAGAAAAATATAGAAAGAAAAGAACTTTTGAACTTTAAAAGAACTTTTAAACTTTAAAAGAACAGAAAGAACTTTAAAAGAACAGAAAAGAACTTTTGAATTTTAAAAGAACAGAAAAAACTTTAAAAGAACAGAAAAGAACTTTTGAATTTTAAAAGAACAGAAAGAACTTTAAAAGAACAGAAAAGAACTTTTGAATTTTAAAAGAACAGAAAGAACTTTAAAAGAACAGAAAAGAACTTTTGAATTTTAAAAGAACAGAAAGAACTTTAAAAGAACAGAAAAGAACTTTTGAATTTTAAAAGAACAGAAAGAACTTTAAAAGAACAGAAAAGAACTTTTGAATTTTAAAAGAACAGAAAGAACTTTAAAAGAACAGAAAGAACTTTAAAAGAACAGAAAAGAACTTTTGAATTTTAAAAGAACAGAAAGAACTTTAAAAGAACAGAAAAGAACTTTTGAATTTTAAAAGAACAGAAAGAACTTTAAAAGAACAGAAAGAACTTTAAAAGAACAGAAAAGAACTTTTGAATTTTAAAAGAACAGAAAAAACTTTAAAAGAACAGAAAAGAACTTTTGAATTTTAAAAGAACAGAAAGAACTTTAAAAGAACAGAAAAGAACTTTTGAATTTTAAAAGAACAGAAAGAACTTTAAAAGAACAGAAAAGAACTTTTGAATTTTAAAAGAACAGAAAGAACTTTAAAAGAACAGAAAGAACTTTAAAAGAACAGAAAAGAACTTTTGAATTTTAAAAGAACAGAAAGAACTTTAAAAGAACAGAAAAGAACTTTTGAATTTTAAAAGAACAGAAAGAACTTTAAAAGAACAGAAAAGAACTTTTGAATTTTAAAAGAACAGAAAGAACTTTAAAAGAACAGAAAAGAACTTTAAAAGAACAGAAAAGAACTTTTGAATTTTAAAAGAACAGAAAGAACTTTAAAAGAACAGAAAAGAACTTTTGAATTTTAAAAGAACAGAAAGAACTTTAAAAGAACAGAAAGAACTTTAAAAGAACAGAAAAGAACTTTTGAATTTTAAAAGAACAGAAAGAACTTTAAAAGAACAGAAAAGAACTTTTGAATTTTAAAAGAACAGAAAGAACTTTAAAAGAACAGAAAAGAACTTTTGAATTTTAAAAGAACAGAAAGAACTTTAAAAGAACAGAAAAGAACTTTTGAATTTTAAAAGAACAGAAAGAACTTTAAAAGAACAGAAAAGAACTTTTGAATTTTAAAAGAACAGAAAGAACTTTAAAAGAACAGAAAGAACTTTAAAAGAACAGAAAAGAACTTTTGAATTTTAAAAGAACAGAAAGAACTTTAAAAGAACAGAAAAGAACTTTTGAATTTTAAAAGAACAGAAAGAACTTTAAAAGAACAGAAAAGAACTTTTGAATTTTAAAAGAACAGAAAGAACTTTAAAAGAACAGAAAAGAACTTTTGAATTTTAAAAGAACAGAAAGAACTTTAAAAGAACAGAAAAGAACTTTTGAATTTTAAAAGAACAGAAAGAACTTTAAAAGAACAGAAAAGAACTTTTGAATTTTAAAAGAACAGAAAGAACTTTAAAAGAACAGAAAGAACTTTAAAAGAACAGAAAAGAACTTTTGAATTTTAAAAGAACAGAAAGAACTTTAAAAGAACAGAAAAGAACTTTTGAATTTTAAAAGAACAGAAAGAACTTTAAAAGAACAGAAAAGAACTTTTGAATTTTAAAAGAACAGAAAGAACTTTAGAAGAACAGAAAAGAACTTTTGAATTTTAAAAGAACAGAAAGAACTTTAAAAGAACAGAAAAGAACTTTTGAATTTTAAAAGAACAGAAAGAACTTGAAAAGAACAGAAAGAACTTTAAAAGAACAGAAAAGAACTTTGGAATTTTAAAAGAACAGAAAGAACTTTAAAAGAACAGAAAAGAACTTTTGAATTTTAAAAGAACAGAAAGAACTTTTGAATTTTAAAAGAACAGAAAAGAACTTTAAAAGAACAGAAAAGAACTTTTGAATTTTAAAAGAACAGAAAGAACTTTTGAATTTTAAAAGAACAGAAAGAACTTTAAAAGAACAGAAAAGAACTTTTGAATTTTAAAAGAACAGAAAGAACTTTTGAATTTTAAAAGAACAGAAAGAACTTTAAAAGAACAGAAAGAACTTTAAAAGAACAGAAAAGAACTTTTGAATTTTAAAAGAACAGAAAGAACTTTAAAAGAAGAGAAAAGAACTTTTGAATTTTAAAAGAACAGAAAGAACTTTAAAAGAACAGAAAAGAACTTTTGAATTTTAAAAGAACAGAAAGAACTTTTGAATTTTAAAAGAACAGAAAGAACTTTAAAAGAACAGAAAGAACTTTAAAAGAACAGAAAAGAACTTTTGAATTTTAAAAGAACAGAAAGAACTTTAAAAGAACAGAAAAGAACTTTTGAATTTTAAAAGAACAGAAAGAACTTTAAAAGAACAGAAACGAACTTTTGAATTTTAAAAGAACAGAAAGAACTTTAAAAGAACAGAAAGAACAGAAAAGAACTTTGGAATTTTAAAAGAACAGAAAGAACTTTAAAATAACAGAAAAGAACTTTTGAATTTTAAAAGAACAGAAAGAACTTTAAAAGAACAGAAAAGAACTTTTGAATTTTAAAAGAACAGAAAGAACTTTAAAAGAACAGAAAAGAACTTTTGAATTTTAAAAGAACAGAAAGAACTTTTGAATTTTAAAAGAACAGAAAGAACTTTAAAAGAACAGAAAGAACTTTAAAAGAACAGAAAAGAACTTTGGAATTTTAAAAGAACAGAAAGAACTTTAAAAGAACAGAAAGAACTTTAAAAGAACAGAAAAGAACTTTGGAATTTTAAAAGAACAGAAAGAACTTTAAAAGAACAGAAAAGAACTTTTGAATTTTAAAAGAACAGAAAGAACTTTTGAATTTTAAAAGAACAGAAAAGAACTTTAAAAGAACAGAAAAGAACTTTTGAATTTTAAAAGAACAGAAAGAACTTTTGAATTTTAAAAGAACAGAAAGAACTTTAAAAGAACAGAAAAGAACTTTTGAATTTTAAAAGAACAGAAAGAACTTTAAAAGAACAGAAAGAACCTTAAAAGAACAGAAAAGAACTTTGGAATTTTAAAAGAACAGAAAGAACTTTAAAAGAACAGAAAAGAACTTTTGAATTTTAAAAGAACAGAAAGAACTTTTGAATTTTAAAAGAACAGAAAGAACTTTAAAAGAACAGAAAAGAACTTTTGAATTTTAAAAGAACAGAAAGAACTTTAAAAGAACAGAAAGAACTTTAAAAGAACAGAAAAGAACTTTTGAACTTTAAAAGAACAGAAAGAGCAAAGGCTCTTTTTTGTTATCATTTACACAGCAGGTGGGCTTCATCTTTTTATTATTTTGTTTTGTGTATTGTAATTTTTTAAGTTTTGTTTTTCTGGTATAATTTTTTTTATTTTGTTAGTCAGAGAATAGGTTACCCTATTCTCAACAAAAGGGCCAAATTTTTACAAGCACCCTTGTTTAGTTAGTAATAAAGGTTTTTTTCTTTTTGTAAATTGAATTGGATTTACATTTTTTTTTTTCTCTATTTCATTATTGCTTTGGACAGTAGTGGAAATACTATTGCATCAGGTTTTATTTTCTGAAAGAAAATATAATTTCTGAAAAGCCATTATTTCCCGAAAGGATATAAGATCAAAGGAGAAGGAAGATTTAAAAAAATATTTTATGCATGAATGAAAAAGTAAATGATGAAAGCGCTGTCAAACTCCATCAAAAAGATTTAATGGCAACTCTTTTGAGATAAAGATGGCTTTGTGTGATAAAAAAAAAGGAAATAAAATTGAAAATGCAATGCCCTCCTTTATGGCTTTTGTGATCCAGCAGAGGAAGACAAATTCTCATTGGTCATTTTGATGACTGGTTCAGATCACTAATTCACTCTTTTGTTTTTATGACTCAGAGTTAATTTGATTGGCTAAAATGAGCATGTTAGGAAAGAGAGAATATTTTTAATAATAAATTCTCCATTACGGCCTTTATTATATTCATAATATAGTAACACCTTAATACACAAATGAAACAGAATGGTATAGTTGAAAGAAAGGAATGACAAACATGCATTGTTCTCAGAGATTTTTTTATACCAATATATATGAATAAAGACAAAAAGAAAACTTTATCATTTGCCTTGATAAAGGCCTCTAAGTGTTGACTTCTATGTTCACTTTTATATTTACACACGCTCTATCTCTGATATTGAGCACTTTGTCCCATAAATATAGCACACTTTAAAACTATATTTCTTCATATATATATATATATATATATATATATATATATATATATATATATGCAATTTTTTACTTATATATTATATATGCATGGTACTTATCGGAAAGTGCTCAATATCAGTGATAGAGCTAACGTATTTAGTTGGATGGATGTGAGTTTGTGACTCTGGGTTTCATGCTATTTGTGATTGTCAGACAACTGTTATTTAAATTTTGGATTTATATATGGTTGCATATATCAGTGTTTTTATGCAGCACCTTTGGAAAGTGACTGAAAACCATACCATGGGTTGACCCAAGTCTTGTGAGTAAAATTGTGTAGACAAGTTGTCGATAGTTGTGCTAGCATGATGTCACAAGTCATCATGACCAAGGGTTTGAGTGTGCTGGACTTGTTCAGATTGTTGATCATGCTAGATAACATGTTTTCTCCCAGAAACTGTAACTAAGGTCTGCTCAGCATGGTTGCAGTATAAACCACAGGTGGGATCTATGGGTGTTGAACAAACACAAATGTGTCTGAGAGAGCGTCTGCAATAGGGATTGGCTAGCCGCCCTAATAGACGGGTATCCTCAAATATGAGTGGCCAGCTATTATTTTTATTATTATATTTTTTTTTTTCACGTTCTAATGAACACTGAGCACATTGACAACCGTTTTGCATTTAAAAGCACAATGAAAAAATTATGGTAATAGATAACAATGCACAACTTTGTATAAATACTTATATTAATGAAAAACATATAGTTTTGTACCACTTGCACCCCTGAAGATGATCTTGGAAGAAGATCGAAAGTACTTAGGAAATGAAAATAAAAGAAATTTAAATAATTATAAAACATTTCTCTCATCCTTTAACATCAATACATGGAAGGTTATTCGTGAGTATGAACAGATTTTATTAAAAATTAGCAGACATAATGTCTGTAATTTATTCAATCAGACATGCCTAAAAGAGTATTTGCTGCCTAAATATATATTTAACAAATTTCTCTCACAGAGAAATTATAGCATATGTATACAACAAGCAGAGTATAAAAGTGGCAAACAGGGAGAGGTTCTTATTTCTAATATTTTTTAATAGGAAAACTGGCAGGCCAGTGGTGTCCTCTATGTACATGGTGAAACCCTGTGATTTCTTCTGTTTTCTTAACTATTGACACAATTGTGTCTTGCTTCTCTGCTGGCCAAGGCTGGCTCAAGGTACTGGCAACCTGGCAGTCACACAGGACACCATCAAGGCCAAAGGCACCATCATGCCGCCAAGTAATCTTCCAAAACTAAAACTTATAAAAAAAATACTTGTGGCCGTCCATGACTCAAGACATTAAATTCTTTGACTATTTTGTCAATAGAAGATGATCTTGTAAAGAAAATAGGTGTAGAAAGTGCCATGAAAAGATTTGCAGATCTAAAAACTAGAAAAAATGTTATTCGTTATTCTACATTTTCAGTTTTACTCCTTTTGAAAATTAAAAAAAATTATACTTGTAAAGAAGTCAAAGTTCAGCTTGCCCAGGGTGCCAGAAAACTGTCACTGCTGTTGGCTACATAGCAATTGGTGTGGGCAAACACATCTTTCCTCTTGGCATGCTAAATAGCAACTGATCTCAATCACCAGCTGTCATGTGACCCTTGTGAATCAAAGTTTGGTTTTCGTGTCTTCAAGAGCAATCTTTTTTATCCAAATTCTTTGTAAACTTTTGCATTGTTTTCATTAACTTATTTACACTTAAAAAGTTAAAGTTAACTGAATTATAACATTTTTTTTGCTTTCATGATCATCCATTAGCCCAAAATTCAGCAGACAGTTGAAAGACATGGTATATCAGCTTGGACTCACTATTTCTTTGGGCCACCAAAACTTCGGAACAATCTTTTACCATCAAAAGAAATGACCTTCTGTATGGCTGCTACAACTTTTGACAATTTTAATACTGTTCATGTCCGTTCCTTGTTGGCACTTTACCGAAATCTAACAGGAGATGCAATTGATTGCAGAAGGTTTGGAAGCCACTGGGAAATAATTGGCTTTCAAGGTATGTAGTATTTCTTGAATTTTCCAAATTTCTTTTACCTGGAATATATATATATATATATATATATATATATATATATATATATATATATATATATATATATTATATATTGTGTATTTTGGCACCAATTTCTCTGAATGTATGGGTCGTGTTATGTATGTATCTAGAGTTATGTTTTATTTTCCAAACACGGTCAGCACATTATGGCCATGTTTGTAGTTAATGTTATTGAGTGTTGGCTTTTTTTTATTATTAGGGCTTCCATTATTTTTAATCTTTTTTTGCATGTAGATGAGGTTATTATGCTTGTATTTTCTACTAGTATGTAGTATGGAGTCTGGTAGATTTTTGTGTGTGTTTAAATGAGTCCTAGTAAAGCTATGGTCAGGTAGGTGTAATGTGAGTCATCTAGATAGGCATGTTGTAGTATGACCGATGTAATTATGAATTTGGTTTGATCAGGAACACAGTTCGTTAAGGGGCATTTGAACTCTTAAATAATGTTGGTTCTTTGTAGTTTTGATTTTGCAGGTGTGTTGAATTGCTATATCTCCATGGGCCTCAAGTTGGGATAGTGATTGGTGTAGAATTTCAGTTTTGGTCTTCTTTGTGAGAAGGTCAAATGGTAATTTGACCCTAAATTTAGGAATTCTTTTTGATCATCTGTTAATTTATGACTAGATAGGTTTATATATTAATCATATAATCTACATTTTTTTTACATAACTTGTAATTATTTGTTTGTGTGTAAGTCAGTATTCATTAAGTTTGGTCAAGGTGTTTTTTAATATCTTATGTTTGTGGATTTCATTTTTTAAATGGTGGATGTCATTTTTAGCTGTTTTTATTTGCTGTAAAATGAGTTTTTTTTCCTGAATGCTGTAGTGTTACTTTCCTCATTGGTTGCCGGGTCGTGTAGTTTGATAATTGTGTATTAACTATGAACATGGCCACAATGTGCTGACCGTGTTTTGAAAATAAAACATTCCTATAACTCTAGATACATACATAACACAATCCAAACATTTAGTTAAAAGTAAAAATAAAATCATCCTTGATAATGGGTAAATGTTGAGCCAAATGCGCTTGGATATGCAGAACTTTTGGACAGTGTCTGGAAAAGAAAACATTTGTACGAACACAAGAGAAATGAAATAAAAAGCTTTATCACAGTACCTTGTTAGTCATCTTTAACAAACCACACACACACACACACACACACACACACACACACACATATATATATATATAGTTTTCAATCTGCACCTGATAATTGCATCATGCATGAATCTCACACTTGTGCTACCAGTGAAGAACAAAATGTATATTTATTATTAGTATAAATGTTAGCTCTGTTATTGTACATCGAGCACTGTTTTATTACTACCAGCACTCAACGTGTGATACTTTGTGTGTGTATGACCTAAAAGTACATCTGACAATGGAGTCTTGACTAGGGGACAGAATTAGGGTACCCCAAACCATTGTTACCTACAGGTGATCCCTGGTTATGATCTAGCACCTGTGTGCCCCCCTACCAGGGTTATGATATTTAGTGGGGTGTGTGTGGGGGGGCATTCATATGTGTGTGCATATGTGTAACTTATATAGGTGAAGGGCGGGAAAGAAAAAAAAAACGGGAAGAAGGAAAAGGTGATAATTTTTTTTTATTTATTTTTATATTTTTCTTTTCCTTCGCCAGACGATTAACATTAATGAAAATAGTGATAAGTGTAAGCGGAATGTGTTGTTTGAATGCGGTTCTGTGTGTGTGTGTGTCTTGGGTGGGGGATCAAACCTGTGCTTACCACCTCAAGCCAAGCACACTGCCATATTCCTGATCAGAGAGAAATTGCGGCTGTATTTCCTTCCTTTTTTATGGAAGAGCGTACACTGCTGGTGAACCGGAAGTCACCCGGGATTGGACAATAAATTGCCAAGAAGAGTCGAAATGGTGTGTAGTTTAGAAGATGGAAAAAAAACTGTAGCTGACGGAAGGTACACAAGTCGATACCTGATCAGTATTGGCTGGGTCACTGTGGAGAGGGGGTATGATGTTGAAAAACCCAAAACCTCTAATGAATCTCGGCTTGAAACATCACTGATGATGTGTACTAAAGCATCCAATAGATGTATTTTATGAAATATATATATACATACATACATATATATATATATATATATATATATATATATATATATATAGGTAAAAGAATCAGTGGGTAAGTAAAATATTAAAACTGATCTACAAAAGAGAGCTAAATATAATTTTTATTATCCAGCCTAGAAGTGAATTACAGTCAATATCTCTATAATTCCTTTATTCCTTATATGTTGTTTTATTCCTTACTCCCTCTTCTTTTCTTCTTTACACTTTCCTTCTTTCCTTCCTTTATGTTTCAAATTTGTCTTGAAAAAACATGGAAATTCATTCATTTTAACAAATGTATTTGCATTGACAAGTCCAGGGAAATGGTTTTTCCCATTGATGAAATGGTCATCTGTATGAGGTAATTTGTTTGTGTTTCATTGATTATACATATATGTGTGTGTACACAATAAATATAAAATAATATTTCTACTTATTAATACACATAATATTATATAATTTATAATAAATTATAATAAAATTATAATAAATTATATTAAAGGGAACATAATTTCTGCCAATAAAGTGCTCGATATTTGACTAGAGCAATAATTATTGAATTTGATATAACAGAGTTCAATTCTTATTGATGTCAACACTGAGTTACATAAATTTTCTGTCATCACTCACCAGAACTTTTGAAAGTCCTGACAAGTGATAATTGAGAAACTTCTGTAACTCAGTTGACATTGATGAATATTAATAATAATGATAATAATAATAGCTGGCCACTTGTATTCGAGGATACCTGTCTACTAGGGCGGCTAGCCAATCCCTATTGCAGACGTTCACTCAGGCACATTTGTGTTTGCTCAACACCCATAGATCCCACCTGTGGTTTATACTGCAACCATGCTGAGCAGACCTTAGTTACAGTTTCTGGGAGAAAACATGTTATTTTCATTTCCTAAGTACTTTCGATCTTCTTCCAAGATCATCTTCAGGGGTGCAAGTGGTACAAAACTATATGGTTTTCATTAATATAAGTATTTATACAAAGTTGTGCATTGTTATCCATTACCGTAATTTTTTCATTATGCTTTTAAATGCAAAACGGTTGTCAATGTGCTCAGTGTTCATTAGAACGTGAAAAAAAAATATATATAATAATAAAAATAATAGCTGGCCACTCATATTTGAGGATACCCATCTATTAGGGCTGCTAGCCAATCCCTATTGCAGACTCTCTCTCAGACACATTTGTGTTTGTTCAACACCCATAGATCCCACCTGTGGTTTATACTCCAACCATGCTGAGCAGACCTTAGTTACAGTTTCTTGTAGAGAGAGCGTGTTATCTAGCATGATCAACAATTTGAACAAGGCTAGCTGGAGCGTGCTGGCCTTGTTCAAATTTCACACTCAAGCTCTCAGCCACGATGACTTCTGGCTTTGTGCTAGCCCAGCTGTCAACAGCCCCCAAGGGTTCTGTCTACCCAATTTCATTCACAAGAGTTGGGTCAATGTGTGGTATGTTTTTCAGGCACTTTCCAAAGGTGCCACATGCTGGGATCGACCCCAGTTCGATAACATCAGCAAGTTGTCTTCCTGACAAATCGACCATGGTGAGATTTGAACCTGGGTCTCATGGTCAGAAAACAAACGTTCTAACCACTCAGCCACGCACCCATATCGATGAATATTAAACTTTAGTATATGGCAAATATATGACGATTTTGAAAAAACTTTAACTTATATTTACATTTACTCTTATGTTTAACAATCCCTACCCGTGATGGATGTATGTGGCACAAGGCCGAGTTTACCATGGGTTCTCCAAGCTCGTAGGCTTGGCCAAAAATATTCCCTTAGAACCTGCATAAATGGGTTCAGGGCCTGTCTACCTCCCCGGACAAAACTTTGCCCTTTAGCAAAGCCTCATCCAGGCTCCTCTCCGCTCGAGGAAGAGAGTTCGACAGTTGAACAATCTATGTGAAACTAAAATCATATATAAATATATATTTGGGTGGGGGTTACTTTGATATTAGTCTTTCAGATGTGGGTTACCTCCATTTAGCTTTGCTAGGGCACTATTAGGTGTCGCTGTTAAACTGTTATAAAAAATGTGACACTTCCTGCCTTCTTGCTCTTTTCTCTCTTTTCCTTCCAGCATGCTGTAGTGACTTCACTGTTGGGACCTTGTCCCAGGCATTGAGATATACTTCTCCTTAACCATCACACACTCGCACACATGTGTGTATCATGCACACAATCCATAATTCCTAAATTTTAATGTTTTTTTCTTTTGCATGCATATTTCTGTATTTTCTCTCCTTTGTTAGTCAGTAGTATGTTAGTATTTTCTCTCCTTTGTTAGTCAGTTATATTAATACAAAAAAATAAAATATCTTTTGTTGCAATTAATTCCATTTCCTTACACCTGTCCTTTAAAATGTAATTTTGTTCGTCACTGCTTTGTTCTGACTCGGAGCTGTGCCTCAACATTCTTCCCAAAATCCTCCGTCCTGGGTATGACAATAAACTACATCTGCGTCCTGGATAAGATGATAAACTACGTCCAGCAGCAAGTCATCCGATCAGGAGGTTTTGAGGAGCGTGGAACCACCTTTTAATTGCTGGTATTCCCAGGTCCACCCTGACCTGGGGTGGTAGCACCTGTTAGGGTCCCAGCTATGGGCAAATAGTTAACACCCAAACTTGTGTAAAAATAGTTTTTAATACCAGAAATACTTTGTTATTACCAGCAATAATTTTTGAAGGAAAAATTATTATTGGCAATACTTTTAAAAAAATACCAGCAATACAAACAGCTATACATTCTTTGGAAAAAATATGACCAGCTATAGATTTCTTCAAGGAAAAATATTCCCAGAAATAGATTTTTGAAGAAAAACATATTACCAGCAATAAAAATTTTGTCGGTATTAAATAACCCATTGAGGTTGATATGCTGTAAACCAAAACAAACCAAAACCGATCTTTCCAAAATTCATATTTTATGTCAGACAAATCATCTGGGAATACAGTTGTAGTTTTATGACCTTAAATGTGAAAAGCATATCACCAAATCCTTTCTCACCTCCAACCTTTTTTTTTTTATTTCTGTCAGGAAATGATCCCTCGACTGATCTAAGAGGTGTTGGGATTTTTGGTCTTCTGCAGTTGCTTTATTTCACTTCAAAACCTGAACTAGAAACCTTGAAAAAGCAAATCTATAAACTTTCTCAACATAAGACTCAGGTAAGTTATACATGCCTTTTTTGAATTTGATTTTTTGATTTTCTAACAGCTGTAAGAATTCTTGTAGCTCAATCAATCAGTTTCTCCCGTCATGGCATGTGGACTATTTCGGTAATACATTAGGAATTTTCCTAGATGTTTTCTCCAGTCCTTTCCTTCTGTGTTCATCACCCGAATGGCTTTCAACATGGTTGCGAAGAACTGCTCTATCTCTCCATTAGCTTGGGGATGATAAGGGGTTACCTTTCGGTGCTGGATACCCCATTCTTTGCAGAAGTGCTTAAACTCTGAGGATATGAACCGGAGTCCATTATCTGAAACGATAATCGCTGGAATGCCATGTGTATAGAAACACCTTTGGATTGTCGATATGATTGTATCAGGCCATCTTGATCCCACATCGATTATTCCGATTACATAATCCCCGCTAGGAAAAGGTCCACAGATGTCTACGTGGAGTATTTCCCAGGGGCCTTTCATTTCAGCCATATGCACCGGACGGTGGTTTCCCTTCGGGTCTAATGTTGTGCACGGGATACATCGGCTTATGGCAGCCTCTATGTCTTTGTCTATATTGGGCCACCATACCTTAGTTCAAAGCAGGGCTTTTGTTTTCATTATCCCCATATGTGTTTCATGCGCCACTTTCAGGATTCGTTTCTGTAGATTTTGGGGTATGATGATTCTGGCTCCACATATAACTACACGTCATTTTGTTGTCAGTTCATTCCTCACGTGTTTAAAGGGTTCCGTTAATTTATTGGTCCAGTCATTTTGTTGTATTGCTTTTTTCCCTGCTGTGACGGTTGGATCCCTCTGAGATTCCTCCATTATTTCCGATAAGGTGATTGATTTTGGAATGCTGTTAGCTACAACTGTGTTGATAAATCCTTCGGCAATCTCTTCTTCAGGTGAGACTATTTTTTGATACTCCATAGGTTGCCGAGAGAGTATGTCCGCTGGGTTATCTTTGCCATTAATGTGTTTTATTGTATAATCATATTGTTATAGACGTAAAATCCATCGCAAAATTCGCGTGGAGGGGTTACCTTTAGGATTGAAGATAGTTGTTAATGCTTGATGGTCGGTCATTATAAGAAAGTTCTTTCCATAAAGGTAAAAGTGGAATTTTTCGCAAGCCTATACAATTGCTAGGGCTTCTTTTTCTAATTGACAGTACCGGCATTCGCCTTCGGTTAAAGTTCTGGATGCATAGCTGATGGGGATGAGTATCCCTTGTTTGTTTTGGCAAAGTATTGCTCCTAGTCCCACGGGACTGGCATCTACTATAACAGATGTTTGCAGTTTTGGATCAATGTGCATGAGCGATTTGCTCTGAATAACTGCATTCTTCAGCATGATAAAACAAGATTCTTCTTCTGAAATTTCTGATTGCTTTTATTTTCGAGTCAGTCGGTCTAATCCCTGTATTGGACACCATAAAACCATGGAATTCAATTTCTTCACTATGGAATATACTTTTGTGCTCTGCAATTGTGAGGTTGTTTTCTTTCAATGTGCCTAATACCATATTTAGGGTTCTGTTATGTTCTCTTGTGTCTTTGTCCCAGATTAGAATGTCGTCTGCCCCATTGCAGCAGTTAGGGATTTTCTGAAGGATTTGTTGAAGCAATCGTTGCCCTTCTTCGGCTGCAGATGTAATACCCATAACCAGTAGCTTATATCGGTAGATTCCGGAGTTGCATGAAAAGGTAGTGATGTCTCTAGATTCAGGATCCAGTTCTATTTGGTGGTAATCAGAGTTTAAGTCGATTTTTTGAGAAAACGTTTGCATTGCTAATTTCACTCAGTAACTGTTCAACTGTTGGTATTTGATAGCGGGTGCGTTTCACTGCTTTATTTACCACGCGTAAATCGGCACATATTCTAATTTCTCTGTTTGGTTTTGGTACTGCTACTAACGACGAGACCCATGGAGTGGGTCCTTCCACTCTTTCGATGATATCCTTTTCTAGCATTTCATTGATTTTTTCCTCTACTGCTAGTTGGATATGAAATGGTGTCTGTCTTGGGATATTTTTTGTTGTAATTGAATTCACCTGTGGGGTGGTGATAAACCCTAATTCAATGCTAGCCCGCTTACTTAATATGTTACCACCTTGATATGCCTTTGTAACGAATACTTTGTGGGCTTTTTCTTCTCGGACCATTCGTCAGCGTTGCGAAAAATTCTCCTCTTAGTGGTATTGGTATATTCCCATAGGCTTTTGGTTTACAATTTGTTTCTTTTAATGTTAAGTTTGGCCGTACTTTAAGGATTTCTTTGAACGTTTTGCCGTCGATAAGGTTGATGTCTGCTCCAGAATCTATTAATATTCCGACAGGTACGTCGTCAATATGGACAATTTCTCTATCTGCTGAATGAATAGGTTTCACCTGAAAAACGAATGCCTGGCTGTCTGAATTATTCGGATTCGTCGATACTGGTTGGACGTACTTGTGGTCGTCTGACATCTTCATTTTCACTTTTCCACTATTCCTATTTTTTTTTTAAAGCATGTTTTTTCGAAGTGACTTATTACTCCACAGTAGTTACATTTTTTCCCAAATGCTGGGCATTTTTTATGACCATGTGTGTGGTTGGAGCCATCACGCCCGTAGCATTTTGTAACGGTTTTTAATGGGTTGTCCCTGGATAGTTTCCTGTACCCACTGTTATCTCGTTGTTGTTGTTGCTTGTAATTGGTTGTAATTTTGTGGATATCTGAGTGCTTTCTTTCATTCTCTTCTATTTGTTTAGCTTGTGTTTCAGTCGATTCAAATATGAATGCTCTTTGAAGTGCTTCCTCTACTGTTAAATCAGTTTCTTACAAATATGCACGGCGTAATTTGCTTGACGAGCATTTTTCTATTAATTGGTCCACTATAGCCTTATCCAGGTTGTATTCGGCAAAGTTGCATTTTACTCCTTGTATGCGTAGACGGATGACATAATCATGTGTTGACTCCCCGTTTTCTTGACTAAGCAGCCTGAATTTATGTCTTTCAAAGTCTTTATTTGTTTTCTGGATGAAATATTCGTCCAGTGCTATTTTTGTTGTTTTGTATGTAGGCTCTACTTGGCCTGGTGGTATCTCCGGTGTTAAGATTTTGAGGATATCTTTCAGTTTCTTTCCCCCGTAAAATCGAAAGAGTGATAGTTGTCGTTTATCCTCTGTTATATCAAACGCTGTAAATGCGTCTTCGATATGTTCACTCCATTCTCTCCATGCTTGCTCCTGGTTGGAGTCTTCCCAATCTAGGGGCTCTATTGTTGCCATAGAGAGAGCCATTTCTTTCGAAATAATTTGTTATTTTCAAAGTTTGTTACTTGCATTGTTGTTGAGTTCGAGAACTTTTTCCCTTTGCTGTTAATTCAAAGTTTTACTCATGTTCTTGTTAAATTTGAATATTTTTCTTTGCTGTTGAGGGGGTAATGTTTCGTTAATTCAAGGTTTTACTCATGTTGTTGTTGAATTCGAGTAGTTTTTTCCCTTCGCTGTTAATTCGAAGCTTGTCAAATTATCTCGTCTTTGTCGCCAGGTTTGCTGTCTACTGAAGTGTTCCTACCTCAACCGAGTGGGTTCTATTTATACTCGCCCGGACATCACAGTACCCAGACTCAATGAAGTGCAGTACTAGACTAGCATCAAGGTCTCATCATTTTACAGTTGAAATGACTAGATGTAACCATAAGTTCTACGCTAACAGTTTCTTTACTTGCACTTCTTGTTTGCGTAACTTCCTTCCGGTTTCTTGCTTCCCAGTCAACTTTGCATCCTAGTGGTTTTATTGCCTTTGATATTCAAAAATTCAAATGCAATGTCAATCGTTATCTTCTGTCTTCTTAATTCCAGTTCTTTTATTGTCCTCTCTCATTAATAGTAGTTTTTCTCATATTCTCTAACACTCAGTAACCCCTTGCATCCTAGTGGTTTTATTGCCTTTGATATTCAAAAATTCAAATGCAATGTCAATCGTTATCTTCTGTCTTCTTAATTCCAGTTCTTTTATTGCCCACTCTCATTAATAGTAGTTTTTCTCATATTCTCTAACACTCAGTAACCCCTTGCATCCTAGTGGTTTTATTGCCTTTGATATTCAAAAATTCAAATGCAATGTCAATCGTTATCTTCTGTCTTCTTAATTCCAGTTCTTTTATTGTCCTCTCTCATTAATAGTAGTTTTTCTCATATTCTCTAACACTCAGTAACCCCTTGCATCCTAGTGGCTTTATTGCCTTTGATCTTCAAAAATTTAAATGCAATGTCAATCGTTATCTTCTGTCTTCTTAATTCCAGTTCTTTTATTGTCCTCTCTCATTAATAGTAGTTTTTCTCATATTCTCTAACACTCAGTAACCCCTTGCATCCTAGTGGTTTTATTGCCTTTGATATTCAAAAATTCAAATGCAATGTCAATCGTTATCTTCTGTCTTCTTAATTCCAGTTCTTTTATTGCCCACTCTCATTAATAGTAGTTTTTCTCATATTCTCTAACACTCAGTAACCCCTTGCATCCTAGTGGTTTTATTGCCTTTGATATTCAAAAATTCAAATGCAATGTCAATCGTTATCTTCTGTCTTCTTAATTCCAGTTCTTTTATTGTCCTCTCTCATTAATAGTAGTTTTTCTCATATTCTCTAACACTCAGTAACCCCTTGCATCCTAGTGGCTTTATTGCCTTTGATCTTCAAAAATTTAAATGCAATGTCAATCGTTATCTTCTGTCTTCTTAATTCCAGTTCTTTTATTGTCCTCTCTCATTAATAGTAGTTTTTCTCATATTCTCTAACACTCAGTAACCCCTTGCATCCTAGTGGCTTTATTGCCTTTGATCTTCAAAAATTTAAATGCAATGTCAATCGTTATCTTCTGTCTTCTTAATTCCAGTTCTTTTATTGTCCTCTCTCATTAATAGTAGTTTTTCTCATATTCTCTAACACTCAGTAACCCCTTGCATCCTAGTGGCTTTATTGCCTTTGATCTTCAAAAATTTCAAATGCAATGCCAATCATTATCTTCTGTCTTCTTAATTCCAGTTCTTTTATTGTCCTCTCTCATTAATAGTAATTTTCTCATATTCTCTAACACTCATGTAACTTTATTGCATTGCTTGGGGTGAAATAATTCAAAAGAAAAAAATCTTTCTTGTGAGCTCATTTAAGAAAACATATTTCTGGTCCAACAGTTGGTGGTCAGAATGAGAGAGATTTTGTATTTTCTAGTGCATCATGGAATTTCTACTTCCCTTCCTTTACTATAACCTAACATGACAAGGGGTGCAACTCCTGCTTCTTATGTATGAATCACTACATACTTTTATTGGTTGGTTATTTTTCATCATTCCTGCCAATTTTTTTTTCTTGATTTTATTTAAATCTTTCTTTTATATTTACTTTTGTTTTATCTATTCAGAATTTTCCGTTTTGTGTGATGGGCTTGAACCTCTCCAAGCTTGTTTTGCAGAGCCTGAGAGAAGACAAACTAAACAGGTAGGTGTTATCCTAGAAAAATGTTTTAAATAGGATTTTATGGAGAAAATGGAATTCATTTCAAAATATTATAGGAGAATATTGTCTCCTTTAACATTAAAGATTTTATTCAAAAAAAATATTCACAAATTGCAAAGAAATCAAAATTGAAACGGTTTTATTAGACATCTGGAAATCTGATCTACCAGACAACTTCAAGCAGAGATTCTTTCAAGTCACTGTAGAGGCAGCATTAATGTCTGGTGCCACTGCCTGGACACTAACTAAACCCACCTAGAGTCTAAGCTTGATAGGACCTACACTCGGATGCTGAGAGATGTAGGGGTTAATAGCCCTCACTAATTTATATTAGACACAATACCACAAAATAATAATAATAAGAAGAAACAAGAAAATTCAGAAAAGAGAAATCGTACAAATAAACAGATTTTTATATAACAAATGTACAAAACAATAGTTATGAATGTTGTTTAAAATGGTGAAATAAACGTGTCTGTTTAGATTTTTGTGTGAGGTAATGTTCCAGTTTGATAGACTGCAAGTTGTAGGGTAATTTGTGTGAATTTGGAAAAATTCAGTTCAATGTAATATTATTTGTATTCAAAATAAACAGTTCAAACTTTGTGGAAAAAGCATGTGTGGGTGTGACTTACGTTGTTTTTGATGTTTGAGTGTCTGTCACTTTGTTGTTTGCTGACATGAGTTCAGGTTGCAGTGAATAAAGGAAATAGACTGTGGTTATGTTAAAAAAGGATTTTTAACTTATAGTCTGGACTCCAGTTGAAAGTTATTTTATGATGAGTGTTGTCACATAGCGTGTAGTGGGATGATTTTTCTCCCCCTCTCTGTTTCTTAATAGTTTGTTGTTTGTACAAGCAATATAAGTCATGTGATAGGCTCCAGAAAATGTTTTAAAATTTTGGTGCAACTGTATCTTTCATCAGGTCAAATTAAGGTCAGACGTGCAGATGTAGTTGATGACATGCCATGTGATATTTTTGAACCAATCAAATTACATTAGTTGTGTTATTTAATTTGGATCCTATGTTTTGTTCAATTTTTGAAGTTTTGAGAACAATATAGGATCTGGATTCTATAGAGCTATACTTAAAATCTCTTGAAGACAACATCCAACTAAATCACAGCTCTATGGACTCATCCTTGATATTTCTACAAATCTTAAACCCTTAAGTCTAAGCTTGATAGAATGTACACTCGCATGCTGAGACACATTCTTAACATCTCTTGAAGACAACATATAACTAAATCACAGCTCTATGAATCCACCCCTGATATTTCTGCAATCTTGCATGAACAAAGAATCTGCTTTGCCGGACACTGCTGGTGAGAAAAACAAGAACTACTGATCTACTGTTTTGGACACCTAACCATGGCATAAGATGGTCTAGACACCCAGCAACCATCACCATTGGCCAGCAATGACACAGAATTACTCCTTAATGACCTTCCAATGTTAATGCAAGACTTTGATGGTTGGTGAGATAAACTCATAAATGTCCATGCTAACTCTGTAGCAGAAAAACAATTGACACACAGAGATAACAAATTAAAATCAAATTTATACAATTATTAGAAAACATTTATCTCTAACAAGACACCAATTTTCATCTAGCTAAGTCACACACGCCACACTCTACTCAAAACAAATTTTGAAACAAACACAAATATACCAGAGTGATGGCCATTATCAATGCGACTCTCGCTTGCTACAGATCTCTACAACTACTACAATTGTTACAAAACATTTATCTCTAACGAGACACCAATTTTCATCTAGCTAAGTCACACATGCCTCACTCTACTCAAAAAACTAATTTTGAAACAAACACAAATATACCAGAGTGATGGCCATTATCAATGCAACTCTCGCTTGCTACAGATTTCTACAACTACGTTCATGCATTTCCCTTCTGTAGGGTATAAGAGAATCTGGACAGCTGAGAGAGAGCAGAGAGAAACTACACACACATACATGTTAACCATAGAAACTACCCGAGAGCATGGCTGACTGCCTGTCTGACCATTAGGCTGTGAAAATGACTTCCTTTGAACACAGAAAGAGAATGGGCTCCATGATTGACGTGACAAGTTCAAACTGATAGCCAACAAGCAGTCAGCTAGATTAAGCATACTCCTTTTTCACACTCATTTCACACTTCGTACACCGTACATTTCACCTTGGATCATATTAAACAGCTTGGAAATTTTCTTATAACCTTCCTTGGACAGGTGTCTCAATCAGGTTCATTACCCTGCCCTCTCTGTGCACTTTCTGTGAATATGACAAAACTGTCGATGTTTTAAGTGGGAATATTTACGCCTTATTTTAAAAGATCACACCAGAAATCGGCAGATAACTTATTAACATAATCTTTATTCTTCTTGTAATCACACCATCTTCATTTTACCAGAATGTTCAAGTTGTGTAAAAATTATTGGCACAAATAATAAGTTCAAATTCCCATCTTTACTTTTACACTAACATCTTGGAAATTTTCTTATAGCCGTCCTTTGGGTGGATAAGTCTTCATCAGGTTCATTTTCAGGTCCTACTCTCTGCACTTTCTGAGAATGTACATGTAGTGCATTGTTTACCGAGTTCGTTATATTATATCAATCAAATAAATAATAAACAGAAATTTCCAAACAAACAACTGTGTATTCAATCTCGAGATTTCAATAAAGAGCGTGCTGAGAGCTTTTGGGCACATATGTGGGGGTCTGCGTGGCAGTGGTGTATATTGTTTACAGGTGATTATCTTCGGATAATGCCCTTAATCCAAATATACACCAATTTTTGGCTTTTGAAAAATTCATACAAAGATAATTAGTACAAAGATATATTTTGCATGTACTGATAAAATTTTATATCTCTTAAAATAAAATTTAAAATATTCAAAGTGTTTATACATTCATCTCAGAAAGTTCTTGTGTTGAATGTCTAAAGTCTTTTAGTGTATAACAGACAGACAGAAGAGAGTCCTTATAAATGTGTATGTACATCTGTAAGTATGTCTTGGCTGAGTGGTTAGAATGTTCGCTTTCTGACCATGAGACCTGGGTTTGAATCTCATAATGGTCAATTTGTCAGGAAGGAGACTTACTGATGTTATTGGACTGGATCAAGGTTTGACCTAAGCCTTGTGAGTGAAACTGGGTTGACGGACTCCTGAAGGCCATCGATAGCTGTGCTAGCACAAAGCCACAAGTCATCGTGGCTGAGGGCTTGAGCATGCTGGCCTTGTTCAAATTGTTGATCACGCTAATTAGCATGTTCTCTCCAAGAAACTGTAACTAACGTCTGCTCAGCATAGTTGCAGAATAAACCACAGGTGGGCTCTGTGGGTTTTGAATAAACACAAATGAGCCTGAGCGAGTGTCTGCAATAGGGATTGGCTAGCCGCCCTAGTAGACGGGTATCCTCAATTACGAGTGGCCAACTATTATCTCTTGTAAGTAGTAATCCTTTCAACTCTCTGTGAGATTTTTCGGTGTCCCAAAATGTAGGCATGGTAGACTGGGACAAAATATTTCATCAACTCTCTGTTTGCCTTTGCCTGGTCATCTGTTTGTTTTTTACTTTTTTTGAATTGTTTCTTGATTTCTGATTGGTTCACAGATGTGTGACTCATTTGACAATAATCCCCTTTTCTTCACTTATGTTTAGCAATGATAACCTTCTAGCTTCTTGTTTTGTTTTTTTTTTCTTTCTTTTTTTCTTTCTTTTTTTCTTTCTTTTTTTCTTTCTTTTTTTCTTTCTTTTTTTCTTTCTTTTTTTCTTTCTTTTCTTTCTTTTTTTCTTTCTTTTTTTTCTTTTTTTCTTTCTTTTTTTCTTTCTTTTTTTTCTTTTTTTCTTTCTTTTTTCTTTCTTTTTTTCTTTCTTTCTTTTTTTCTTTCTTTTTTCTTTCTTTTTTCTTTCCTTTTTTTCTTTCCTTTTTCTTTTTTTTCTTTTTTTTTCTTTTTTTCTTTTTTTCTTCTTTTTTTATCTTTTCGTTTTTATTTCTTTATGGCAAAGCAAAATGGTTTGACAACTTTTAGTTTTCTATTTTATTATTTTTTGAAATGGTGAACTTTTTATTTTTCTATCACTACACATGCAATGTATCAATAAAATTAACCATACATTTTTTTGATTCTTAAATTGTTAACCATCAAAGACAACTTTAATCTTAGAACTCTTTAATGGTTAAGATAATTATATGGAAAAATGATATGTAAATTTCTATATATCAAGAACAATTTTAGGGAAATCTATGATAAAACACCAACTCTATCACAACTGACAATTGAAAAGAATTTCTCTAAGCTTAATATAAAAATTGTTACAACTACTTCTAAAACAATAAAAGACTTAATTAATACAAAAGAATATAACAAGCTAAAACTTGGAGGAATTTACTCTATCACCAGTAATAATTGCCACAAGGAATATATAGGAGAAACCTCAAGGAATTAAAATAAAAGATTATATGAGCACAAAAGGGATCTTTTAAAAGCAACACATTCAATGCATTGGTAGCTCATCATAATGAGTCTGTACATAATTTTGATTTAAAAATACTACTTTAATTAAAAGAGAAAGCAATTTATTTAGATGAAAGTGTATAGAAAGTGCTTTAATCGATAGATCATCCACAGTAAATTTACATCCAGGTTCTTACAACATTTCACCTTTCTTGGCAGATCTTCTATTATCACAATGTGGGATACTTAAAAGGCATAAAAACATCAAGAAAAAGAAAAAGAATCAAAATGAAATTAGCTAGACTACATACTCAAAACACATATAAAAAAAACAAAAAACATTAATTTAAGATTTCAGAATCCCCTCTCATTCATGCACATGTGTAATCACATCAACATAAACATCACTTTAGCCTGATGAAATCCTAAAGGATAAAACACATCATGAAAAATTATTACAAGCCTAAAGCACCTCTTATGAACAATGTAAAAGTAATTAAAATCCTAATTAATTTTCAGATTGTGTAACAAACGAGAAGATTTGGTCTCTCTTGTCAATGATGTATTTGTTGCCAGTTACTACAAAGTTTACCATATTTGGAAGAACCAAAATAAGACCATTGTGGATTCAGGTTTTGTCCTCAAAGGTAAGAGTTCATTTCTAAGTCTACTTTTTGGGATGAGGTTAACAAGCTTAACTGATAACATCTGTGTTGGCCAGTGACTTTTGGGATCATCTTTGATGGATTATGATTTTTATAATTCTCAAATTCATTTAGATGTACGTGGTAATTATCTGGATAATTAATATTTTATGTAATCATCATGGAAATAAAAATTAAAATATAAATCCCAATTTGATGCTATTCTGGAGAAGGTTTCAGAATCCAAATAGTCTGCAAGCAGACAGTTTCATTAAATTATTTTTTTTTCCTTTTGTTTAAAATGCAATGTCCTTTCTGGATGTAGGCAATCATAGTTCTCCATAGATTTCTTTTCTTTATCATCTGGGAATTGCCGTCTTGGGGAAGATAGTGCAGTGATTTTCCGTTACTTTTTACATCCTTTTAAATTACAATAGTCTTTCTCGACTTACTGTTGCCAAAGATTTGATAGCTCAATCTACCCTGCTATTTAACCCATAGCTGGGAGAGGGAAGAAGAGATGGATTCATTTCTTAAGAGCATTTGTCTGAAAGTGAATGCAACAGACTCGGCTTGAATTTGAACTCGGTTTGCCATTTTCATTTTCCATTCAGATAACTGTTATGTTATTTGTACAACCATTATTATTATTATTATTATTATTATAATTCTGCTTGTCCCTCTCTTCGTTAGTTAGTTCATTAGTTTGCACGAGTGGTACATCCTGCCAATACCTCATAAATAATGGACTATTCTGTTTTTATCGCTGGAAAAGAAACAACAGAGATGCTACTTGGTTTCAGTGAGAAAATGAAAGAAAGGAAAAAGGGAAGATAGAAGTGTTTAATGTCACCTGCCAATATTTCATAAATAATGGACTATTCCATTTCAATAGCATGGAAAGACGGAAAAGATATATCAGAGACGCTACTTGTGTGACACCCAACCCTTCTCTGTCCTGGTCAGGGCACTGTTTGTGACACCCGTACTGGTCGCGGCGCACTTGTGACACCCGACTTCTTTTTCAGTCACGACGCCAAAATGTGACGTCGGTCCTTTGTGACGGGCTAACCCTGGGACATCGGTTGAAGTCTTGCTGGGTTCTAGCACCAACTTGTCGTACTCGGCTCGCTTCCAACGCCTGGTCACCGAAGCAACTGCTTTGATCTCGATTCAACCTACCCATGTTGTGATTTGATCTTAAGTTGACGAGATCAATCAAACGTCGGGCCGTAGTGCCAGCCGAATCCGGGTCAAGGTGATACTGCACAATCAATGTAGACAAAAAAACAAAAGCACAAACAACAACTTCAAGGCAAGCGACTGGTTAGGAATAGTGATTAATTTTATGTCGGTTTGTTGAGTTACAGGAGTGCGTCTCTCTCTTTCTCTCCCAGCCCGAAGAAAAAAAAAAATGTGGATTGTAACACTTTTGCGTTCCTTAACTAGTTCTGGATATCTGTATGGAGAATATAAGTCAGACTTCTATAATTTGTTCTTGGTTAGAAGTCTAATTCGGAAACTTGTTTTGGTGGAAAATCTAAAGTCGGACTTCAACAAATTTGTTCTTGGTTAGAAGTCTAAGTCGGAAGGCATGGAATCGTGCGGTCACCTGTGCGAGGCGCGTCTCTCTCTTACTGTACTGGCTGTACTCTTCTGACTCACTGTCTGGACTCGACCCGACTCTCCGAACTCGACTCTCCTCGACGAACTCTCTGAAACACCCGTAGATGTTTGCTTATATGGACGCCGATCAAAACCTGGCGTGGGGACGGACGTGGTGTGGCCACCACGTTGATTTCAAATCCCCAATAAGGATTTTCTTTGTTTTCGGCCAAAAATAATTATCATTTTCCGTATTTGGAAATCTTATTTCACTCCCACCCTCTTCTGCTCTCATATGGGTATCTCACCATACTTTAGAGGGCGTCAACAGTTTTCCCACTTCCTCGCAGTAACATCTCATACCTATCCTCTCAATGGGCGGTGGCAGCCCTCCTCTCTGCGTCACATGATCATCTCCGCCTGGCTATTCGGCCAATAGGCGTCAACTGATAATCTCAATTTTTATCCAACTTCACGGGATATGTTTTTTCTCAACCAAGTTTTTTCCGTCAACATTAAGTAGACGATTCTTTTTTGGCGAAATTGGGTTAATTAAAATACCCTAACATAGCCTTCGTTATCACAAACGAACTTAAACAAAATGCAGATGTCCTGTGTGCGGTCGGCAGACGGCCCATCAACTACTGATAACACAAGTTCGTCATCCTGACACAGCCAATGTTTTATCTGCCCAGAAGCTCTGGTATCCCTCAACTAATTTTCACGACAATGACCATCAGAATTTTTGTGGGTGGTCTTTTTTTCTTTTATCATCTAAGTTGTTAAGTCTTGTCCCTCTGTTTCTTTCTTTTCTTTCTTTTTTCCTTCCTTTGTCCTCGAAGAGAATTTGGCATATCTCAGCATCAAACTTCAGCGAGAAAGTAAAGTGGTTATCTTGAATTGCACTTGAAAATAACAAAACAAAAAATCTTTTTTTTTTTCTTTTTTTTTTTTCACCGATACTCTGTTTGGGAAAATAACAAAACAAAAAGAATATTGCTCAGTATGTCTTTCGTTATATCTATCGGTGTAAGTAATCGCTCAGTATGTCTTTCGTTATATCTATCGGTGTAAGTAATCGCTCAGTATGTCTTTCGTTATATCTATCGGTGTAAGTAATCGCTCAGTATGTCTTTCGTTATATCTATCGGTGTAAGTAATCGCTCAGTATGTCTTTCGTTATATCTATCGGTTTAAGTATCCCCGTAATTAACTTCTGTGGTTAATTAATTGATTAATTAACCTGCCGTTCCTAAATAGTGTTACACTTGGTTTCAGTGAAAAAAATAAAAGAAAGAAAAAAGAGAAGATAGAAGTGTTTAATGTCACCTGCCAATATTTCATAAATAATGGACTATTCCATTTCAATAGCGTGGAAAAACGGAAAAGATATATTTGAGACACTACTTGGTTTCAGTGAAAAAAATAAAAGAAAGAAAAAAGAGAAGATAGAAGTGTTTAATGTCACCTGCCAATATTTCATAAAGAATGGACTATTCCATTTCAATAGCATGGAAAGACGGAAAAGATATATCAGAGACGCTACTTGGTTTCAGTGAAAAAAATAAAAGAAAGAAAAAAGAGAAGATAGAAGTGTTTAATGTCACCTGCCAATATTTCATAAATAATGGACTATTCCATTTCAATAGCATGGAAAGACGGAAAAGATATATCAGAGATGCTACTTGGTTTCAGTGAAAAAAATAAAAGAAAGAAAAAAGAGAAGATAGAAGTGTTTAATGTCACCTGCCAATATTTCATAAATAATGAACTATTCCATTTCAATAGCATGGAAAGATGGAAAAGATATATCAGAGACGCTACTTGGTTTCAGTGAAAAAAATAAAAGAAAGAAAAAAGAGAAGATAGAAGTGTTTAATGTCACCTGCCAATATTTCATAAATAATTGACTATTCCATTTCAATAGCATGGAAAAACGGAAAAGATATATTTGAGACACTACTTGGTTTCAGTAAGAAAATGAAAGAAAGAAAGAAAGAAGTGAAGATAGATGTGTTTAAAGTCTGTTTCAGTGAAATAGAAAAAGTCAATTTCAAATTTTTCATGATTGTTATTGCAATATTTTGTTAAAATTGTTAAGCTCAAATAAGATGCTATAGCGGAATTTATATTGATATTTTATTGTCATTGAGCTTATTCAATCATTAACTAAAGAATTAAGATCCATCAGAAAATACAAATAGGAAAACCGTTAAATTTTCACAGGCATTTATGGTTATTATCATTATTACTATAATTATAAGGAATTGGGTGGCTATCTTGGAAGTGCAGTCAATCTAAGAGAAGGGAAACTCTGCTGCCTTACGGTAATACCTAATCATGGAAAAAGTTTTGAGAGTAAACTCCTAGAATGAAATGTGGTGTCCAAAAGGCATTCGACCTCATTCTAGTTACTAATGTGATGACAAAGTTGACAAGCAGTATGAACCATTTCTTTGAACAACATTGGTGACATGGAGGACAGAGTCAGACTGTATGGGTAAATGTTGATTTCTCATAACAAACCTTATTTAGTAAAATAGATGTTATGCTAACAACAGCAACTGAAATTAAAACAAAATGCCCTGGTCTCAAAATTATTGTCCCTTAAGACTGACAGTTGCCAAATTGTATATTAACTGTTTATGCATTCCATGATGTCCTTAAACAAATCCATTAAAACTGTCTTTCACTTTAAGAATGATTACAAACATTGTGACTATATATTTAGGCAATAGAAATAAAATAATAATCATTATTATATTTTAACACCAGCTGCATTTGAACTTGAGACAGACAAGGATGTTGTTTTTTTTTCTTGCTGTCATTGTCTTGTGTCATTTTCTCCATTTTTTTTTTTTAATCATTTCAAACCAAGCAAGGCAATAAAGTTACTAAGATACAAGGAGGTCACTGAGTGTTAAAACTACTATTAATAAGAGAGGACAATAAAAGAAGTGGAATTAAGAAGACAGAAGATAATGATTGACATTGCATTTAAATTTGTGAAAATCAAAAGCAATAAAGCCACTAGGATGCAAGGGGTTACTGAGTGTTAGAGAATATGAGAAAAACTATTATTAAGGAGAGAAGACAATAAAAGAACAAGAATTAAGAAGACAGAAGATAACGATTGACATTGCATTTAAATTTTGGAAGTTCAAAGGCAATAAAGCCAGTAGGACGCACGGGGTTACTGAGTGTTAGAGAATATAAGAAAAACTACTATTAATGAGAGAGGACAATAAAAGAACTGGAATTAAGAAGACAGAAGATAACAATTGACATTGCATTTAGATTTTTGAAGATTAAAGGCAATAAAGCCACTAGGATGCAAGGGGTTACTGAGTGTTAGAGAATGTAAGAAAAACTACCATTTAGGAGTGAGGACAATAAAAGAACTGGAATTAAGAAGACAGAAGATAACAATTGACATTGCATTTAGATTTTTGAAGATTAAAGGCAATAAAGCCACTAGGATGCAAGGGGGTTACTGAGTGTTAGAGAATATGAGAAAAACTACTATTAATGAGAGAGGACACTAAAAGAACCAGAATTAAGAAGACAAGATAACAATTGACATTGCATTTAAATTATTGTAGATCAAATTTGACTGGAAAGCAAGAAGCCAGAAGGGAGTTCCATAACTTAGAATCTGTTAGAAACTGAACTTATGCTTACATCTTGCCATTTCAATTGTAAAATGATAAGACTTAGCTGACAATCTAGTATTGCACTTAAAGTTGTGTTATCACAGGAAAAAGCTCATCAGAACAATTGCCATGAAAGTATTTATAGAAACGGTACAGGGAATTTATGCTCCCGTGGTGGGGAACTCAGTGAAAATGTGATGCCAGTTTAGAACTGATAACATTGCAGATCATTCTTTGGATTTTACTGAGAATTTCTAAACATAGCAGAATCACCAACAATATATATCAGGTCATCCCATAAGTTCTGTCCGAATTTTGAATTTTGAAACAAGTGACCAAATGTTACATTTAATTACAGATTCAATCAACAATGTATTTTCCTCATTATCTATGACTTCCTTCCATCTATTAACAAGCTTACTAATTCCATTACTGTAAAATTCTTTTGGCTTTGATTCGAAGAACTCACAAATGTCAGTTTTAACCTCTTCCTGTGTTACAAAAGCTCTTTCTTCCAAATGATTCTGTAAGCTACGAAATAAATGGTAGTCTGAAGGAGCAAGGTCAGGAGAATAAGGTGGATAAGGAATTTTCTCCCAACCAATCTTTTGTGATGTGATTCTTGCTGTGTGTGGTCGCGCATTGTCCTGATGAAACATCACCCTTTTTTGATTCACTAGAGCAGGTCTTTTTTTCCTCAAAGCTTGGTTCAAACACTCTAATTGCTGACAGTATATTTGAGCATTAATTGTTGCATTAGGTGGTAAGAATTCAAAGTGGATTATTCCTTGGCAATCCCACCAGATTGAAAGAAGAACCTTTTGCCCATGAAGTTCCCTTCTCGGCTGTGGCTGGGGTCCTTCCCCTTTACCAAGCCACTGTCTACGATGCTTAACATTTCGATAAAAGATCCATTTTTCATCGCCAGTCACAAGGGTATTTATAGATACAAATATTTAAGTAAATGCTCTACATTGTCAGGCTATATGACGGCTCCGTATTGGATACAGGTTCGATTCCTGTCGGAGGACGCATATTTTCTATGAAAATTTCTCGGACATTCAGGCTGGTAAATGTTGTTAATACTGTTTATTATAAACAGGGCATTTACTTAAATAGTTGTATCTATAAAAATAATGTTAAACATAAAAAATGTCTTAAAATAATTGTCGGACTTTGTCCATTTCATAATGTGTGACGTCATTTAGAATTATCTTTGCTTATACAACACCACCAAGTGGTGTATGCTAATCCTCCTTAATTACCTCCCCTTAGTAATATGTGGTCATCATTTGCAGATGTGGAAAACCAACTTCGTAAATCTCCACAGAATTTAATCAAAGATCTTGAAGACTTCCTCAAGAATCCAAATGCTGCTGCTCCAAAGAAGAAATTATCCAAGTCTTCAAATGCTGCTGACCAAATGGATGATTTTGTTGGCATCGCTGACATTTTGCACAAGTAATCACCAAGCACAGGTAGGGAATGAAATGACAGGTAAATAAGCAGAATTAAATAATGAGATAATGGCCAGGTAAATATAGAGAGATATATGATGAGAGAGTAAATGAAGAATGTAGATGAGGAAAAGTAATTAATAAGATGATAGAAAGATAGATATGAGATGACAGGTAAAAACTAGATGGACCTTAAATTCACTGAGTGGTAATTTATCAGATTTGCATTGTAATATTTCACTCTTTTCTATTGATTTTTTCTTCTTATTAAAAAAGATCTTTTTATATGTTTTACTAAAGGAATAGCCATTTACTCAAAATGCTCTAAAACAAGGTTTTACTATAGGAATGACTATTTATTTGATTTTGTAATATAATTGTTTTTTGTTAAATGAAAATAATGTGTTTTTACTATAGTGGAGATTATTCAAAATAAGCTAATATCTGTTTTTAATATAGTAGAGATTATTCAAAATAGGCTAATATCTGTTTTTACTATAGTAGAGATTATTCAAAATAAGCTAATATGTGTTTTTAATATAGTAGAGATTATTCAAAATAAGCTAATATCTGTTTTTAATATAGTAGAGATTATTCAAAATAAGCTAATATCTGTTTTTACTATAGAGGAGATCATTCACATGAAGCTAATATCTGTTTTTAATATAGTAGAGATTATTCAAAATAAGCTAATATGTGTTTTTAATATAGTAGAGATTATTCAAAATAAGCTAATATCTGTTTTTAATATAGTAGAGATTATTCAAAATAAGCTAATATCTGTTTTTAATATAGTAGAGATTATTCAAAATAGGCTAATATCTGTTTTTACTATAGTAGAGATTATTCAAAATAAGCTAATATGTGTTTTTAATATAGAAGAGATTATTCAAAATAAGCTAATATCTGTTTTTACTATAGTAGAGATTATTCAAAATAAGCTAATATCTGTTTTTACTATAGAGGAGATCATTCACATGAAGCTAATATGTGTCTTTACTATACGGGAGATTATTCAAAAGAAGCTAATATATGCTTTTACTATAGAAGTGACTATTCAAAATAAACTAATATATGCTTTTACTATAGAAGTGACTATTCAAAATAAACTAATATATGCTTTTACTATAGGAGTGACTATTCAAAATAAACTAATATATGCTTTTACTATTGAAATGGCTATTTAATCAAAAAGATTATTATATGAATCCACTATAGTAATGACCAATTACTCAGAGTAAATAATTTTACTATAAAAATGCATAGAGAATACTTTTAATAAATGTTTTGAAGTCAGGGTGCAATTTTTGTTAAATGGGATGTAAGTTGGGGAGTATTTCTGTTAAATATGTTGGGAAATTATTTTTGTCTTTTAGGAGATGTATCTTTTGCAAAGGGAAGTATTTTTGTTGTCTGCCTTTGGATGAAGTGAAGTTTATTTTTGCTAAATGTATTTGGGATAAGTGAAAGATTTTGCAAGAACAAAGGGAGCAAATAACACTGAATTTGTTTCCTTGTCTTTTTCAGATGTCGTGTTGCTGGTCTTTCTGTTTGACAACCAAATTTGCTGCCGTCCAGAGGAAAATACGTTTTTCATTTCTTCTCCCTTTACAGTTAAAGCTTGGATTTTTTTTTTTTGTATTTTCCCTTAGTTCTGGGAAATTTTATTCCTTTTTTATTTTTCATTTTTGTTTTTTTTTCTTAGAGTTGGGAAAGAAATTTTACCTGTTTTTTATCTTTTTTTTTCTTCATAGTGCTGGAAAAGAAATTTTACCTGTTTCTTGTTTCATTTTTCATTTTTTTTTACCTGAGATATTATTTTACCTTTTTTCTTTTTCTATCATTCTTAGAAATTTATCAGCTTATTTTTTTATTCCTTTTCCAACAATTACACTCATTGTATTTTGAGTACACAAACACACAAACATTTTCTTAAAGTATTAAATCAGATAGTTTTTATTTGAATAAGCTCATATTTTGAATACAACTTCTTAAGAACATAAAATGTAAATTAATTTTGTTAATTTGTTCTTTAAAACACCACTTCTTGATGAAGAAAGGAATTTTAAGCACAGCATTTCTAAAATATTTATTAGTATAAACAGTAACAGAAATAATGTTAGTAGTAATTAGTATTTGTTAGATTTAAAACCACAATCAGACAAAAGAATATTCATGACATAAATTAACAAATCACTACGAGCAGAAACTTTGTGAGTATAACAACCAAGATGAGGATATTGGATTGAATAATAGGGCATCTAATAATGATAATTCCTCATCTCAATAATTCTCTCATAAATTATCAATTACTCTAGTCCTAAAATTTCAAATCAAGTTTCTGCTAAAAAAAATTATCTTGAAATTGCTACTTTGCATGGACTTGAATTCTTGTATGTAAAAATGATATATAAATTTTTATATATCAGAACAATTTTGTGAAAATTTTTTCCACTTTGTCATAGATTTTCCTAAAACTTGAATACCTAGCTTCCTAAATTCCCAAAGATTCAATTTAGAATTCTGTCGCATATTGTTCTTTCCTATTCTATCAAATAAATATGGTTTCAGTATTCACCTATGCTTGCAGTCAGGAGTTAAACAAACTTTTTTAAGGAATTCACTAAAATTGTGCAATATTGTTAACCTGAAAGAAATCCATTTCAATATTAAGCTCTTTGATTTTTACACACTTTTGGCAGAATCTTTTATGAAAAGTACAAGTGTGATGCGTAAATTGTTGGCATTTTATATTTTTAATTTTGTGCATGTACGTTGTTTGTTTCTGATTTTGTCAACTGCACAGTATAGTAGGGTCAGTTGGGCACCGTCTGTGAGAAAAAGATGCAATTTACTCTGCCAGAAATTTGCGTGTCACTCTGAGGACAGGGCAGAGGATTCAGAAAGAGTTTTATTCATGATTATGAAGATATGGCAGCTCTGAAAACTCACTCTGACCGTTCTGATAAGAAAAGAACTCAAGAATTTGTTAGTGAGGGTCTCAGACTTAACACCGAGGCCTACAGCAAGTGCCTTGTGGAGGTAGTACTGTCCTGGGTCAAGATGGTGGTTGCTGGAAGACCCTATGTCTGGCAACAGAACTCTGCACCATGCTACACAAGCAGGAGAATCCAGTTATGGCTGTCAGACAATTTCTGTGACCACATCAACCCTTATATCTGGCCACGTAACACCCCATACTACAACGCCTTTGATTATTATATATGAGGCACAGTTAAGCGAGAGACCAAAAAACCTCCTTGTAACACCAAAGATGAACTGAAGGCAAGGATTATGGCAGCATTCACTAACTTAAACAAGGAGACCGTCCAGAAGAGATGTAGGAGATTTCGAAGTTGCGTGGAGGCCACGGTTGAAGCCAATGGTGGTTTTATTGAATAAATTTACTCTTTAGTATTTCAAGATATTTTTGTGTAATTTTGGTAAATATATCTGTTAAAATGAGATTGTAATATTAGTTTTGTTTTGAGTAACTTAGGTGATAATTTATCCATGGTACCCTGTATTATGGCAGTGTGTTCATTGGGTGGGTTTAAAATTGAGAGCAGATATTTACAGGGCAAGTTGAATGCTAAAGTGTTAAAAGCTAAAAATACCCTGACAGGTTTTTTAAAAAAATGCAAAAAAAAAAAAGCTTATTTTATTATACAAGTATTTACTGAATCAAGATAATTTGAGTTAGTAAACAAATTAGAATCTGAGAGATTTGTTGAGAACAGTCTTAATTGAGCCTGGGAGGGAAACTATATATCTCATATTTTGACTATAGTGTGTGATTAATTTTATCAACACTATTGCATTCACTTTTACACTAAAATTCTTAGGGATAACTATGAATGCATCTTTTCTCCCTGCCACACACACACTCAGCTATATGGGTCGTGGATTTGAATCGGCCAATAACAAAGAAAAAGGTGAAAAAAGTTTTTAAATATAAAAATATAAGATATTTTTATTTTTGTGTTTCTTTACAACTAAATTTTTCTTGGCATGTGTGAGAGTAAAAGTTTTTATATTTTTACTTGTAATTGTTTTTTAAGATAAAAATAATTGTGACTTATTTGTGTATATGTGTGAGAAATAAGAGGTGAGGGAGGAGGAATGTGTAAGTGTTCCATAGCTTGGTGAGGAAGATGGGTGAACGTGTAAGGGAATTTCTTTTAAGCTGAGCATCATGAACTGTTGCTGTCTGTCTCTCCTTACTGGCTTGTCTGTCTAAAAACTTTCTTTAAATACCCTCCAAAAGGATCACAAAGCATGTTTTTTTTTATTATTGGTATTAATGTGACCCTTTCCTTGAAAAACATTAAATATTTATATTTGAAGCCTTAATTTTTTTTAATTGAAACAATGCACAGTTCTTTAACTTGAAAACCATTTTTTTTTGTTATTTGGTGTTTGACTGGCTTGGTGTTTATTTCTTTCTTTGCTCTACAGGTTAAACAATAAACTGGGCATGTGAATATTTGCTGACAACCAGTCTAGGAGAAAGAAAACATTGAATTCAAAATTGTTCTCAGAAACTAATAGGAAACAATTCCAATATTTTTCCCCTTGAAGTCATTATAGTTAATAAAGGGAAATAGTGGAGAGACATGATTTCTGATGTCCTGAATAGACATGGCATTTAAGAAAAGGAATCTTTAGATGATATTTTATAAGTGGTTTCATTTTGCAAAAATTGTATTTTTTAAACTATAAACACAGTATTATCTTTTTTTTTGCTTATGATTTTAAATCTACGGTTTGCAGATTCCCAAAATTATTTACTTATTACTAAGTCACCCCACCGGTTGTGATTACATGTTCGATATATGGGAAAAAGATGTATAAATTTTTATATATCGGAACAATTTTATAAAAATTGTGACAAAGTGGAAAAAATTTTTTATATAACATGTTTCATCCTTTAGGATTTCATCAGACTAAAGTGATGTTTATGTTGATGTGGCTAAACATGCACACAAAGGAGAGGGGATACTGAAATTATAAATTTAATTTAATTATTTTTTTTAATATATGTTTGGGGTATATGTAGGGTGAGTGGCTATAGTGAAATGTAAATAACAAAGAGAATTGACGAAGTTCATAATAAGCAGTAACAAGAAAAAGAAAAGAACGGGACATAAAATAATGTGATTACATGTTTGATATATGGGAAAAAGATACATAAATTTTTATATATCGGAACAGTTTTATAAAAAACTATGACAAAGCGGAACAGTTTTCTTTATATAACATTTGATCCTTCAGGATTTCATCAGACTAAAGCAGAGATCATTAAACTTTTTTCACATAGGGCCAGATAACTGAGAGGATGACAAGCATGGCCTGGATAACCATTTTGTTCAATACAATACACTGAATGCACAAAAAATAAAGACAACAAACATATCTATTTACCAAAAAGTTATCAAAGAAGGCAATATTAGCTATAAAATAGTTATATCACACCAAGTACACACATATCCGAATCTGACAAACTAAGCAGCAAAAAAGGTTAGTGAGATTTGTGGAACTAGCCTTTACCTTTTAAGATATAATCAATATTTGCTTTGGAATTGCTGCATCCAACCAAAAGAATTGCTTTCAAATGTTCATCAGCCAACCTCGTTCAATGTCTTGACTTTACAGACTTCATTTTTGAAAATGTTTGCTCACAGACATAAGTTGTTCGAAACAATGATGCCATGAGAGAGACAAATTTCTTCAACTTTGAAAACTCGTCATTAGGTAAGCAGCGATGAAATTTGAAAAGTTTTTCTTCTCTGTGGTTTTCTTTCAACAAGTCACTTGTTTGCAAATCAATTTACAACTTATATTACTGTCACATGCAAAAACCAGATTGGCCAAATTTTGGCATTTTTACTTAAATTTATTTGAATTTTTTCTACATAGTAAATTTAACTACAATCCATTGATAATTCCCTATAAGTAATTATATTTTAGTTCATTTGTGGCACAGTGTGGCAGCGGACTGGATGAACTAACATCATGGGTCAGATCTGGCCCGCAGGCTGTAGTTTGGTAACCTCTGGGCCAAGGTGATGTCTACATTTGTGTTACTGCGCATGCACACAATGGAGAGGGGGACACTGAAATTTTAAATTTAATTTTTTTTTTTTTCATATATGTTTTGGGTATATGTAGGGTGAGTGGCCATCGTGAAATGTAAATTAATGGCCGACCTGTTCAACAAACAGAATTGACAAAGTTTGTAATAAGCAATAACAATAACAAAGAAAAGAACAAAGCAAAAACTAATATAAAGCAAGCAAAAAATATATGTAAGGCAAATTAACAGTAATAAGGCAAATTAACAGTAACAGGGCAAAGCAACAGTAATAAGGCAAAGCAATAGTAATAAGGCAAAAAATTCACAAACCAAGAATTGGGGTTGACACACTAGAACAAATTCAGATAAGCGAACATAGCATTCTGACTTCAAGACAAAACAGACCAGAACTGAGTCATATGAAACCAAGAACGGGCCTATTTTATTGGCTATGAAGAAATCCTAGCACGCATTTGTGTGCTTCTATCTCTAAATTGTGGAGGGGAAAGGCTTTTGAAGTTATTCCCATTTAGGATTGAAACCAACTGTATATAGTCGAGATGATTTCATTTAGTTTCTTTGTGTTTTATATTTCCTTTTGTTATGAAATGTCACACATTGTGATAATAGAAGATCTGAAAAGAAAAGTGAAATGTAAGAAATTGGATCTAAATTTACTGGGGAGGATTTAGAGATTAAAGAACTTTCTATACACATTTGTCTTAGTATATTGCTTTCTCTTTTAATTAAAGTAGAATTTTTAAAATCAAAATTATGGCCAGACTCATTACTGTGAGCAACTAATACATTGAGTGTGTTATTTTGTAAAAGATTCCTTTTTGTGTTCATATAATATTTTATTTAAATTCCTTGAGGTTTCTTCTGTATATTCCTTGAGGTTTCTTCTGTATATTCCTTGTGGCATTTGTTACAGGTGATACAGTAAATTCCTGTTTAAAGTTTTAGTTTATTGTTATTTTCTTTTGAATTAAGTCTTTTATTGTTTTAGCAGTTGTAACAAATTTTATATTAAGCTTAAATTTTTCATTGAGTTGGTGGGTAGAATAACATATTTTAATCCATTGTGATTGTCAGAATGGTCCAGTCATCTGTTTTGAAATATTTTACAAGCCTTTTATGTTGAATATGAAATAATTAAGGTATTGAAGGAACTAAGACAAAACTGTATAGGAAGTGCTTTAATCGTTAGATCATCCACAGTAAATTTACATCCAGGTTTTTCTCACATTTCACATTTAGCTAATCTTCTATTATCACAATGTGTGACATTTATTAACAAAAGTGATAAAAACAAAAAGAAATTAAATGAAATCGGCTAAACCATAGACCCAAAACACATTAAAAAAGCAAAAATATTTAAATTTAAATTTAAAATTGTCAGCATCTCTTTTTTCGTTCATGTAATTGCATCAGTGTAAGCATCACTTTAGTCCAGTGTTTCTCAACCTTTTTAAGCAACAGCACACCTCAGAGCAAATGAAAGAATCTTGGCACACTTAGCAAAATTTTTAAAGTTTATACATTTAAATGTTATGAAATTAAAACCATAGATTAAAATAAAATTCACGCACAAATATGAATTTAGTTTATTTCAATATTTCTATTCAACTATTTGTGAAACTTATTTAGTATGCCTCGTGTTTTTTTTTTTTTTTGCAATTTCTACTACTTACTATTTCCACATGCACACATCTATATATGTATGCGATGGAAATATTTTATGGTACATTTAAGAGGATTGCACAGAAGACAGGGTGCTGCAGCACGATGGTTACAAATCACTGGTTCAGTCTGATGAAGTCCTAAAGAACAAAACGTGCCAAAGATTTGTCATAGATTTTTCTAATATTTTCTGCATGTTATCTTCTTATCTTGTTGCCTTAATTTCTTTTCTTTTATTATTCACTCTTCATAATAATGTTTTCTTTTCTTATATTCTCTTACACTCAGTAGCCCCTTGCATCTTAGTGGCTTTCTTGCCTTGTTTGAGCTGAAATGATTAAAAAAAGTATTAAAAATGTTAAATAAAATAACAAGAAAAATGAGAAACAATGGAGTAAGGCTGAATATATATTTTTGAGCAAAAAACAAAGAGCCATATGCAGAAGATAAGCAGGAGGCAAAGAAATGGGGGCTTATTTGATAACAAATTCTGTGGTTTGTGGTTGAAGTTTGTTCAGACAAAGTTTGGAGTGGAAGGATAGTAATTTTTTTTTTTTTAAGCAATTCAACCCAAGCAAGGTAGGTGTGCCACTAGTACACACAGGCTACAGAGAGTGTGAGTAAGTGAAAAGGCCTTTGAGGAAAGGATAAAAAGAAGAATGGGGGAGGATAAAATGAAGAACAGGGATCAAGGCAACAGAAGATTTCAATTGATATTACATTTAAATGTTTGAAGATTATAGTTATCAGGGAAACAAGAAAGAGGAAGGGAGTTCTACTATTGGGAAGTGCGAGAGTAAAAGGGTGGGACCTAGATGCCAACCTAGTAGCACGTTTAAACTCAAGTTTCAGCTTTGTGTGAGTGGTGAAGATAGGAAGTAGTGGTGGTGAGCGGTAGGTCAGTGTGGCTGCAATGGGAATATGTCATTGCAGGACGAGGCAAGTGAAGAAGCCATTGACTGTTGAAGTCACTGGTGAGATAAGAATACCCCTTTTTTTTGTGGCATGCAAGGTTGTATTTATGTCATTTCAGTGGATTGAAAAGGCATCCATGTTCTTGGTTTGCGGTGCCTTCCAATTGGTTGAAAAAGCTTGTTTGTTTGTCACATGACTGCTTGCCACTACATCCACCAGTCAGTGACTTCAAAATGACTTGAAGGCTGTTCTAGTTTCTGACTGGGAAGAAGGGTTCACGAATTGCAACATGATTTGGCTTGGAGTATAACGTTGATAAATGCTATTGTTAAATATAATCACAATCTATGATATTTATATCTCACGCCACACATCAAAAAGAGAAAGACCCCCTTCAATACATTATCTCCCACCACCCCTCTTTAGTAATCAGTCTCCCTTGTCTATGCATGTAAAACACAATAATAAAATTTCTCCACACATATTAACATATACAGCATTTTTAATTTATTGTATATACTTGTGTATCATGCAACTTTTGAGGACCTAATTTTGAAGAGAATTTTAAGGGAGTTGCATCATGCACCAGATATAAAATTAACATACAGACTGCTGGTTATGGCTATGCCATTGATCAAAACTATGTATTGATTTACTGTAGTCAAATTAGCTTCAAAAGTTGATCTTCAAAGGATGCATGATATACAAGTATATACAGTAAATAAAAAAAACCTCACAGATAATCAAAGGAAGGAATGGTAAAAAGTGTGGGATCAGTTTTGTATTGTTCTTTAGCATTAAGCACATCCCCCATTTATTGGACATAGGAGATTCATAGATGAAATTCCAAAACATTCTTATAGGTAATCAAATAAAAGGATGATAGAAAGTGAGGGATCAGTTTTGTATTGTTCTTTAGTATTAAGCACATCCCCCATTTATTGGACATAGGAGATTCATAGATGAAATTCCAAAACATTCTTATAGGTAATCAAATAAAAGGATGATAGAAAGTGAGGGATCAGTTTTGTATTGTTCTTTAGTATTAAACTCATCCCCCATTTCTTGGCCACTGTATATGCTATCCATTTCTATAATCTAGACTGGATTTAAGTAACTTCAAAAAAATATTCTTATAGGTTGGTTTGTTATATCTACCGTATATACTCAAGTATCATGTGACTTTTGAAGACCTAATTTGGAAGCCAATTTTAAGGGTGTCACATGATACATGAGATATAAAATTATTGTATATACTGCTGGCTGTGGCTACACCGTTGTCCAAACTATATATCCATTTACTGTAGTCAAAAAGTACAACTGTATTAAAAATAAACATGATGTTGATAAAACTGATATTTTATTTTACTGTATTCAATAATAATAATAATTTACATATTATAAAATACAAACAGCAAATATGCAAGTTTTTCATTGTTTATAAGATGTTTAGCTGTTTCTCGTTCGGTTGTTTATGGCTGTACGAGTTTATGTAACAAGTATAGCTTTACGAACAATACTTTTATTATTCTCTTACTTTTTAACTTATTTAACTAGAAGTTAGGATAAAGAGATAAAGGAAAAGAAGTTAGTTTATTGTAATTTGATCTCTCAAAAAAGGAACTCGCTTGATACTTGAGACACATGATAAAATCATTTTTTATAAATGAAAATTTGGGGTTGCACGATATGCGTGATAGCGCATTACATGAGTATATATGTTAATCAATCCGTCCACAGAGCAATCTTACAGAAGGTTTTATTTTTTAAAATATTGCCTGCCATTTTCAATTTATTTGTTATATTTTATCGTTTATTTGTATCAGTTTATTGAAATAAATGTAGAAAATGACAAGAATTCTAAAATTTGAATTTCTTTTCTGATTTATTTTTTTATATTTTTTTTACTATTGTTCACCCAATACAAAGCCTAAGTGCCATTCAAGGTAGAGTGTGACTGACTGAGGATGTTGTAAGAGCATATAGAGAGGGAAAAAGGGTTGTATATTATGAAGATATGTAGGATAGATAAAAATAATATGTCTATATTTCTCAGATGAGATATTGTAACTATTTACACTATTTACATTGTTTGGACTGTTGTCCTCATCTTCATTGCCATATTCACCTTCAGCATCTGTCCCTATTTCTCAGATGAGGTATTGTAACTATTTACACTATTTACATTGTTTGGACTGTTGTCCTCATCTTTATTGCCATATTCACTTTCAATATCTGTCTCTATTTCTCAGATGAGGTATTGTAACTATTTACACTATTTACAACAGTCCGAACAATGTAATATTACCTCACCAAATCAGATCCAATATGTGGTTATTTAAGAAGTCCCGTTTATCTGACAGAAGAGTTTAGGCATTCACAAAGAAAACATTGGCTGGTTTTGGAAGGTGAACTTAGATGAAGAAAAAAAAAGCAGAAAGGTTTTGGCATTCATAAGAAAGACATTGGTTGTTTCTGGGAATTGGACATAGATGAAGAAGAAAAAGAAACAAGGGTTTTGGCATTCATCACAAGGAAGATGTTGGCTGGTTCCTTGATCTGAACAAAGAAAGCTTAAAATCCTTCAACAACAATGACAAAAAGGAAGTAACAAAAGAAAAGGAATGGGAAGAAGTAGAAAGAAAAGATAGCAGAAAGAATTTTTTTACAATTTGAATGATAATGGAGATAAATAATATGTGGAGTGAGTCACCAAATAATGGAGGTTAATCATATCACATCAGATACACCACCAGGTAATGGGTGAGATATGGAAGAAAGGTTTATTGTCCTATTTACATTTCCATCATTATTAACATTATTATATTCATGCTATAACACCATATTTCATGGACAGAATGGAATGGCTGAAACAAAAAGGAATGGCAAACATGCTTGGTTCTCAGAGAAAGTTTTATACCACTAAGTCATACACAAAATTATATATACATATTTACACATGTCCCATGCAAAGAAAATATCCATGCAACAAGCAGAGTGAAAAGGTGACAAAAAATACTCTTATTTGTAATAATATCCAACAGGAACTAGGTTTGCTGGAGATTCTTCTATGTTTCTGGAGAAGTCACATTTAAGATTCCAGATTCAAGCGGGCCAGATTTATCTGCTACATTACTATTGAGGACATATTCTGGAAATGGGAAATGGCGAGTCCTTGGTTTTTTCCCAAATTGAGGCCTATAAGCCACAAATATTTTATATATCTGGTGAAGATATATTTCCATAGAAAAATGGCACCATAGGTTTGTAAGCCACACTACATGGCTGGAGGAGGCAGATTAAGCCTTAGCAAGGACCCCTTGGCTCAGGCTAAAAAGGCAACTGATAAAAAAAGCAACTGCTTTGTTTGACTCCTGGGAGCTGAGTGACTGACCATTTTTGACACATTATCAAGTGACATCACAAAGTGACCTACGTGTCTTTATCTTGACCAAAGGAAGATAGTCACCTTTTGTATTCCTACAGAGATATACAATTATCTTTCTATATTTTGTGAAAGTTTGTCATAAAATTAGAGCTATTAATCCTGATTTTGAACTTTTTATAAAAATATGAAATTTATCTAATTTTTGAATCTCAGTTTATAAAACCTTCTCTAAAAGAAACCCAGTGATGCTTATGAATAGTCAAACTTCTCAATTCTTTTCACCACTCAAATGAATCCAAATTAGTGAAATTTTGTTGATAATAGTTGTTTTTATGAGCCCGTCAGAATTTTATTTTTAATCATTTCACCCCCAAGTAAGTCAATAAAGCCCCTAAGACACAAAGGGTTATTAAGTGTGAAAGAATAAGCAAAAGAAAAACATTATTAAGGACCGAGGACAATAAAAGAAGAGGAATCAAGAAGTCAGTAGATAGTGGTTGACATTGCATTTAAATAGTTGAAGATCAAAGCTGGCTGGAAAGCAAGATGACAGAAGGAAGTTCCACAGGTGAGAAGTGCAAGAAAAGAAACTGTTAGCAAGGAACTTAGAGTTACATCTAGCCAATTCAACTGTAAAATGATTTGTAATTGGAACTTGTTATCTTGCCTAAGTGTTGAGTGCACAAAGGAAAAATTTGTAGCAAACTTTTGTAAATTTTGTATTATCATTTTTTTATGCCATTTAATAATTTCTTTCAAATTTCACATTGGAGTAAGCATCTTGTGTTTTCTTGTTTGGGCTTTTCATGATACTCTTTATAGGATTACCATGTTTCATGTAATTCTTACTATTATATCTCTCTCTTACTAGAGGATTTCTATGTTTGATGTAATTCTTACTATTGTGTTTCTACCTCTTTCAGGTCTTCTTCATTGTCAGTAGACAATAAACGTTTACAGAACAAATAGATTCTTTTCTTATTTACTCTTCTCACCCAAAATCCTTTTACACTTGAATTGTGTTGAACTCGAGAGATATTTGGATATGTAGGAATTTTTCCCGGTTACATGTGCATTTGTGCTTGACAGTGAAAATGGAATGAACAAAACCCAACGCTCAAAATAACTGTTCAACAAATTTTATTTCTGGTTGTAAGAGAGTGCAAAATAGTAATATTTTGTGAAAAAAAGTGGGTTTTCCCGGAACAAAGTACTTGCATAGATATCTTGTAGAGAGAGAGAGATTTCTCTGTTAATTCCCACAGGATGAATGAGAAATCTGAGTGTGAAACTACTAGGACTGGTACGAGTCTTCTGCAACAAGTGTTGTGTGTAGTTTTTCCTTTGGTAGGTATCTCAAAGGAAGATGTCTCCACCTGTTTCCATGAGAGGAATGAGAAGTTTGAAGTCAAGCTGCTCGGACAGACTTGTCTTCTGTAGCAAGGGTTGAGTAGCCTTTCAAGCCAGGCTTGAAAGTTGTGGTTGCTGTAAAGGAAAAGTTGATAACAGCTGGCCTTGAGTCCACTGAAATGGAGAAGTGGAAAAAGGAGCTGGCCTTGATGGTAGAGGCCACTGAAATGGAAAAGTGGGAAAGAGGCCAAATAGGGTCTCTGTCAGTGTTTTTCTGGGCTCTGGGATTTCTGGTTGTACCCTGCTGATTACTTCTATTGCTGCTACTGCTAAAGTGATCAAAATATGGAAGCCCGCACATACCACAATAACTAACAAGTGAGATCGTTTCTACAGATAGGCACTGCTGCACGTATTAAAGAATAATATACTTCTGCTGATATAAGGTAATATCATAACTTATTTACTGTAGCTGTCACGCCAAAAAGGACCCGCTGGAACAGAGCAGTCGTCTCTTGTCAGCTCCCTCAGTCCCAACTGCCAAAGCCTTCAGACACACTCATTTTATAGACCATGACGAAGCATCCAGTTGGTTGAGTGAGAGAGTTTTACATATGCGTAGGTGCACTCCACCAATTCTCCAACTTCTTCCAACTGCTCTGCGACACCATAAAATGTGTGGGCGTTTTCAGGCATGATGTCGTGTATTGTCGGGATTATCTCACTGACGAGTAAGGGAGGGGAGAAAGGAAAAACAATTTCAAGGCTTGCAACGAAAAGTCTGACGTTGATTACAGGCGAAGTCTTCCTTGTAACGGTAACAAAAGTCAAATGACTAGTAACACTCGGTGTTCTCCTCTGCGCAAAGCGAGCTCTACAAAGGATCTGTAGAGAAAAACAAACTGAATTTGCGACTGAAAGTAGCACCTTTTAAACTCTCAAGGTCTCGTTCAACGTCATACGACGAGGCCAGAGTGTCTATAAAATTTGTCAATCCTTTGGCCCTGGTTCACTCGGAGATATTACTATCTTAGACGATGTCGCCACCAGAGCACATTCTTCCCCCCACCGACCTACCCTCGGTGAGTACAATACCTTGTTCTTTTAGTCACCACAGTATCTTGCTCACGACAATCACATTCACTACACTGACTACACCCTTCTACTGTAGCTAGGCAAGGTTAACTGCAAAATATAGTTCCCTATTCACAATTTATACACAAATCTTTCTTTCAAGGACATAAGTAAAATACATTTTCATATTTATGTTTGTATTTAACAAGTTTAGAGATTGTATTATCCGGATATTTATAATAAGTGAACGTTTTTTAGATTGACACCTATGATTTATTGCATCGACACCGTCGACCGGTGACTACAAGAAAAGAAGCATTTTTTCTTTTTTTTTCGGAAAAGAAATTCTTGATTAGTCATGCGAGTGACCGTGAAAATGAATGACATTTATTCTTTATTCCGTGATCTTTGTTTTATACACTGTGGGGCATTCTATAAGTGTTATTAAACAAGAATAATTTAAATAATTCCCCACCCCAAATACCAATGTCTATTGAATATCCTCAAAATAAAGGTAAATAAACAGGCGTAGTCACACCGTTAAAAAGAGTTTTTATTCTGATTTTACGGATTTTTAAACTATAGGAAAAAATCATAAGGAACAATAAATTAAAAACAAAATTGTAAAGTTGCTGCGGGAATAAAGTGGGGTTTATTTTTTTCTAAAAGAAAAAAATGGTCTTGACTACCGTTCACCCGGCACAAACGTAGAGTTAGAGACGATGATTTGGAAAAAACAGTTGACAAAATAGAATAACAATAAGAAGACTAATTGACTAAAAAAGAAAATGTCATCATAGTATTTTGACAAGTACACATCAGTCCATATTGTTACTATTTTATCTGCCATCAATAATAATTGTAATTTAGGTTCCACACAAAAAAAAAACCGCGATAAAGTAACAAGGTTTATAATTAAATGACATTTTTAAAAATAAAATGAAAAATATTTCTTGAAGGTTTTTTTGTTTTAGTTTTAAATTTAAGCTAATAGATTATAAATTTAATTTTAATAAAACAAAAAATACTTTTTTATTGTATTTCAAAAACTAAATTCAAATTGAATTGATTAGTTATTGAAGGTGGGATTTTATTTTAAAATTATTAACTTGCACAAATAGGCGAGGTTATCTTATTTTATTTTTATTTTTTTAAATTTTAATTTTGTTAATAACTTATTAACAACTAATAATCAAAATTTTAAAAAATAAAATCGAAGAATATTAAAGTTAATAATATTCTTTGATTTTCTTTGAATTCATTCGTAATTGTTAGAAATGTTTTTGTACATTTTTATTTTATCAATTCAACTTTTTTTATTTATTACTAATTAAAGTTTTAAAAGTAAAGTCTTCTGCCTCCAGAAGCGTGTGACCGGTAAAATCGGTAAATAAAGCGAAAAATGCTTTTGTCGAGACAAAAAAAAATCACAAGCTCAGACGCATTCACGTTTTTAGTAATTTTTTCTTTTTAGAGATTCACCGTCGAATTTCCGGCATTCAAATGAACGTTTCGCCGGATTAGTGATTAATTGCCGAATCAAGAGAGGCCAAATAATTGTTCAAAACAACTTTGATCTCACCTAAAAAACAAAAAAGTAAAACGAACGAAAAAGACATTAACTGTAAAAAATGAAATAACTAATTTTAATACAATAATTATAATTAAATTGAAAATATTTTTTTTATTTTTATTTCTTTGTATGGCAAATTTATGTGTTTTTTTGTTTTTTTTCTGTGTCCCGGGAAGAAACTGCTTCAGCTTTTTCAGCTTATTTTTTACAAATTTCAACAAATAATAAGAGTTAAAATAAATTTAAAAATTTATTTACTTACAAAAAAAAAAAGGTTGCAGTTGTTTTTTTTTTTTTTATAGTTTTCAGTTCAACAATAAATAAAAAAAATGTAATTAAGGCAATAATTGCAGAGTTTATCATGTGTAAGTTATTTTAAAATTTTTCGTTTCCTCGTGGGTTGATAACTTTTCAAAAAGACAGCCTTACTCTTCTTCAGGGATGGCTGAAGTGGAGGCGACAGGATTTTCAAACGAATTGGTTTGCTTACTGTTTGGTTCGCGATACACAAACCTTTGAGATATTTTTTTAAACATTTCATGTAATCGAAGTTTTTGAATCCGTTTTGATCTTTCTCTCTGTAATTTTTCATACATTAAATAAAAATGTAGAATTTCTTCTTCTGTGACGAAGGGCCGTTGTTCCAATCCTTTGATTAAATCTCCCAATAATTCGATTAGGATATCAATCGAAAAGGTTTCATTCTCTTCTTCACTTTCATTCTCAACATAAACTTCGCCACTTCCTTTATTCTTTTGATTAGATTTCAGAATAATGTCGATTATTTCGCTGTCTGTGTGACGATATAAGAAGACAGGGGCTACGTCGTTGTTGTTGTTCTTCTGTCCATTATTAACATCACCTGCTTTTTTATTATCGTCTTTTAATTTACATTTTCCTTTCATCACTGGTTTATTCACATGTGTTCTGGTGCACTCTGACTGGATGCCACATTTAGCCTTCTTACTTTTCTTAGACGGGTGGGATTTTGTAGAGATGTCTGGTTCTTCCTCAGCGTCCGTCGTTACTGTTGGTATTGATGAGGGTTTATTTTTAGAGGCAGGAGCTGTTTCACCTGATATTTCACTTGTATTAAACACCTGGTCGGTGTTCGGGTGCTTCTCATTAACAAGCTTGGCACATTCATCGACATTGTTAGCACTTATTTCTTCTTCGGGATTTACTGAAAGTTTTTCTCCATTTTTCTGCAAAACAATTCCATGTCGTTTCTTGAACCTTTGCAACCAGCCTTCACTGTAATCACATTTATGGTCTAATTCTAATTCTTTATGCAACAATTTAGCTTGGTCTTTGATCATGTTACCTGTTAAATCCAAACCGTCGCTTCGTCTTTTTCTAAACCATTTCATCATCATTCGATCATGTTCGGTGCTCTTACCATCTTTCATGGTTTTCCTGATACTCATTTGCTTCTTGGATTCACTGGCTTCATAGAACTTCATGATTTTCTCTCTTTGTTTCTTGATATCGTACACAGTCGATGAACCGATTCCATACGTATCACACAATTTCCGCACGGAAATCCCGAGATCCAACTCTTTCAACATTTCAACTTTCTCTTGAATCGACAAAGACTGATGTTTACGTTTCAATCTGACTTGCGGATCCATAATTAATCCCGGAAAAAAAATGGGTTTTTTACTTTTAAAAATCTAATTTCTTCACAGAATTAAAAATGGGTAAGCCACCAGTAGAATAAACAAACATATACAAAAAAAGGGTGTGGAGAAGAATGTGAAAAAAAAAAGAAAAGAAAAAACACAATCGGCTTTTCGAAGGCAACGCGATCTTTGTGGCCATCCAGTGAACTTGCCTGACGGTCGTCGAAATAAGAAGTGCCCTCTTGTAAATATGTCCGGATTAAAGGAGGTACCGGATTATCAGTTAAATATTTTCAAATGTTACAGCTAAAAACGTAGTCTGGGGGGTAAAGTCACGGCGCCAAGTGAAGATCACCTAAGTCACTGAAGTAATGCTTGTTGGTATTGTCTGTGAAATGAAAATAAAAGAAATAATATTTTGTCTGAATTTGAATTATTAAGTAAAAGAAATATTAGCATTTCAATCACATGTTTTTACATTGAGTGAAGAAGCGTTACTTTTTCTTTTTCGTTTGTAATGGTAGTCTCTATGCCATAGCTTCTAACAGGCGGTTGGTAGCGAGAAACTGAAACACAAACATCATGAAAATCCGTTCATATCAATTTCATTACTCTTCTTGCTTGAAATACAATATTGACAGACACAATAAATGTTTTTCCCCTCAGATAAGGTGTCACTAAAACTGTGACCGGCAATAAAGTCACAGAAAAAAGTCACAATTTTTGCTATGAAAAAAAGAACACAGAAAAAGTCCCAACTTTGTTTTGGAGTGACATATGTATTTGTTAAATGAACACAGTGGAGCAGATTTTTGAGGCACATTTATTATTGTCAATAATTTCTATGGCAGCAGGTGTAAGTAAAACATATTTTTCAATAAATTCAAGTATTGTGATCCACAACAGCACTGAGATCCAAAAATTCCCACCATTTACTGTCTTCAGGGTTAGGGTTAAAAAAAAAAAGTCTATTAAAGAAAGGCACAGAAACAACTGTTTCGTTTTTCCTGCGAATTTCTACCAGTGACATTTTTTCATGACTTTTCCCGTGACTTTTTTCCAGTGACTTTTTTTCCAGTGACTTTTTTTCCGTGATTTTTAGCTGTGACTTTTTTATCTGGATCTGATAAAACAAAATCGTGTCTTTTACATCTCACACGGAAAGAAGACTGTGTGGCAATAATGTTTTTATAGTAATTGCCGAGACCATTTTAATGAGATTCTGGGTATGTTTCTTTAATTTTATATTGTATTTTATGTTGTATTTTATATTGTATTTCATATTGTATTTAATATTGTATTTAATTTTATATTGTATTTTATATTGTATTTAATTTTATATTGTATTTTATATTGTATTTAATTTTATATTGTATTTTATATTGTATTTAATTTTATATTGTATTTAATTTTATATTGTATTTTATATTGTATTTAATTTATATTGTATTTTATATTGTATTTAATTTTATCTTGTATTTTATATTGTATTTAATTTTATATTGTATTTTATATTGTATTTTATATTGTATTTAATTTTATATTGTATTTTATATTTTATTTAATATTATATTGTATTTTATATTGTATTTAATTTTATATTGTATTTTATATTGTATTTAATATTATATTGTATTTTATATTGTATTTCATATTGTATTTAATTTTATATTATATTTTATATTGTATTTCATATTGTATTTAATTTTATATTGTATTTTATATTGTATTTAATTTTACATTGTATTTTATATTGTGATTTATATTGTATTTAATTTTATATTGTATTTTATATTGTATTTTATATTGTATTTAATTTTATATTGTATTTTATATTGTATTTAATTTTACATTGTATTTTATATTGTGATTTATATTGTATTTAATTTTATATTGTATTTTATATTGTATTTTATATTGTATTTAATTTTACATTGTATTTTATATTGTATTTAATTTTACATTGTATTTTATATTGTATTTTATATTGTATTTTATATTGTATTTAATTTTATATTGTATTTTATATTGTATTTAATTTTGCATTGTATTTTATATTGTATTTAATTTATATTGTATTTTATATTATATTGTATTTTATATTGTATTTAATTTTACATTGTATTTTATATTGTATTTAATTTTATATTGTATTTTTCCAATTTTCAAATAAAAAGTACACCAATATCAAAACTACATAAACTATACAAATTTCATGTTTTTTTTCCTGTTTTTGCTTGACTCCTGTTGACCATCTCACTCAATATCAAGAAGTTAAATAGATGTTGTCAGTTTGGTAGACAAGATTTTGATGACTACATCTTGGTATTTTTTAAACATCATGTGTACGATGTGCCTGGGGTATGAAAAACTTGTCTGAGGTTAAAAGTAAATTTCTGTTCTATCCTCTAAAACTTTAAAAACTCTTTTTTTTTAAGAATTGTTGTCAGTTGCTGGAAACGAAATCATTGTTCTTATTTAATAAATAATTTGTAAAAATAATCGTGTAACCCACAAGCTGAAGGCTACTGAGTTTTTGAACCATTTTATTTTCTGAGGTGAATTCAACAAAGCCATAGTTACTCATTTCATACAGTAGGTGAATAAAAGCAAAAAATAATTGACCCTATATGGCTTATGAAATCACAAGAACAAATTACAAAATTGTTATATTCCTTGCTAATAGGAATATGTGCTTGAACAACACGGTGGATAAAATAAGTAAAGGTTTATTGTAAAAACCAATAAAATAAGAATAAAGATAACAGTTATGCACAAGGTTGTTGCAAGTCAATCAAGTAGTGAGTGCTACTATTGGAAGGTCGGTAGTTCTCACGTGAGTCTGAGTCATACTCAACAGATCCCAGCTAGTATATCTAGCTACCCCCCCACGAGGATTGCATGTGGCACAAGTCCGGGTTTAACGTGGGTTTTCCAAGCCAGTAGGCTCGGACAAAAATATTCCCTATTTGAACCCGTAAAAACGGGTCCAGGGTCAGTCTACCTCCCCGAATTAGACTCTGCCCTTCGGCGGAGCCATGTCCGGGTAGAGAGTTTGACTGAATAGCTGGAACAGATCCCAGCTAGACTCCATAGTCCATGGACTTACAGATGCTTATAGGTAGTTACTACCTATAGTGTAGTCACTCATGGGGGTAACAGGTTATTCCATTACATCAAAAATACAGGTTGAGAATCCTTTCTCCAAAATTCTTGGGACCAGAAGTGCTATGGTTTTCAGATTTTTTTTTTTTTGAATATGGCAACTTGGAAACGGAACCCAAGCATAAACATAATATCCCTTTACATTTCATAACACAGCTTATAAGCCTTACATATACCCTGAAGGTAGATTTATATAAATAACATATACCTTGAAGGTAGTTTTATATAAAATTTAATAAATTTTGTGTACATACTTATACAGGTAATGACACTTGTCATGCAATGCTCACACAAATTTTTAAGGGGTTAGGATTACGATTTCACGTGGAAATGTTTAGTACTATCTGTTTGTGTACATAAAACATGATCACTACTTAAAAAAATATATAGAGATGCAGAACATTTTCACATTTTGAATAATATATTTACTGATCACAAAACACCTGGTAAGTATTGGTTTTCTAAGCATGGCTTAGATGCGACACATGGCCAACTGTATGTGGCACCCAGTGAGGATCGAATTCACTATTCAGTTGTAATTGTTTTAGCAAGACCAGCTTGCTAACCATTACACGATACTGAGGCACCCAAACACCTAATAAGTAATCTACAAATGAAAGTATTACTGTCATGATTGTTAACAAAAAACTGGCACTAATGTAGACTACATAGCAGGGCTGGGGAACTCCCACCCAGGGCAGATGAGGTCACTTACAACAGCTGTACATCACCTTGGAATCTTTCCTCTGCTTTCTGAAATTTCCCATTTGTGGCAAGTCATGTCAGCACCTGAAAAACTTTTAGATTTTTGAATTTTGGATAAAGGATACTCACTCTCTATCAATTGAAACTATTACAGTTATCTCCCTTGCACGCTACTCCTGGGCTTGAGCAGCAGATGGTGACCAATGACTTCTAAGTTTTGTGCCCAGTCACTTAACTTCTAAAACTTTTAACTCAATGAGAATTTCATGTTTATGTTTAGATTTTATTTACTATTCAAGGAAGATTTTGGACTGTTTTGTTTATTTTAAATGATGTCAGTTATTCAAAACATTTTAAACGAATGTCCTAGCATCAATTTGATTTTTCTTCATATATTTTCTTCATTTTGATTAAAATTTCCTATTTTCTTGATTTCAGGTGAAAATTTGGAAATTTTCCAACACTTTTCAGTGAAATTTTCACTTTTCAAAATTATAGTCTATAGTTTATATTTGGTTTCTTTTGTTTTACGGCATATCAAACCTCAATGGGTCATTTAATGCTGAAAGGTGGCATCAGGTGACAGAAAACCAGGGAAAATATTTGCATGACTGAATAATGATGCTATGAATTTATAGAGGAATGCTTTTCATTTAATTTTTTGCTATTTTCCAAATTGTGTTGAAAAAAAAATTCTTCATAAAAGGAAGTCTGTGTTTATATATGCAAACAAAACTGGACAGCCAAATATTTATAAAAATGACAAGTTGTAAGTTGTTTGACATGTTTACTTTCTTAAAATTATGTAAATAAAAACTCTCTGTGGAAATTAAATATTTTTTTTTTATGATGCAATTGAAATTCAGTTCCCATTTTGGTCAGGTTTTGATTTTCTTATTTCCTTCCTAGTGTGCAATATTCAAATTTTTATTTTTATCGGATGTAACAAACTGTCACAAATTCACTGTGCCATATGTCCAAACACCCACAAATCCATTCGTCCACTTAGTCAGCTTTCTCCTCTTTTGTTCATTGCCACTGACTTTATATGCCTTCGAAAGTAGGGAGACTAGTGTGTAGCCAGCACATCCAGGTTATACCATCACACTTATAGGTTTGCCTATCATCCGATTCACACTCCTCCTTGGTCTTTTAAACAGAAGTAAACGTTTATCCTTTGTTTCTGGTTGATGATTAGGTTTCCAGTTCCTTCTTGTTAATTAGTAGGGTAATGGTCAGAGGGTTCTTCAGAGTTCTTAAAAACAGGAACTACAAAGAAGGACTTCCAACAAGCTGGAAAGAAGCAAGGCAATAGTTATAGAGTTTGGAGAGAAATGGAGCCCGCTTTGGAGCACATTTCTTTAGGGTGACAGCTGGGATCCTGTTACCTCTGCTTTCCTTATGGGAGTCCAATTTAGAAATAATGTCTGAGTGATGGGGGGTTATGTGCATATCACTCAGTAGAGCTTCTGGTCTAGAAGAGAAATCAGGTGTGAGTACCCCAATTGAGTTGAGTGTTGAGTTGGAAGAGAATTTCTGAGCAAAGCATTCACAACACTTTATCAAGCTAAAGTATGGCAGAATATGGGAATATCAATGTTATGAAATAAAAATAAGACATATCTCGGCTGATTTGCAGGCAAATAAACTAACATACTCAAGAGCGAGAGTCGGATGTGAACGGGACAAGGCCTCGTCACAAAATGACCATTATCGTCGTTTATGCATAGGCCCGACGCACAAGTTCCGGTCGAAAAATAAAATAATATTTCAAAGGGCTTCTTTTTTTCAACCAATAAAAATGCTCCCCTCCTAATTATACTTGCGTTGTTTTTCGATCCGATCCCGTTAAGCCATAAAAAGGGTCACACGGGGAAATACAAAGCAGTCAACAGGAGGCCTGGGAAGAGATCTGTCACGGTCAGTCTGGGCAGTCAGCAGGAGGAATGCCACGCCAACCAGTGGGAACTACTATGAGAGATCAACCCGGATCGGCAGCCGGCTTATGAACTATACCACAAGGTAGCTGTCCCAAAACCACACGTTCCTATTGAAATAAATCACGTAAATCTATTTCTGCTGTTGTCGTATTTCTGTCTTGCAACCATACACTTGTCTATAACATTCTGAAGACTACTTCAGCTCTATACTCCTAATGTTTGTTCTTTCCTATCCTAATATGAATCCACACAGTAACCTTCTACCTTGAGTGGCTCTTGGTTCTTGTATTGGGTGAAGATTAATAAAAAAAAAAAGATAGCAGATCTGGGTGATTCCATCAACCGTTTTCTTTTATGTTATGGAGTCAATGGCATCAGCAGGCTCATGCCTTTAACTATTTTGAAGGTAACTGGATTTCTTCTGCACAAAACTTAATGGATACAGACAACATTGTTAGAATTTCTGAGATGAGGCTTTATTGTTATTTAAAGTCAGATTAGTATCCTCATCATTGCTGTGATAAACATGTTTCAGATGTTGTGCCCTTTGGCCTTCTTCAGGTGTGTGTTGATTCAGTTAACCTACCAGAAACAAAGAGCTTAGTTCAAAATTCCTAGAAGGTTACCTGAATGAACAAAGACCTGAAGAAGGCCAGAGTGGACAACGGCCGAAACATTGCTGCTAGACTTTGTTTTCTTCTTTTTATTCATATTTCTTTTCTTTTACTGTCCTCATGTGGAACTTTGAGTTCAATGAGATGAACAACTTTCCTCTCCTGGTTACCAAATCTGGTCTTTGGCTGATTGGTAGTGGAAAGGATTTTGACAGACCTGTTTCTATCTCCCACTGATCATTCCAAATAGTTTTTTTTTCTCTTTTAGAAAGCTTTCTTGGTCAAAATTGTAAAAACTGTATGATTTCCTTTCTTTAGCTGCATAATATGTGTTTTACCAGCGTTACATATGGTTTTAAATTCAATATTTTCCTTCTCCTAGGTTGGTTGCTACCCACAACTATAGAACTGAGTCTATCCTACTATTTACTATAGGTGGGGGAAGGGTTGAGAAGAGTCAGATTCATGCCTTTCCCAAGGGTATTAGCACGTAGCTCTAGAAAGGGTTATTCTTTGTTTCAAAGATGTGCTGCTTACTTAAAAATCATAGAAAGTGTTACATTCCATCATTATGAATTCAACACTGAAATATCATAGAAAGTGTTACATTCCATCATTATGAATTCAACACTGAAATATCATAGAAAGTGTTACATTCCATCATTATGAATTCAACACTGAAATATCACCAATCACAATGAATGGATGTTACCTGAGGGAGGCCCTGTGAATTGAGCACCTATTGGGCTTTAAACTCAAGTGTACATGCGATCCATAACTAAAGGTGCTGGAAAAATGGTTGGTTCACCATACTGTCCCAGTATGTACCTTGTAGGGACAGTATTATTATTAATAAATAAAAATTATAAAAAAAATAAAAAATAATATTGAAAATTATAAATAAAATAAAACAATGGCAAAAACATTGTATAGAATAAATTAAATAAAAATTAAATATAATAAAATTACTCCAAGCATGCAACAAAAACTGTTGCTGCCAGAAATATGGACATCCCACCAAAAAGACATTAAATTCAATTTCTTACCCACGAACCTTGGTACGTGCAGCACATGTCTGACTTTTCTCTGTGATATGGCTTGGAATACTATGGAGTAAATTCTCCCTTTTATCACATGTACCATAAAACAATTGTAACCTAAAAAAGACACCAATACCCACAAAAATATCAATAAATTGTATGAAATTAACATCCAATTTACCCTGCCTTTCCTATTATTTGTGTACATTTTATTTCCTGTCACAAAGCTAATTTCTTCTGTTATGATATGAGTGACAAACCCCACAGTACCTTGTAGGGACATCATCATCATCATCATCATCATCATTATCATTATTATTATTATTAATCATCATCATCATCATTATCATTATTATTATTATTATTATTATTAATCATCAGCATCATCATCATCATCATCATCATTATTATTATTATTATTATTATTATTAAATAATAATAAAAATATAAAATAATAATAATAATGAATATCATAAAATAGAACAAATAATGTTAAAACTTTGTTTAAATTAAATTAAATAAAACCAAATGTAAAAATAAAAATCCTCCCAGAATGCAACAAAAACTTTCCCTTCCTGAAAATGGACTTTGCACCAAAAGATGTTGAATTCAGTCTCTTCACTACCAACCGTTGGAAAGTCAAGACATCTCCTCTCTTTGGGACATTGCTTGTTATAATACAAAGTGACTTCTTCTTTTTATCACATGCAACCTTAAAACACAAGTAACTAAAAACAAATACACCAATATACAAAAATAAATAAATTGTATGATGTTAATTTACAATTTAACATGCTTTTATTGTTATTTCCTTGTATGTTTTTATTCTTGTGAACACAAGGCTATTTCTGCCAGTCTGATATGAGTGACCCCACAACCTGACTCTTCATGCTATCCTCTACCTTCACAAGAGCCAGATCAAGCCAGAAATAGAGTACTGTTGGCATATATGGAGAACTGCTGCCCAGTTTTCACTTTTCAGTCTTGATAGAGTCCAAAATCATTTCTGTGTCCTTGTGGGGGTGATGATTTATTTTATTTATAATTTTCATTATTATTATTATTTTCAGTATTTACATTAGTCGGACTATTGTCCTCATCTTTGTCGCCATATATGTCACAATGTTTCGGCCGTTGTACGCCCCGGCCTTCTTCAGGTGGTTGGAATTTTGAACTGAACCCTTTATTTATACTACTGGGGTAGACTGTTCTAGTTCCACGTGCCATGTTTGATGGATGTCAGTTATCAGTTATCTCCTGCTAATTTTCCCTCTGAAAGTTCTCCACTGCCTTAACCGGGTATTGAACTCACACTCTTTGGGTCTGTCACTGGATCTAACCAACGCCTTTATCCACTGTGCCACGTGTCCTTGAAAGTATTACTGTGATGATTGTTAACAAAAAAGGACACATGGCACAGTGGATAAAGGCGTTGGTTAGATCCAGTGACAGACCCAAAGAGTGTGAGTTCAATACCCGGTTAAGGTATTAAGACTATTGTCCTCATCTTTGTCGCCATATTTATTACAATGTTTCGGCCTTTCAGTATCTGTCTATATTTCTGAGATCAGGTATTATGTATACTATATACATTATTCGGACTATTGTCCTCATCTTTGTCGCCATATTTATTACAACGTTTCAGCCTTTCAGTATCTGTCTATATTTCTGAGATGAGGTATTATGTACACTATTTACATTATTTGGACTATTGTCCTCATCTTTGTTGCCAAATTTATTACAACGTTTCGGCCTTTCAGTATGTGTCTATATTTCTGAGATGAGGTATTATGTACACTATTTACATTATTCGGACTAATGTAAATAATGTACTGAAGAGCAAGTTACATGATATGAAAACTATTTTTTTAAATCGCGGTTAATTTGAAGTGAGACAAGAAAGAATTCATTATATCCAAAAGGTTATAAAAAGAAAAAAAATTTGAATAGGAAGCCAGTCAACCGAGAATCAATAAAGTGTTGTATCAAAACTGTGTGTCCCAAAAACCAAGTCACCATAACTCAAGAATGTCTTCACAGCTTAACACTTTCTCTTACCCCTTTGAAGCAAGGCAGGTAAAAAAATTTTATAAGCTGCTAGCAATTCCCGTAACATAAAATGTAATGTTGGTAACTTTTAAAAAAAATATATTGCTGGTAATTTCACTACAAAAATGTATTGTTGGTAATTTTTGATAAAAATGTATTGCCGATCATTTTACTAAAAAAATGTATTTTTATACTTTTTTAGTGTTGTATTGATTTACATTTTGCTTTAAAAATGTATTGTTTCCTTTTGTTTGGTGGGGGTGTTACTATTTGCCCACAGCTGGGACCCTAACAGGTACGACCACCACAGGTTTAGGTAGACCTGGGAACAGCAGTTAAGAGGTGGTTCCATGTTCCTTAAAACCTCCAATCTCCCAATCAGAAGACAGGCATTACTTGATATCCTAAGTTGATATCTTGTGTTGGTCACAATTGACTATGAGACATCAGCCATGAAAAATTGATTTCTTATGAGAAATTGATATTTTTTTTTAATACGACAAAAGAAAGGACCAGAATGACTGAAAGAAATGAATGCTAAATATACATTGTGCTCAGAAAGGTTTTATACACAGATATGTCATACAAGAAATTATATACAAATATGTATATACTTGTCACTATTTGTCCCACACAGAGAAACTATAACATATATGCATAAAACAAGCAGTGTGAACAGGTGAAAAATTCACAGCGCATAATACACATGTCAGTGAATACAGTCCAGGAAAACTATCAGTAAACCTGACATTGTTACTCTCTATAGGAGTGGGAAACCATAGATGCTTACTAAGTCACTGAATGACAAAGACAAGAGTATATAAAGGAGTAAACTGGACATGGTTACTCTCTATAGGAGTGGCAAACCATAGGTGCTTACTAAGTCACTGAATGACAAAGACAAGAGTATATAAAGGAGTAAACTGGACATGGTTACTCTCTATAGGAGTGGCAAACCATAGATGCTTACTAAGTCACTGAATGACAAAGACAAGAGTATATAAAGGAGTAAACTGGACATGGTTACTCTCTATAGGAGTGGCAAACCATAGATGCTTACTAAGCCACTGAATGACAAAGACAAGAGTATATAAAGGAGTAAACTGGACATGGTTACTCTCTATAGGAGTGGCAAACCATAGATGCTTACTAAGCCACTGAATGACAAAGACAAGAGTATATAAAGGAGTAAACTGGACATGGAATTCAAATCTTTGATTAAAGATTATGAGCCATTATCTATTAAACCACCTGAACATTCAAGCTTACAGCAGCTGATATTTCCAGGCAATCACCCATCTAGGTACTGACCAGGCTTGAGGTTGCTTAACTCTGGTGTTTCAACTTGATGTGGTCATACATGAACCTTTGCAGCTCAGACCAGACACCAGGTTCTTTCTTAGGATGTAGCTTCTTCCTGTCAAATGCTTTTGGCTTCAAAATAACCCTTCGACCAGATTGTTACCTATGAATTAAAAAAACATGAGAATGTTTTAGCAGTAAGCAGATTTTATTCTCAGGTTGAAACCTACTGCTATTGATGAGCAAAGCTGAGATGAAGTGTAGGTGAGTAGTAGCACGAGCATCTTCCCTTCCTTGTCAATGTGAGACGATCTTCTCATTACTCTGCTCTTTTTGCGGGTAGTGGCCACTGTCTTATAGAGACATTGTTCTTTGTCTTGTTATCTTTGTCTAAAAAATTAATTTATCTTCATTTCGTGACTTTCTTTGTCTGAGTTACTTGCCATCGTCCTTGTGGGGACCACTTTCTTTAGCTGATAGTCATATGGTGATGGGGGGGTAGAGTTCTCGTTGTTAATTGTTGCTTGTATCAGAAGGTAGATAAATAGTAGCAGTCCTTCGGGACAACCGCTAGTTTGGCCTAAAGGTTCAACAAGCGATCAAATTGAGGTCACCATAACATAAACAAAATAACATACGAAAGAGAAGGGTATATCAAAAACACTTTGTATTAAAATGCAACATCAATGAATAGTACAATGTTTCTTGATTTACACGCACAAAGTCCGTTACAAAATGTTCATTCATAGAAGAGAAATCCGATTATTAAAAGAATATAAGTGTCTTTTGTTAATACTTAAGTTCATGACGTGCTGGTCACAGGAGATGAAAGGTGAGGTCAATGGGTTGGTAGGAGTCCTTTGATATCTCCGTTGGTGAAGGAAGGCTGAAGGCATCGGGTTTGACGGGTGAGAAAAGCGTAGCGACATTCACTGACGGTACTTCAAAGCTTTCTGTCTTAGAAGTGAATTTATCGCTCTATTTATGTGTGCCCTTCGGATCAGAGTCAGTCTGCTGAAACAAACTGTTGGGTATGGCGCGGAGCTGTTTAATTGGTGGAAAATTGTTTATCATTCTTTTTATTTCTTTTTAGTTTTCCACCGGAAATTCTGCGTGGAGCCGGGTGCGCAGAGACCAGTATTGGTCATTTGCTGTCTAAACCTCTGAGGGTTAATATCCGGTCCTTCGCTTGCTCCGTGCCACCACAGTCATCAATGCAAACTAATGTCTGAAATCATTTCTGTGACAGATCATGTTTTCCATTTAACAAGATATCAGATACAGTCTCTTTTTACAAAAAAAGAAAAAAGAAAAGGGGGGTTATAAGGTTTGTGGGCTTTACTCAGATCGACCAATCAAATATGACCTACATTAAATTTAAATAAAGAGAAGATGCAAAAATTAAGAAATTATTTATCATAAATGGGTCATGACCCATAGATTTGAAATCAATGGCAACAACAAACGTTAAACAGGAGCAGATGTAAATGGATACGTATTATACATTAGACAATGTCATTTCCTCAGAAAAAAATGAAGTGATAATCTCACAAAATGCTAGATAAGTTATATGCTTTGTGAGTTTTCTACATAAAAAAAAACATTTTTATAGTTGATAAATAAATAGCTTCTTTAAAAAACCAGTAAATAATTTAAATATATAGACTTACTTGGTAAATTAATATGCAACTGTTGACTAAAGATTCTTTATATAAGGTGATAATAACAATAAATGCAAAAATACCAGCCAAATACCAATACATCCATACAAGATATTACTAACACTACCAGGAGATTAATACAAAATTATATTAAATCTAAATTAATCTTACCAACAGAAAGATAAGCTATATATAGAGCAACACAGTTCAACTAAAATCTAAAAATTGTACTCTATTCATTCTCATCTTACATATATATTAATTGTACTCTATTCATTCTCATCTTACCCGTCACGTTAATATATGAAGCAAGAAAAGTTGATATATATATATATATATATATATATATATATATATATATTGAAGTTTTGTATGACATATTTGAATATTTCAGTGTTTGGTCATAAAATGTTTTCAGGCATGACTCATTTTGTGAATTAATTCCTTTAAGTTATTCTAGACCTTCCTTTCATTGTGTTAAGGTAGCATTTTTCAACCTTTTTAAGCAATGGCACACCTAGATGCGAATGAAAATTTTGCTGCATACTTAGTAACTTTTTTAAAGGGTATACATTTAAATGTTATGAAATAAAACCATAGATTTAAAAATAATATACACCCAAATATGAACTTAGTTTATTTCAATGTTTCTTCTCAACTATTTGTGCAGCTTATTTAGTTTCATTTATTTCTTCTTCACTTGACAATATTTTGCAGCACATTTAAGAGGATCACGTGACACACTAGTTTGGTGCAACATGGCTGTTGAGAATCATTGGGTTAAGGTGTTAGGATATCACAGATAACTAATGCCTATAAAGGGCTTTTGAGAGTGGAGAAAATCAAGCTATTTCTTCTCTCTTTCCAAGCACTTCATTGACCACATCAAAGTTTTTATGAATCTTCTTTCTTTTCTGTTATATTCCGTGCTAATAGGAATATGGAATGGACAAAGACGGCAGATAAATAGTAACAGGTTTATTGTAGAAACCAGTACACCAAACAAGGAAGTAACAGTTACGCACACGGTCATCGCAAGTCAGTACAGTTGTGTGCATGCTGCTATCGGAAGGCTGCTAGTTCTCGCAGATCCCAGCTCGACTCATACTTATAGGTGGTTACCACCTATAGTGCCACCACTCATGAGGGTGGCAGGTGTGATGAAATAAAAAGAAAAACGGCCACCAGCGAGTAAATTCGAGCTCTCACAACTGGTAATCCAACCTCTAGTCGTTCCGTCTCAAAATCACACAAACAGACTTTTCCAGCCGTCAACCGGGAACGTCACTCCAAGCTTGTCTCGACCTGGGAAAAACTAGGTGCTTTTATATTTGTCCATATACCCATAATCCCTTGCGTCTTCATGCAATCCCATAGTTCATTCCGTCTCTGTCCCATAATGCATTGCATATTCATTGCATAAAAAGGCGATGCAAGTCTCCCCTTATTCTTTTACGTTATCTGGCCGAGGACGGATTACGGCAGAGCGGTAAGTGCTTTCTTTTTTTTTCTCCTTCATTCCAACTGCAGTAGCCCTACATGCTAAGCAAATACGGGCTCTTTTTTGGCGGGGAAAAGGCAAGTCGGAACCAGTTGTGCTCGTCCCAGGTTCTGCCTCATCATGTCTGCCATGTTATTTCATTACATCATTTTCTTTTCTCTTTTATTTTTTTAATTTTATTTTTTTGTTTATGGTGACTTGTTTGTCTTTGAAATTTGTCTCTCTTTTTCTCCAGATATAAAAATGACACAGAATACATAAGATAGAAAGATAGACAAAATATACAACACATTAGCATACTTCTGAAATAAAAATGTCATTGTGGTAAAAGATAATAAGGATAAAATGACCTTTCCATCCAAATAAAAGTCTTTTTAATGATGATAGCTGCCATTGAAATTGTCATATTGTGTGCATGTATCTGTGTGTGAAAGTTTTCATTGCAGAAAATGAGTCTAAGTAGAGCAGAGCAGAGCAACTAATAACTACCCATTATGAGTGAGAGATAAAGAGATATTTTACAACTTAAAGGTTGTTATTTACATTATTTATATTTTGACTATTGTCCTCATCTTTGTTGTTGTTATCACAAGGTTTCAGCTGTTGTTCCCTACGGCCATTTTCAGGTGTATATTGATGTGGGCAATCTACAAGGGATTCTGAACAGAACCAATCTATGAGGGATAGACTGTTCTCGTCCCTCAGCACATCTCTAGGGATATCGTCTAGTTTATTTTTTATTTTGTACTATTCATTTATTGCTTGCTCATTTTCACTGAGTGCAAGTACACACTGCCCAACCCAGAGAACAGTCTACCCCTATAGATTAAATAAGGGTCACTGCAGAATTCCTTGTAGGTTACCCAGATCGATATACACTCGAGGAAGGCTGGAGTGCACAACGGCCAAAACAGTTCTCAATAAAAATAAGAGCTAAAGGATACCCCTAGACATGAGCAGTGGAACAAGAACAGTCTACCTCTTTAGATTAAATAAAGTGTTCAGTTCAGAATATAAACCCTGGGTCAGTCCCAGTCACAGCAAACCAAATATGTATCCTCTTGGTCAGTCTTGGTCTATGGCAACCAAGATTTAACCTCACGCCTGCCCATCAGTTTGATGATTGATCCCCATGGCTGGCCGTTGAGTTGGTCACTTCGATCCAAGCCTTGCTCTGTCCCACATTGTGTTTGATTTGATCACAAACCTAGCCATGATCAAATTGTCAACAGGAATTGCTGCATTGGTTTGGTCCAGCCAGAGTGAAGTCACAATGAATAAAAAAAAAATAAATAGGATAAAAATGTTTGTGCTGGTAATAAAGAGAAGACTGGAAGCTTTTTGGGTCTATTTCTATATATTTCTATATTTCTATATTGTTCTTTGTACAGAGTTTGATTGATTCTTGGTATTTAAAATTATCAATTCTTTATGCAGAAAATATCAACCTTTCTTGCTTCATATATTAACGTGACAGTGCTTGGTCTGGATAAATCTGGAACAAGGCTTTTGGAACAAGACATCTGAAATAAGGCTTTTGGAACAAGACTTCTGGAACAAGGCTTTTGGAACAAGACATCTGAAACAAGGCTTTTGGAACAAGGCTTTTGGAACAAGACATCTGAAACAAGGCTTTTGGAACAAGGCTTTTGAAACAAGACATCTGAAACAAGGTTTTTGGAACAAGACTTCTGGAACAAGGTTTTTGGAACAAGACATCTGAAACAAGGCTTTTGGAACAAGGCTTCTGGAACAAGGCTTTTGTAACAAGACATCTGAAACAAGGCTTTTGGAACAAGGCTTCTGGAACAAGGCTTTTGGAACAAGACATCTGAAACAAGGCTTCTGGAACAAGGTTTTTGGAACAAGACTTCTGGAACAAGGCTTTTGGAACAAGACATCTGAAACAAGGCTTTTGGAACAAGGCTTCTGGAACAAGGCTTTTGTAACAAGACATCTGAAACAAGGCTTTTGGAACAAGGCTTCTGGAACAAGGCTTTTGGAACAAGACATCTGAAACAAGGCTTCTGGAACAAGGCTTTTGGAACAAGACTTCTGGAACAAGGCTTTTGGAACAAGACATCTGAAACAAGGCTTTTGGAACAAGGTTTTTGGAACAAGACATCTGAAACAAGGCTTTTGGAACAAGACTTCTGGAACAAGGCTTTTGGAACAAGACATCTGAAACAAGGCTTTTGGAACAAGGCTTTTGGAACAAGACATCTGAAACAAGGCTTTTGGAACAAGACTTCTGGAACAAGGCTTTTGGAACAAGACATCTGAAACAAGGCTTTTGGAACAAGGCTTCTGGAACAAGGCTTTTGGAACAAGACATCTGAAACAAGGCTTTTGGAACAAGGCTTTTGGAACAAGACATCTGAAACAAGGCTTTTGGAACAAGACTTCTGGAACAAGGCTTTTGGAACAAGACATCTGAAACAAGGCTTTTGGAACAAGGCTTCTGGAACAAGGCTTTTGAAACAAGACATCTGAAACAAGGCTTCTGGAACAAGGCTTTTGGAACAAGACTTCTGGAACAAGGCTTTTGGAACAAGACTTCTGGAACAAGGCTTTTGGAACAAGACTTCTGGAACAAGGCTTTTGGAACAAGACATCTGAAACAAGGCTTTTGGAACAAGACTTCTGGAACAAGGCTTTTGGAACAAGACATCTGAAACAAGGCTTTTGGAACAAGGCTTCTGGAACAAGGCTTAAGTCAGAGGTTTCTTCAGGCAGCAAGTCACATGGGATCTGTTGACGTGGTCGCCTCTTTCTCTCTTGCTGTCTGGAACAACTTCTACTTGGTTGCTTTGATCTCCTGCTTATATGGACCTTCACCCAAAACTGTCATGGGGTCTGACATGGTTTAAGTTTCTGGTCATTGCCAACAAGAACACATTGTTGTCTGGTTCCGGGAAATTAATTACATACTGAATTTTGGGGAGATCCCCTCTTCCATGAGTAGTGGTTGCATCATATCAATCCACCCTAGCTCCTTCTTTCTCATATTGGTATCTCACACCAATACTACCCAAGGGGTGTAGGCAATTCCTCCGTCCTCCTTGGTATTTCACCTAGGCCCTTCACTTTGGTTGTCATTTTGACAAATTTGATTTTTAAACCGTGTAGCCCAAAGGGTGTGGCTTAATTTATAATCATTAATTGTAATTATCGCTTAATTTTTCATCAGAACATTTTTTTTCATTTGTCCTGTCTTTGTAATCGGAAATTTACCAGCCATTTTCTGGACAGCTACTTAGCAATTATCGGTTTGTGTATTTTGTTCACCTGGCCGTACTTATGATACTTGGGTTTGGTTCTTACCTAAAAAAATCCTATTTCTTTAGCAATTTACAGTTAACTTTGTCTTTGTTTCCAAATTCCCAAATTTTGATATCTCAACTGACCTTTTATCCAATCATTGGATATTCTTCATAACCCACAATTTAGTAAACGGTCATAAATTAATTACTCTATCTCTGCCTTGTTTAGGAAAATTCTTGGCCAACCTCGAATGTCCTTCCACCATCTCTTTCCACCCCTTGTGGGTTTAAATTATCCAGATTACCTTTTCAGTTGTATCCTTCAGAATAATAAAACTGTTTTACTTCAAGTCACTCTTACTTCATTCCTCCACTTACATTCAAGGAAGAAAACAAACCCTCTGATTTTAATATAACCTGGTTTCCTCTCTCCGTATATCTATTAAGATATACCTTAACCCTTTTGAATGTCTTATAGTGTCACAAGAATTCCTTGTAGGTTAATCAGATCAATATAGACCTGAGGTTGACCAGAGGACACAACAGACAAAACGTTGTGATAACAACAACAAAGATGAGGACAACAGTCCAAATATAAATAAGTGTAAATAATGATAACTCATCATCCCAGAAATTCAGACAAAAGTTATAGATTGTTGCAGTACTACTGATAGTTGGACTGAATGAAGTGATAAACAAAATTTACAAATGTAAATGACAGGTTTAAGGACAGGGAATGAATTTCTACAAGGCAATATTCTCATAAGTTTTTATATGACAGAGTGTGGGAAAATGAAATAAAATAATAATAATGAATGATAATAATAACAAAAGAAATACATTTTCCCATGTTAGTAATAAAGGAATCCGAACTTTTATTATCCCCACTTGTTAAGCAGTGCTTATAGTGTCTATAAAAAGAATTACATTTTATTCCTCTCTTTTTTCTCCCTCTTGCTCTAGGATGTAGCACAACATGGAAAAAAACCCACCCCCACTGGTGCATGATCATTTCCCCCATCCACTGAACTGTTTTACCACTTTCCAACACATAGCGTTCAAACATATCTTTCAAAACTGCCACCTATAAAGCAAATGAACCTTTTCTTTGGTTGTTCCAACTCGGTACAAGGCTAACTTGAGCTCAACCATTATAACCATACTGACCATCCAACAATGAAATAAATACAAACTTTTCTTTGGTTGTTCCAACTCTGCACAAGGCTGACCATTATAACCATGCTGACCATCCAACAATTAAGTAAATACAAACTTTTCTTTGATTGTTCCAACTCTGCACAAGGCTGACTTGACCATGATCATTATAACAATGAATAGCTTTACTCACCCTAATTTCTGAACCAGAAAAAAAACAGATATACCCAACACTGAGAACTACAGTTGATATTTTTTTTAAAAGAGAGAACAAACAGTCTGTAGTAGGAACCTATGTTTTTCTATGCTTCTTGAATTGTTTATATATAAACACTATAAAAATTTTATTTTTACTATTTTAAAAATATTAGCATTGAATAAATATTTAATTGTCTAAGTTGTTCTTTTTAATACATGTTCTTTTGAGAGAAGTGTATTTTTATGAAGATCAGATGGTTTGTGTAAAAAATTGTTACGCTTGTATATCTTTTTCAGCTTAGTGGTTAAAACACACCAAAATTTGTAAAGGATTCATTTCCAGTTTATAGAAAATTATTTTTTTGTATATACTGACCAATGAGAGATATATTCTCAAGCTCTAGTAACAAGCCAAATGGTGGGGCCTGGTGAGTGTAATTTTCCAAATATATAGAGCTCAAGTCAATAGATGCGAAAAGACATTTTGGCAGCAAGAGTACAAGGCAAATCAATCTCAAGGTGGAAGGCATTTGACATCAAGAAAAGAGCAGAAAAAAGGCACCAGTTACCAGGCAGCTGCAGAGAAACTAAAAAATTCTGAAGTTCAAGTGAAAATTTTCCAGCGATTGGACAACAAAGAATGAAAAAGAATTTAGAGAAATTTTCTCGAGCACAGTGCGGTTTTAAAAGGGACTTTTCAAAAATTACTATATGTCCCAGAAATGTTCAAGGGGAAAGTAAAAGTAGATTTTTTTCTATTGCCTTCTTGAATAGTTTTCTCTTTTTAAAAATCCTGGTCTTTTCCCAAATTAATTTTTTCCATTTTTTAATGGTAATCTTTTTATCAGAAATTTGTTATCCTGCCTTGATAGACACACAAAAGGAAATTTTTGTGCAAACTTTGTAGTTGTACTTTTTTGTAATTGTGTAATAAATTTCTTTTCCTTTTAAAATTTTATACAGTGGTTGAGTATTGTTTTGTGATTTAGCACTTGCTATTCCTACTCGTTAGGTTTTCGTGTTTGACACAAGAACTTAAATTTGGTAGGGAACAAAATTGTTTTAACACACATCCACATAAAATACATCCAACACACAACCTTTAAATTCCATAAGAGTGACAAATGAGAGAATATACACTAGTATACACACAAAAGAAAGAAGATGTTAAAAGTTAAGAATGATGAATTGTGTGTGTCGGTGATACATGCATGTGTATATGAAAGTCCAGTCACTATAGGGAAAGATGTTCCCATGCCTGTGAACAAGGTTCTGGTTGGTGTTATCACTATCGCATAGCGAAACCAAATGGGGATATCCCCTTTGAGAGAAACCAAATGGGGATATCCCCTTTGAGAGACCTTTAACTGATTTTACTGGATTTATTTATTTTTTTAGATGATTTAATGGTCTCATCTAGGCTCTGAAAATTAGATTTGTTCTCAGTGGTTAAAAAAACGAAAAAGAACAAATGCGGTATGATTTACAGTACAACTTGAAGTCATTTATGTACAGTTTAGTGGAAATTTTAGAAAAGAAAGCGGTGAGAAGATAGGAGGTAAATTTGAATTTATTAAAGAGTGTGAGTCGGTAGATAAAAGTGAAAGCTTTTAATGAAACTATGAAAATGAAAGTAACACAATCTGCACACTCAAACAATCAAACGTTTGAGAAATGACCCCATATCAAACGTGTTAAAAAAAGATGAGGTTAGGACCGAATTTCACATTTCGGTCTAATTTTTCGCAGTGACGTTTTTTCCCCCAATCACCTTTCAATTAAATCTCACCCGCTCCTTTCGTCCGGTGTTGCAGGTACGAAAAAAAGATGAAAATCATTTGTTTTATCTTTTACCGAAGGTGGATAGGTACAAAGAAATGTAAGTAAAAAGAACCCAGATAGAAAAGGTGATTGTGTTCTGTTAGTTTCGGCTTTTTTCTTTTTGTCAAAAGGCCATGGACAAATTGAACAGAGACACAATGACGAACAATGACACGAATGAAGAACAGACGACTCATCATTGTTTATGTCTTCTTAGCGTTGTTAATACGAATGTGAATCTTGTCATGAAGTTTTAACCCCAACAAAAAGAAAAGAAAAAAAAGAGGGAAAAAGTGACGACATTACCACCACCACTACTACTACTAATAACTCTATTAAGTGTTAGTAGTAGTAGTAGTGGGTTTTCATTTATATATATATACTTATTAACTTATTAAACATTATGTTAACTGTCCGAAGTCGGCGACGAAGGAATGTGTGGTAGTCTGCCTTTTTATTATTTGGTTTTTAAATATTGAATTATTAGCCAGGCCTTATCTATACTTACTAATTTATTTAGGGCTATTTAAGCACCGTATTGTTATTAAACATCTTTTTTTTGTCTTTAAACAACATTAAAAAAAAAAAATTAGTCTTTTGGTAGCTACTCAACAGTTTAACTACTTTATTAGCATTATTAATACATTTTTTTTTCTAATTAAAGATTTTTCTATCATTATTTATATACTTATAATTACTTATTGCTGATAAAATTGACAATTAGAAAAAAAAAGAGATAAAACACTGGAAGGGTTACTTATTTCATATTTGTTATCAGTTAAAAAAAAAAAAATAATAAAGATGTCTAATTAACCGAACAATTTAAAATAAAAAAATACTATTTTTCTTTTCTATTAATAAAAACAAAAAACCTTTGCCCGGTTTATTTGTATCTTGATGTAAAAATATTGTTTCCTTTCTGAAATATGTTTGATAAAAAACAAGTCAATAATAGTCGAGCCAATTTCTTAATTTTTAATTGAGAAAAGAACAAAAAAAATATATTTAAAAAGTTATATTAATTTTTAGGCGGGATTTGTTTTCTTTGCCGAAAATACAAGTTTCTTTCTTAGCAAGAAAAATTAAGTAACAAAAAATAATAATTATAAGGAAAAAAAGTATTTCTTTTTAAAAATTGAATGAAATGGTTTTTATTTTAAATTTACTTTAATTTTCAAACTGGAATTGTAACTTTATAATTAAATAATTACTTGCATATAGATTTTTTTATTTTTTTTTTATTTCACTTAAAGTTAAGAAGCTACTAACTAAAATTTTGCACTTTAACCTCTGACTTTATTTAACTTTTTAAAAAATGTTTTAGGATTGAAATCTTTGTTTTTTTTTGTTTTTTTTCGAAGTGATCCTAATTTTAAAAAATACTACAGATGTCAAACTTGCACAAAAAACAAGCGAAGAAACAAGCAAAAAAAAGTCCTTAAAAAGAAAGAAAGGAAGAACAAATGAAACACAAAGAAAAAAAACAAAGTTTTTTTGTTGTTTTTTTTGGAAAATGCTGATAAAAAGCTAATTGGGGAGGAAAAGGTTAGCATTTTTTTCCCCCAACCAAAAAAGAAAATGGACAAAAAACTAAAAGTTAACAAAGCAGCTTATATTTTTAACCACCACCAACATTGACTTTGATTTTAAAAGAAAGAAAAGAAAAAAAAGATAAAAGAAACGTACGCCCTTCAAACGAAAACCTTTAAACATTGGACAAAACAAAGATAAAAAAAAATCCTGTTTTCCTCTCTTTATTGTTTGAATATTTCTGTCTAACATGAAATGAGTTTATGAATCTGAATTAAAAAAAGAAAAAGAAAGAAAACTCCTCGGACATCTTTGTTGCGGTCGAAGGAAAATCTTTTAGTTTTTTTTGTTTTTTAAAAGAAAGAAAAAGAAAAAGAAAAAAAAAGGATTCCACACCAAAAATGTCTCAAACACAGGACACTGGGGAGAGCCGAAGAAATAATGATCCGCTTTTATCATCAATTGCCAGAGTCGAAAGAGAATGTCGAAATGGAAACCCACGTAAGTATTTTGAAAATATTTATTTATTATCAAACAAAATGTAGATAACCAGGCAAATAATAAAAAAAAAAAAACATGACATTTTTAATTTGAATCAAGTGCGCGCGGTTTTGGAAGTCCGAAGTGAGAGCTTTTAAAACTTTATTTCTATTTAATAATAATACGTATTTATTCATTTCACTTTTTAGGTTTACTTTTTTAAATTATTTCTCTGTAACGATTTTAAAAAATACTCCTTCATTTTATCAAAATGCTTGTTTGTTTTCTACATTTCTTTAGAGATAGGTACCAACAAAATGGATGCATTTTTCCCGAAACGAAAGCCAAAAATCGCTACCCCCTTGTTTTAAAAAAATTGCCAAAAATCTGGAAATATGAAATAAAATTAGAAAAACGATATTTTTTTTTTCATGTTGAATGTTTCAATTTTTTAATTGACTCTATTTCAAAGTAGATTTATTTTTTTTAAGGAGTAAGGACATTTTCTTAAAGATTATTATTTCTTTTCAAAACAAATCAAAATATTTTTTTTGTAAAAATATGAACGAAGAGGGGGGCTCGTTGTTGAATAAACAAAAAAAAAAAATCTTCAATTGGGATTCTTGTTTATTTTGAGGTCTGAGTCCGGTAATTTTGTTAGAGAAGTCGCTATAAAATTGACAATTTGTTTTTTTTTTGTCTTTTGTTTTTTAAACAGAAATTGTGGTCAGAATTTTTCCACCGACTGATTTATATGAAACTTAAGTTAATTATTTAAACTTATATATTTCCACATTCAGCAATGTTTTTTAATCCTAAATTCTTCCATATATACTTTTTCCTTAATTCAAGTCTCCAAACAGTGCAAATAAAACCCAGGTATCAATAATAATGCAGTCAAATTTCTGTGCCTTTTTTTTTTTTTACAACCTCTAACACTGTCGATTTGGATTCTTGATTTTTGACATATTTAAAAACAAAATATGCAAGTCACTCTTTTTGAGTCGGATTATTGAGAAGTTTGTGTAGTGAGTGTTTGCCACAGTAGCAGCAGGAGCCACAAACAGTTGGTTGTAGAGGATATACATATTAACAGCAGTTGGCTGGCACCTTTTAAAACCTGTTTTCAAAAAGAAACTCTCTCTCTCTCTTCTCCTTTGTCTTCGTGTAGGGCAGTGTTTCTAAACCTTTTTAACCTTGTGTAACACTTAAAATAAATTGCATATCTCAAGGAACTCCTGTGCAAAAACAAAATTATCTCCCATATCTTTCTCATTTTATTTTCATCGTACTTCACGTGGTAAATATCATAGTATATATTTTGAATAACTGGTTTAAGGAAAAATTAATACTTCTTGTGAAATTTTTCGGTAATGCTAAAAAAAAAAATTCATACTGTTCTTTTATAAAACTTCATCTTGCGGAACCCTTGGGAACTTTTTGCAGAACCTTAGGGTTCCAGGAAACCCTGGTTGAGAAATGCTGGTGTAGGGTACGTTAACAACCTTAACAGGGAAGTACTCCTCTCAGCCAGTCGGTAAACAGGACTTTTCTTGGTACAAAAATGTAGACATTTGGACTCTGTTGTTAATCAAAGGCTTAACTTTTCCACAGCCAGAATTTTGTAATTTTTTTATCCTATTTTATGGCATAAATACTTTATAGAATTTCAGCCTGTTATGTATTTGTTTTTGTAATTTTGTTGAAAACATTTTTGATGGTATCAATACCTCTTTGGAAGATATCCATACCACTTCGCTGGTGACAAATTGCATCAAATTTCATGTTAATTTTATCTTTTTTTCAATAAAGTGAGGAAAAGTGTTAGTAAATAATAATAATAATAAAAAAGGTTTCTTTCACAATGGTATAAGGTTGAGGAACATTAAATAAATGTATGTATGTATGTATGTATTTATTAAATGTGATTGAAAATTAAATGTATTTGCTGCAGATGTAAACTATGATATTACCCCCCACAAATAGTGTTACATGATAATAGATAATTACATAAAATTAACCTTTCTTTTCAGCTACTTTATTTTTCTCTTTTTTCTTTTCTTTTTTTTTTTTTTTTACTTACCCTCTGTCTTTTCCTCCTCTCCTATGCTTCACCCACTATATATATATATATATATAATTTAAATAAAAATAAAAACAGACCACTTTAAGGCTCCATGTAATAAATTATTTCACCACAGCCCTTTTAAAGGACTGCAGATTTTATCCTCCTTGGGTCTACCCATATGGATTACCTATTTTTTTAAAACTAAATATATATATATATATATATATATATATATATATATATAGGTAATAATCCTTTGGTATATAATCCAAGTGAATTATAATAATATAAAATATTCAAAATGATCCACAAAGAGAGCTCCATGTTCGAACAGAGCATGTAATATAATCATAATTATGAGGTAATTTTAAGTTCCTATTGTAATATATATATATATATATATATATATATATATATATTACTTTAAATGTTATTATAGCGGCTACTTGTATTTGAAATAGATGCCTCATTTTTAAATTTAAATAGTGTTTCTTATGGCTATCATCAGCCTGTCTGTATTCCAGAAATCTTAAAAAAGAAAATGTGCCCACTGGTGGGGATTGAACCTGCATCCCCATTAGGAGGAGAAACGACTAGGAGGTAATTTTAAGTTCCTATTGTTTATTTATATATATATATATATATAAACATACATATGTGACAAGTTGCGATGCGATTTTCACTTCTGCGTCTCATATACACGAGTTTGTCGTTGCTTGGATATTTTTCATGTAACAAAAACAAACTATCATTATTGTTTCATCCGTGTATTGTTTTGATATATTGAAATGTAATTGTCATCTTTGATAATGGCTTGTGTAAGCCGAAAGCTTAGATTGGATTTAAGCATGTATCAATATGGTGTTTTCCTTTCGTCTTTCAGTGATAATGTTATTAAGCTTATCAGACAATCTGAAAGGAACTTACTTAAAATAAATAGGCAAAATTTGTCTGTATTATTTAATGAAACATGCATCAATGAAAAATTGCTGCCTAAATATACACTATATATATATATATATATATATATATATATATATATATATATATATATATATATATATAAACGAAAGGAACTTAAAATTACCGTAGAGTGGTTTCTCCTCCGGGGAGATTCATGGAAGATTGAAGTTTATAAGCAGCAAATTTGACCTTGCCAACCAAACGATCCTCAGTGGCCGAATCGGTTAAGGCACGTCAGGCTATATGACGGTTCCGTATAGGATACAGGTTCGAATCCTGTCGGAAGACAAATATTTTCTATGAAAATTTCTCGGACATTCAGGCCGGTAAATGTTATTTAATACTGTTTATTATAAACAGCATTTACTTAAATACTTGTATCTATAAAAAAAATGTTAAACATAAAAATGTCTATAAATAATTGTCGGACTTTGTCCATTTCATAATATATATATATATATATATATATATATATATATATATATAAAAGTGAACATAGAAGTCAACATCATTTTTATATTTACACACGCTCTATCTCTGATATTGAGCACTTTATCCCATAAATATAGCACACTTTAAGACTATATTTCTTCATGTATATATTAGAATTGGACATAGTCCGACAATTTATTTAAAGACATTTATATTATGTTTAACGTTCTTTTTATAGATACAAGTATTTAAGCAAATGCTCTGTTTTATAATAAACAGTATTAAATAACATTTACCGGCCTGAATGTCCAAGAAATTTTCATAGAAAATTTTCGCTCTCCGACAGGAATCGAACCTGTATCCTATACGGAACCATCATTTCGCGTGATGTGCCTTAACCTTTCGGCCACAGAGCAGCGTCTGGTTAGCAAGGTCGATTTTACTATCTTTAAACTTAAATCTTCCATGAATCTCTTCTATTCATATCTGCTCTAGCGTATCAAATGTAAACAAATGACGTCATATATTTTAGAATTGGACATAGTCCGACAATTTATTTAAAGACATTTTTATATATATTATGTTTAATGTTCTTTTTATAGATACAAGTATTTAAGCAAATGCTCTGTTTTATAATAAACAGTATTAAATAACATTTACCAGCCTGAAATCGGAGAGCGAAAATTTCCTATGAAAATTTCTCGGACATTCAGGCCAGTAAATGTTATTTAATACTGTTTATTATAAAACAGGGCATTTGCTTAAATACTTGTTTCTATAAAAAGAACGTTAAACATATACATATATATATATATATATATATATATATATATATATATATACACACACACACACACACACACAGATTTCATTAAACATGACTGACAAGTTATTGCGGTTAAGTTTATTATTTAATTTTTCTTTTGTTCTAATTTTCTTCTTTTTTTGACATAAATTATGTAGAAAATGTCTTAGTGCATTCGGTTAGACTTGTAGCCATTATGGAGGATGATTTTATTTTTACTTTTAACTGAAGAGTTAAAATAGAAAAATATCATCTACATAGGAGACATTATATTTCCGGTTGGTTTAGTAACTGTTAAAAACCTTGTTTTTTTTTTTTTATGTGGGACGTGTAATAGAGAAGAACAAACTGAGAGGATTTTCCATACTTGCGCCATTGAAACAAGATTTCTTTCTGAATGTATAATTTATGTCCAGAAAAGAAGAAAATTACAAGAACACAAGAAAAATTAAATAAAAAAACTTAACTGTAGTACCTTGTCAGTCACATTTAATGAAAATTGTATAAAAGAGGAACTTCTGCTCAAATACATAATTATAAAGTGAGTTTGTACCACTTTTTCTACTGCACAGGCCTGCTTACTGTGATCTTATCCATAAGGATACTGACATTTTGATCATAACCAGACGTATTGATTATAGGCAGAAGTATTGATCTGTATATAATTGAACATTTTTTTTTTTCATGGAGTTTATTATACTAGTCTTGATCGTTTTCTTTCATCTTCAATGCTCACAAACAAAAACATCAGTTTTCACAAGAATTTGTAAAAAAAAAAAAAAAAAAAAAAAAAAAAAGAAATGAACATTGACAACAGCTGTCACAATACAACCAGAAGCATTTCATTAAATATATTTTTATTTTTTACTTAATCAATTCACCCCATGCAAGGGGCTACTGAAAGTGAAAGAGAAGACTTTACATGGAGCTGGAAACCCAATCCTGAACAGGAAATCAGGGATGAACATCTACTCCTGTAAATAAAACTGGGACGGAATGTGAGCAAGATGATAGATGATTAGAGAATATAAGAAAAAACTACTATTAATGAGAGAGGACAATAAAAGAACTGGAATTAAGAAGGCAGAAGATAACGATTGACATTGCATTTAAATTTTTGAAGATCAAAGGCAATAAAGCCACTAGGATGCAAGGGATTACTGAGTGTTAGAGAATATGAGAAAAGCTACTATTAATGAGAGAGGACAATAAACGAACTGGAATTAAGAAGACAGAAGATAACAATTGACATTGCATTTAAATTTTTGAAGAGAAGCACTGGTTGTTTGGTCAATAAACATTGTATGTTTTGTTATAAGGAAATGGCTAATATTACCATTTATGACTGTGCTGAAGATTTACCAGTTCCCTATTCAAGCATAGGTTTTAATACTTCATTCTTAGATTACTCAAATTTAGAGCCTTTTTTCTATGAAAATATTTTCTGATACTTAGCCAATTCAGTGCTAATCTCATCTTTCTTGATCTTTTAATCAGAGGCGACCTCCACATTTTTAAAAGTTTACTGAGCTTCAGTTTCTTTCATTGATAAAACTTTATTAAAAGATAAAAGTTAACATGAAATTTGACATGATTTGTCCCATGTTTTTTATCAATCCTTGACTCAAAAAGACATTAAATTTTGCAGCTGAACAAAAGAGATATGGACTTTTGAAGAGTGACTTTCATATTTTGTTTTGAAATATATCTTAATAATCAAGGATCCAAACTGACAGAGAATGGAGGGTGTTAAAAAAAAAATCAAAATGAAGAGAAATTTGACTGTGTACTCTTATTGATGCCTGGGGTTATTTTTTTTGGAGACATTCAGATTGATTTATGCAAAGTATAATTTTCTGAATAAAATTTCCAAAGTAAAATATTTTATCATCAGATATTTTATTTCACAGCAAAATTCCAGAAAATTTATAAGTTTTAATCTTTTGGTGCATCCAATTTTTCCGGGAAACTTGATTGTGAAAACAGTTGTTGTTCAAAAGATTGCAGATTTTGACAGGTGACAACATTTATCAGACAAATATGTAAGGCTGTTATTTTGAATGCAAATGGCTATGAAGCTTGGTGATATTTAAAGTCTGGATAAGTTAAAAACAAGCCAGAGGAAATGACCTTTTTGACCCATCTTGTGATCAAAGAATGGTGAGAAAATGTGTGAGTAGATGAGTCCTTATATATAAAGCATTTTGGCGAATGGCAGAGAGAGGCAGCCAAGGGACAGTTGAGAAACGGCCAGGAGAATGGCAAAGGAGAGACACATCGAACATTGGCTGATCAATACACACAATTCACATCTGCCTGAACTTAACTCTGTTTGATTCTTTGATAAAAGTTTGAGAATACACACTTTTGGTTTCAAGTCGTTACCCCATCCAGAGGTGTTACGCTATATCAAACTCTTGTAAATATTCTATCTTTATTTACTATGATTAAAACTATCATTTTCAACCAAGATCAGATCATCTCCTTCTGAAGAGAGCACGACTTACTTTTCTTCAGCCCAGTTGTCATGGAAATATCACGGCTTACTGAATCAAGAGGAAGGGCGACACCCCCACTTTTTTTTGTCAGTAACAAACACAACACTTATCAGCAATTCTAGATGATCAATGATCTAACTGGCACCAAATCCTAGGCCAGTTTAAAACTGTATGTAACCAACCTGACCCCCACAACCATACCAAGCTGAAGATATCTACAAGAGATTAGGGTCCAAATTGTATGGCTACACATCCTTAGGGAATAGACGGGGCTGCATTATAAAAATTTAAATCATATCTCCTATCCCTAAAAAAAACAAACTTTGATTGACTTGAAAGTGGTTCCAGCAAATGTGAAAATACTGGAATTAACAGAAAACAATTTGGTAAACATACACAAGACACAATCCATGAAAATGAATGTAGCAACATTTGAAAGTACTCAGGGGAGTGGGTAAAAAAAAAATATGAACTTTGGTAAATTTCTGGGTTACATAAAACAACTAACTGAAAATATTTAAAAAAAAATGGATAAACAGAACTTGTCAAAATTATTTAACCAAACATGTTTGAAAACACAGATATACAATGGAGGAGGGAAATAAATATTCATACACCATGAAATCTTTTAATTAATATAGTTATAACTTATGAAAAAACTTAAAATCCATACAGTATTTCTACACGATTGTATAATGCTGCAATATGCAAAAAACAATTACAAAAGTTTGTTATAAATGAAATTATGTGTTATAAAATTTAGAGGCAAAAAAGTATGTCTTTAATATCAAAAGACTTAAATTACCTTTATTTACATAATTCTTTGTAAGATCTTGCTAGATTCTTTGTGGACATAAGAATAAACCTGAATTATTTTGGGTAAGTCTTTTATGTACAGATGAAACAAAAATTGAACTATTTGGGCGTAATTCAAAGACTGACATTTGGAGAAAAGACAGCACCACCTTTGCACCAAAGATCACAAACCAAACCGTGAAATTTGGTGGTGCCAATATCATGGTTTGGGGGATGTTTTTCTGCTAATGGAACAGGTAATTTAGAGATAATATATGGTAGTGAATTCAAAAACATACTAAGATGTTTTGGACTTTAATTTGTTTGGGTCAGTAGTAAAGCTTGGACTCCCAAATGAACGAGTTTTGCAACAAGATAATGAACCTAAACATACAGCTAAATCTACAAAAAAAAATGGCTTATTGATAACAATGTCAATATACTCGAATGGCCATCACAGTCTCCATATTTGAATCCAATAAAGAATTTGTGGCTTTTATTAAAAATTCAAGGTAAAAAAAGAGCTCCGAAAAACATCCTGGACCTAAAGAGAATGCATAAAGAAGAATGGTATAAAATACCAACAGAAACTTGTAAATCATTGATTAAAAGCTACAGAAAGAGACTGATTGCTATTGAATTGAGTATGTGATATGCTATAGACTGTTAAACAGGTATTAGAATTTTGTCCAAATATTTTTTTTGCCTCCAAATTTTTTAATTTCCTTAATATAACAAATTTTTATGAATTTTTTGGCATATTGCAACTTTATACCATGGTATACAAATATTGTATGGGGTATAAAAATTTTTTTATAAAATCTGTTAAATAAAAAAATTAAACTCCTGCCACCTTAATTTTACTAGTGAATGTCCACATCGATATAAAATAGGTGTTTTAAAAAATTTTCTAAAGTGAATGCATGAGAATTCATCCTCTCATTCGCTTTTCTTTAAAGAACTCAACAATGTGAAACAGACACTAGTTAATAACGGTTTTCCGAATTACCTCATAAATCACCAAATTAGACTATATCTTTCTAAGGTAACCAATAGCAACACTGAACATACAGATAATAACATTAATATTTTCTATAAAAATGAAATACAGTGTAGCTATAAGCAGGATGGATTTTCCCTCAGAAACAAAAAAATACACAATTCCAGTTGACTAGAACAAGAAAAATTATATACTATAAAAATTTTAAAACAGCTAACCTCATTATGAACAATGACTCACCTGCAAGATCCAAATTACAGAGAACCAATATTTATGAATTCACATGTCCCTTAAAGAACTGTCTTCCCAATCAAACCAAATTAAAAAATAATTATATTGGATATATTACTATATGTCTATCAAGAAGACTCACATTGCATCTATCTGACCATAGCTCAATAAGGACTTGTTTAAATACACACAGAAACCTACCAAACTCTATCTACAACATATTCATAGAAAACACAACTGTAATAGCCTGATCCACATGTTTAAAAAAAGGCTAAAAATAATGGAAGACAAGTGAGACAGTACTAATAAGAAAAAGCCAAAACTCAATAACACCAACTATGAACAGGGCCACAATGTGCTAACCATTTCAGAAAAAAAAAAACATTTTTATAACTCTAGATATATACATAAAAAATCTAAGCATTCAGTTAAAAATAAAAATCATCCTTGATAATGGCTAAAAGAATAGCTGAATGCACTCGGACATAGAGAACATTTGGACAATTTTTGTTCAGAAAAGAAAACACTTGTACAAATACAAGAAAAATTAAAGAAGAAAACTTAATTGCAGTACCTTCTCACTTGTCTTTAATGAAACTTGTATAAAAGAGGGATTGCTGCCCAAATGCAATATATATATATATATATATAATATATATATATATATATAAAAGTGGACATGGAAGTCAGCACTTAGAGGCGACAGTCTGTTTCATGCTAGATGCAATAGTCAGGCAGTTGCCTGACGATTGCACTAGCATGAAACAGACTGTCGCCTCTAAGTGCTGACTTCCATGTCCACTTTTATATTTACACACGCTCTATCTCTGATATTGAGCACTTTATCCCATAAATATAGCACACTTTAAGACTATATTTCTTCATATATATATATATATATATATATATATATACACACACACACACACTCTAAAAAAGTAAAAGACTTTTACTAATCTTTAAGGTGTTTTTAGTGGATACTCATATTTGAGTAGACACTCCATTTATTTATCAAACAGTATATTTATTTTTGTCTACTGGTCTGAATGTTTGAGAAATCTTATTAAAGAAAATTTGTGCTCTCCTGCAGTATTTGAACCTGTGTCCATCTGGGCAGAAGGAGTTACCGTTAGTCTTGGAATGTTTTAAACAACTGAGCTACAGAGAACCAGTTTCAGACAATGCCAAAATTGTGCCTTCAAGCAAAGCTTCTCTCCTTATAGATTCCCAAAATTTGATATATCTGCACAGTTTCATATTCAAATGTAAACAAAATAATTTTTTATCACTTTAGACATTATTTTTTAGTGGATACTCGTATTTGAATAGATGTTTCGTTTATTTATTATTTTCGTTTACTGGCCTGAACATTCAAGAAATCTTATGAAAAATTTGGGCTGTCCATATCTTGACGCTTTGCTAATCTCCAAAAAATTATTTCCGAAACAATTTTTCCCTTTTATGAGTGAACCTGTCTACTTAAGAAGTTCCTAAATTTCTATTTGTACTATTATACTACTGTCATGTACATCTCCAGTGATGTAACTGGGGGAAATGGATGCCAATCTTTAACATTCAGCAAGAAAAGACGGTTCTGCCTTCCTACATGTAATGATTGTTTGCATATGCAACATCTTCCAGGGTATATTTACCCATAACATATTGGCCCCACCCCTGGCAACATAGTGTGGTTTACTATATGTTACAACTCTCATTCACCTTTGACGTTTGTAAAATATTGAACAGTGTCATGTACATTCATTACCCTGTTTAGTCTGTTTTGATGTTTTCCTGTAACAGGAATGCAATGTGCTGTTCCAGCATGACAATGCCTGCCCATATGATACCCATACTACTCAACATGCTCTGTAATATACTTGATGACAATATCCCTGGCCAGCATAATCACTAGACTTGTTACTCATCAAAAATGTATAGGACATGCTCTGTAGTATATTTGATGACAATATCTCTGGCCAGCATGATCACCAGACCTGCTACCCATTTTAAATGTATAGACATGATGGAACAATACCTGACTCATTCAATTAGCCCACCTATAACTCTTACTGTCTTGTATCAATAAGTGCAAGAAGCATGGGATAATGTATTGCAGGATGGTATTTGCTATTTGTTTAATCATATTCATTGTAAGTTACAAGCTTGTGTTAATCCTCATGGAGTATATATACAGGGTGCGTAAGGTATCTGAGGACACCTTAAACACTTTTAGAAAAACAGAAAATGAAACTGTTAAATCATTGAAATTTACAATTTCTTGTAACAAAACAAATAAATATTAATCTACGTTTTATTCTATATATCCTCCTTCGGCTTCTAACACCGACTCAATTCAAGTTCGAAAGCGACTGCAAGCTTTGATCAGGTGGTCTTTATTTATGTCCTCCATTGCTCAGGCTATTGCTTCCATCAGATAGGATTTGGTGTTATGAGGATGCTTATTAACTTCCTTTTCAACGACGCCCCACACGTAATAATCCAAAGGATTACGGTCTGGTGAGTTAGGAGGCCATAAGTTTGGTGTGACATGATCATGAAAATTCTCGGCCATCCAATCCTGGGTTTTGAGAGCTTTATGGGATGGTGCCGAATCTTGGAAGACATAGGCCCTTCCATTAGCTATGTTGTCTATCCAAGGCTTAACAATGGTTTGAAGAGTCTCGACATAGGCATCTGCATTGACTCTAAGGCCCTGTGGAAAAAAAAATGAGGAGGCATGGTGTGCCCTTCACTGCTAACAACACCGAAAACCATCACTGTTGCTGGAAACTTTGTGTGCATAACAGTTGGAACTTGAGTGGGGTCCGCACATAGCCACCTATCATTTCTTTGATTGACTTTTTGATCCTGGTCGAAGTTTTTTTCATTGAAGAAAAACCAAAGACACTCCTGTTCTTCTGGATGCTTCAATTTGTTTAAGAGTCATTTTGCATGCATTAAACGATTCTCTTGAGTTTTTGTTGACATGAACTGACCTCGCCTAAGAACGTATGATTTGTATCCGAGGTCTTGATGAACAACATTCCTTATTGTTCCTTCAGACACTTGAAGATCTTTGGCAAGATGTCGCATTGATGTCCCAGGATTTTTGTCGATCATGCCATGCACCCTTCTGACAAACTCGGGTGTTCTGAGTGAGTCAGCACGTTGGCAATGCTGTTTTCTCTTGCTCGTGGCCAATTCATCACCATTGTTTTTATTTAGCTCCTTTCTAACTTTGCAAACGAAAGATCTGGCGACTTTTAGAAATCTTGCAATTTCTGAATTTCTGTGTTTCGCTTTTATAGACACTATTACAGCGTGTCTTTTCATTTCATTAGTTATAGTAGTATCTGCCATGGGATCTTCTGAAAGCAAAAAAACATTAATTAGTATATTTTTAATTTAAATTACAAAAATATAAGTGTCCTCAAATACCTTATGCACCCTGTAGTATATGAATATAGGATCTGAGTATTGTTGATGGACTTTTTAGTTTTATTTATTTTGGAACTTATGCATGTACATCTGAGCATTTACTTTAATCCAATGATATTGAATATGTGTATGTTTAATTTTGAATGAAATGAAACTCCCATTAAGGATTTTTGCAATTTTATTTTTTTTATGTACTGGATAGTGATGGCTAATACAGGAAAAAGCAAACCAAATTTTAGTCCACTTAGGTTAAACATGCAAGAGAAGTAATTCAATTTAATTTGTTCATTTTCCTCCTGGAACTTGGCATATGTCAGGTGGTCATTTTAATCTAATTGACAATAACTTAAAAATAAAAAACAAAACTGATCCATTTAATTAACATTATTTTGTTTTCCATTCACCTGTATTGTCTCTTGTATTTAACAGTGAAACTGGAGCATTAAGTTCCCAACTACAAAGTACTTTTCTTCTTTTAGTTTATTGCTTGGCAAAGTCAGGAAATCAAAGATGGAGTTTCCATTCAATTTTAGACCATTTCTTTGGAAATCAAAATCAGCAGAAGAATTTGTCAGGACTTTTTGGAGAACTGCTTAAATATACTGCTCCACTTGAAAAAGAAAATAGGCTTAATCTTTTGTGAATAATGTTTGTACATTTGCATTTTTTAGAACTTCCTTACGCCGCAATGCTTGTAAGCAGTTTATAGAGAAACCTGCACAAAATGTGACACACGTTTTTTTTATCATTTCACCCCAAGCCATGCAATAATGACACACGGTGTTACTGAGGTTGAAAAAATATGACCCCCCCCCCCAAAAAAAAACGACTATTAAGGAGAGAGGATGATAAAAGAGCAGGATTTTAAGAAGATAGAAGATAACGATTGACATTGCATTAAAATTTTTGAAGATGAAAGTTGACTGGGAAGCAAGAAGTTGGTAGAGAGTTCCACAAATGAGAAGTGCGAGAAAAGAAATGGTTAGCATAGAACAGTTTGGTTTGTCAAAATAGTCGGTTATTTTATGTTCATCAGAATAAATTCAGCAAATTGAACAGCTTGTTCCTGAGAACTGCTGCTTTGTGGAACAGACTCCCGGCAGGATGTTTATTGGATCATTACAATCTTCAAGTCTAGGGTTAACCCTTATCTTTCTTACATATCATGAGCTTCAATTCTTGCCTTTTCTTAGGCTCATACAACACAACACCAAAATCAGATATAAATACAATCTATCTGTAAAAGACAAAATGAATTTAAAAAAAAAAAAATTGTCTTTATAAACCTTTCATCTTCTGATTGACTTTATCAAGGCAAATATACGGATTTTATTTTATCAGGTATTCAATTATATCACTTAGCATACTCCATAGTTTACCTTGATTTTCACAACTAACCTTATGAATATTTATAAGTCTTCTTAAATTTAAAAATTTTGAAAACCTAATGATATTTTTATTTCTGTTTATAAATATGCATTGCAAAATAAAATTCTTACATTTTCCTGGATAAAGTCCATTTGTGTTGGTAAAGAAAAGTTTTCCTTTTGTCTTTATTTATATATAAATGGCCTGAAGATTGCGTTCAAGCATTAAACAGACTGTCACTGATCAGTGTTTATCTCAGTGTCCACTTCTATATTTATACATAATATAATGTATATGACCTGAAAATTGAATTTAAGCAGGAAACAGACTGCTGTCACTCGGGTGTTGACTCCTGTGTCCACTTAATATTATTTTTTTCTAATATTCTATCACACTCAGCAACCCCCTTGTGTCTTAGTGGCTTTATTGCCTTGCTTGGGGTGAAATGATCAATATATACTTTTCATCTCTCATAGGAAATGACATTGTCTAATGTATAACATTGTAGCCAATTTACATCCAAATCAAATATGACGTCTGGATGTCGTCTATGATTTTAAATATACGTATGATTGCTTCTTAACTTTCGTTTTTCCCCTTACTTTGAACTTAGCATAGGCCATTCCTATTGGTCGATCTGAACAAAAATAAAACAAACCCTGCAACTATCTCCTCCCTTTTCTTTCTTACTCTTTTTCTTATTCTTTCTTTTTTCGGGAAAAGAGGGTGTATGTTGTTTTAAAATTTCAATAAATTGTCTACTCACCAGTTATTTACTAATGCCTGGTGAGATGTGTTAATATGCATCAAAACATGATTGTATTGTGTAGTGTTTTTTTTTTTTTCATGTTTTTGATGTAATATCCTAAAATAAAGAATATTGCTCTGCATTTGTATTGAGTCCTCTTAATTGAATGTTACAAATGTCAGAATTGGACTCTATTCATTCTAATTTTACATGGATATATATATATATATAATATATATATATGCTTAGTGTTTATATCAGTGTCCACTTTTGTTTTATATGCCATGCAGTATCCTCTCTACCTTGAGTGGCTCATGGGTTTATTTTTGGCAAACATTAACATTCAAAAAATTCAGTTTTGTGGAAGCATGATTTTATTCAACCAATTTTTCAATCTTTTTTTATCTAATTATTTTATTCAACTCTCCACATAAAAAAGAAAAAGTAACAATTTTCTCACTATTCCTCCTCTCTCTATATCTGTTTCTATTTCCCTCATGCTTAGTAATTTACTCTTGCAGATAAATAATAATGAGCATCAAATGTTTTTTCTATGTGCTCCCCCCCCAAAAAAAAAATCTCATGCAGAAAAAAGGTTTTTAAAAAGAAGTTATAAAATTGAGAAAATTGAAAGTATATACTGACATTAATGTTATCACTTTTTAGAATTTGACATTTTTAAATGACAGTAGTAATTTTTTTTAAAAATTTTTTATTTAAACCTATGGTTCCCAAAGTGGGGGTGCAATTTGATTTTTAAGGCCTTGGTAGAGGAGGGGGGTTAATTCAAGAATGAGTTATTAACAGTGAATTTTTTTCTAGTGAGTTTGTATGAATTTCTGTGTGCAAGTTAATGTATACAGTGAATATACACTATGCATACATAAAAATATTTGTGTGTGTATGTACATGTGTAATTACATACATATTGTATATAATATATATTGGTAACACAATATTTTTATAAATATTGTAATATTCTAAATTTAAATGGTAATACTCTTGCATATATGCAGTCTCAAGTTCTTAAGGGAAATTAAATTAATGGCCGTTTAGGTTTGCTCTGCATGTATAGTTCACTCTTTGATTAACAGCTATTATATGTCACTTATCAGGGTTTTAGAGATAGGCTTAGGTGTTGCATACGCAAAAAAAGGTTGGGAACCACTGATTTAGACAGAAAATTGACACTCAAGACAATTTTATAATACAAAATTTCATTGTGGCCAATGTGACACTATTTAGCTATGGTAATTGGCTAACTAATTAACCATAGAAATTAAAACAGGAAATACTTAAGGCAAAAAAGTGCTATCCCAAAAGATAGATTGATCGATGTTAAAAAAAGATTTTATTTTATTTTTACAAAAAAGATACTTTTTCACAAAAGACAGTAAACCCATGGAAAAAACAAAAAGAAGCCATATGTGCAGTTTTTGTCAGGTTGATTAATGTTTTGTTGAGGGAGATAGGAGGAAGGGCAGCTATTAAGATATTGGCCGGACCATGGCGGTCATTAAAAAATTTCAGCTTGAGACGATTGCCGATACAGGGCAAGGAGAATCAATGTTAATTATCTTTCCAAGATATCATTTTTTATTTATTTATTTTTTTTTCCTTGGCCACCGGCAAGGAAAAAGCAATATGGCATTTATAAAATTTTGGCATTGTCTCTACATAGGGAAGAGGATTGTTATTATTTACCTTATCAATGTGTCGCTTCGGACACTGAAACGCTGAATAGCAATATGTCGTTTGTAAAGTTTTGGCATGAGACAGAAAATAGTGGAGAATTGAGATTTGGCAAGATAAAAGAATTTAATTACTCAACAAGCCAAGGATTCCATTATAAAGCTAACTTCACAAAGGGACCAGATGGCAAACTTTGACAGTGATTGATGGAGTCGGTAGAGAGTGCTGGCTAAGTGAATTCTGGATGGCCAAGAGATATGATAGATTTTAAGTGAAAAATATGAGATTTGTAAAAATTTTGGCCGGTGGTGGGGAAAAAGAGAATTTTGTAAACAAAAATTCTAGATTATAATTTTAAGGAAGCCAGCTTAACCACACCTGCACAGCCGGGATGCCATTGGTCGAGTGGTAGCAATGGTGATAGGCGGAGGTGAATGGATGAGAAAGACGGAGAAGTTATTAACGCCCACTGAAGGGATTGGTATGAAATATCAATGTGAGAGAGAAAGAGTCTAGGAGGATAGCTCTCCTCCGACCTTCCCTTACGGACGACGGAGAAGCCAACTGAAATGGAAAGTGATTAATTTTCCAAAAATGGGAAGTAATCAATTTTCCTGGCCTGACAACAAAGATTTCTTGTTAGAAATCGAGATTTACTGAGAACCCCAGGCCTACACCGGGTTTCAGTCGGTACCCATATAAATGAACATCTTGTGGTCGTTTGGCAGTCAGTCAGAGAGTTTCAGTTAGTCAGACCAGAGTGTTGCCTCGCAGAAGCTGACCAAGAGATTCCACAATCTCCGACTTCGCCTATCCTACCAATAGCAAGTTATACTGACGAACGAAGCCAAGTCAACACCTAAGAACTAAATCAGTTGACTTAAGATACCAACTTGCTTGAAACATAGAAGTGTCACATTTCGTAGAAAATGGGCTGGGAGAAAAACGCACTCCTGTATATAACAGAAGGATAAAGTTGAATTGTTATTTCTTAACATACTTGAACCTCTTGGGGTTTTCTTTTCTTTTTTTCTTTACGCTTGTGTGATACCACCTTCAGTCTGGACTCAGCCTACACTACAGCCTGACACCTGATTGATTTCGTCTACCTAAGATTAAAGTCACAACATGGGTGGGTTAGACTTGAGATCAAAGCAGTTACTCCAGTAACTAGACCTTGCAAGTGAGCTAGGAACAATACAGCTGGTATTGAACCGGGACAGCTGGTGAAGCCGTTAACATCAACAATCAGAATTCGACCTTGCACAGGCCAGTGGTATAAACTGGTATCCTGACCAGGGGATTTCGCCGAGTAGCAATGACCACCGAACGACCGGGACACACAAACTACAATGATCTACTTTTCACTGCAATATCAGCCATGATCAGCTGGGTTGTGGCATCAACATGGACAAGGTCCACCCTTGAATCAAAAGTACATTTAACCAGCAAAGAAAAACCTCTGGCCTGTCGGTTCCCATATGCTGAATAGATAACTAGAAAGGAGGTGGATAACAGGAAAGAAGTGGATGAATGGGGGGGAGTAAACATTGAACTGGTGGATTGAGAGGGGGGGACAGAGCTCGGGCAGGTGAAGTGGGGAGGCTCCTTGCTTTGGGCAAGAGAATAGCATCTGAAGTTTCCTTTGGCGAAGCAGGGACAGATAGGGACCTGGTTTTGTCCATGCTCCTCTCTTCCCCACTTCATCCAGTATGTTTTTCCACTGTTTTTTTTTTTTTTCTTTCTTCCTCTTCCTCCTCGCTGGTCCTCTTCAAAGATGAAGAACAAGGCAGAGACATTTCCTCCACCTCCATCTCTGACTTGGGTCTTTACTGCTTTTTGGCTTGTGGTTGATGCTGTTTTTGCTTTTGCTGCTTCTGTTGCTTGCCTTTCTCTTGCTGCTGCTGCTGCTGCATTTTCTCAGACCGCTCCTGCAGTGGTGGTTGATGTTGTTTCAGAGACGGCACGTCATGCTGTTGGGGAGAGGGTGGGTTTGTTGATTTCTGTCCCCTCTTCACTGCCATCCAGACACCGTAGGGGCCCTTTTCAGTCCCTGGCGTTGCTGCTACTGTTGCTGTTGTTGCACTCTTCCTGGAGCATGCCTATGACATATGCTCTGAGGAAGAGCACCACACATACAGCAGAAGAGTCACTATCAACATCATTTTTAAGTTATGCTCTATGCTTTTATTTATATATATATATATAATTTGTAGGTCTGATGAATTGGATTGTGATTACAATTCCAATGTAATAAATTATAACCATGTATTATTAGTGTTTGAGCCTTTTATACTATATTTATATATATATATATATATTATATTATATTATATTATATATATATATATATATATATATATATATATATATATATATATATATATAGAGAGAGAGAGAGAGAGAGATAGGTAAATGAAATAACCAGATATTAGTAATTGTATATGTGCACACTAGTGTGCATACACAGGTAAGCAAATAAATATTTACTAAATTTACTTTAAAGTGTAAACAACAGTGCTCAATGTGGTTCAGCAGAGCTACAAAATATATATATTAATAAATATACATATACCTATGTTTGGAGTGCAACTTAAGTTTCATTGTTTTACCAGCTCATCAAGAACGACATAACTTATGATTTTTTTAAAAAAAATAATATACTGGGTCTCATGGGAGGAACGCTAAATTACACGCAGGTTCACAGGTCAAATTTAAAATAAGTCAAATATAATATTGGGGTTGTAAATACAGAAAATAGGGTGTAGGTAGGGGGCCATTAAAAAAAAATTAATTTAAAAAAATTTAAAGCAAGTTTAAAGCTGAAAAGAGGAATGCTGGTTGACACTTTGAGTGGAAATATATGTTAAAATGGTTAAGGGGGGTAATCAATATATAATCTAAAATATAGTATTCTATGACTACAGCTTAGCATGAGTTCATTTCGTTTATTAAGTAGATTTAAATTATTAATATTTTTGAGGATGAATCTTTTTCCCAGTAGACACAGGTTGTATCATTTGCCTTGGTCAGAAAAGGGTGTAATTTTAGTGATGAAATCTCAATTTACTGCCAGGGTTTAATATCCCAGTAAAAATTTAAGAATCCTGTGACATTGTACTTTATATATATATATATATATATATATATATATATATATATATATATATATATATATATATATATAGCTATATTATTTATTTATTTATTTTTATATATATATATATATATTTAAAAATAGAGCATAACTCTCTCTCATAAAAACACACACACATACACATATATATATTAATGAATATCAAACACTTAAAATTCCATAGGTAATTTTTATTTCATGAAAGCTATAAAAAATAGCTCTCAATCTTTCTGACATGCAAACCAAATATAAACAGAAAAAATTACTCCATTTTAAAATCAAGAAATACTGATATTTTATTGAGGGGGTGAGAAAAAGAAAGATGCAAATTTATGATCATGTAAGAGTGGGGGAGGGGGAAATAGTGTTAAGGCCCTAGAATTTTTTCAGCAGACTTTAAGGTTTGTGGTGACCTAATTTAATATACTGATTTCAAATTTAACAGCCTACATTAATATGGAAGAGGGTGAACGAAAGTATTGTTAAGTCAGTAGGAAATAGAAAAACAATGTCTGGCTCTTTCACCAGCAAAGATCCTGATGCAGATTTATTCAATTTAACAAACCATTTATGATTTATATTAAAAAATAGTGTCTGGTTAAGGACATCTTAAATAATATTCAGAATTTAGCGAATGATTTAGAATTTAACATAAATTAGTATAATTTCTTAAACTAATTACCCAAGAAATTTAAATTAAATTACCCAAGGGATTTGAATTAAATAATTATTAATTATTTAGATATTCAGAGAAACTTAGTATATTTTATTTATAAAGTATACTAAGCAATAGTCCTAAAATTCCATAACCTGGATGGATTAACATTTAACAGGATACAAAGGTACTTTAAACCAAAATAAAAATTAAAGGGATCCAAATTAATTCTCCAGTGTATATCTATTAAAATTACACATTTAGTTCAAAAAGTATCCAAAATTATGTCTATACGAGGCCCGTTTATATAGATTAACGTGTAGTATCTAATTTGGTCAAAAGTATATATTTTTAAACTCTTTACATTTTTAATTCATACATTGTAACAATGACTGTCATAGTCGAAATATTGTGTGTCTAAAAAAAGTAAACAAAATAATAAATCCATAACATATATGGTTAACAACAATTCAAGTTAGCAATATATATTTGCATATTCCCATATATATATATATATATATATATATATATATATACATACATTTGTGTATTTAGGCAGCAATCCTTCTTTCATGCACATTTCATTAAAAACGACTGACAAGGTGCTTTTATTTAGTTTTTTATATACTTTCTCGTGCGATCTAATGATGTTTTTCTTTTCAGAGGATAAATTATATAAAAACTGTCCGAATAGTCTTTTTATCCGAGCGCTTTCGGCTATACATTTAGCCATTTTCAAGGATTATATTTCAACAGTTAGAATTAGAAATAGTTTGTTATATGCATGTTTTATGAAATGATAATATACATACATACATACATACATATATATACTGTCTATACACAAATTAGATTTATAACCATATCTGCTTTCACCCATCCATACAGAAATATAAGAATCAATACATACAGTATACATATAATTACATATATTCTCACAAATATACATACTAGAATACCAAAATATGGATACACTACATATGTAAGAATAAACCTTACCCACACAATTATGTCCAAAAATCAGCTGTACAATTACACACAGACATTTTATTGATATATATATATATATATATATATATATATATATATGCATGTTTCATTAAAAAATGACAGACAAGGTACTACAATTAAGCTTTTTATTTAAATTTTCTTGTGTTCGAACAAGTGCTTTCTTTTTTTGGTACAGAGTGTGTAGAAACTGTCCAAATGTTCTATAATTCCAAGTGCTTTCGGCCATATAAAATGAAGACAAAAACTGTCCAACGTTTGGATATTCTTTTATTAAGCTGTCCCTCGATCTAAGCTTTCGGTTCACATGAGCCATCATCAGGAGTGGTTGTATAGACATTTAAACAAAGATATTCGCCATCAAAGATGATGTTCTGTTGATATAGAAGATTGCTATCCGACGATAACAGTTGTGGAATAGCAGATGCAGGTCATAAATTCACGATGAGGTTCTATGACATTTTGTAACACGTGAGAGAAGGAAATATTAACAACAGAAACATATGTCTAGATGCAGTGTAATATGTTGTGACTAATTTGAAATGTAATTTGGTTGAGTGTGGGTTGCTTTGTTTTAATGTAGATGGCCTTGAATATCTGAAGGTTCCCGATAGGGGGAAAATAAATAAATATACTCTTTAGTAAATTAATTGAACACCTACTCGAATATGAGTATCCACTAAAAATAGCATTTAAAGTGATATATATCTATCAGAATATGATGGATAAATTGTTGTCTAAATGACACAAAATTGGAAATAACGCTGACATCTCATTTTCACAGATATATTTACCAAAATGACACAAAAATATCTTTAAATACTAAAGAGTAAATTTATTCCATAAATTCATTGTTGGCTTCAACTACTGCCCCCTGATGACTTTGGAATCTCCTGCAACTCTTCTTCTAGACAGTCTCCTTGTTTAAATTGGTGAATGCTGCCAGAATTCTTGCCTTCAGTTCATCTTTCGTGTTGCAAGGAGTTTTGTTGGTCTCTCACTCAACTATGCCCCATACATCAAGGAGTTGCAGTCTGGGGAGTT